>CM057337.1:431372573-431917314 GCA_030015575.1 Agapanthus africanus
TGAGAAGTTATAGGTATAAGAATAAAGTAGAAAACCAGGTGTTGCAAGTATCAGGATTCTTCAAGGTGATCGAAGATGTAGATACTTGTGTATGGTATTCAGTTGATAGTAATGATTTTAAGAAACTTGCTTCTCTTTCAGGTTACTCACATTTCGATGTATTCCTAAGTTGAGTACTGTTGATAGGCCTCTCTCCATTTAGTTTACATGCACTGGAGACAGCTGCATGATTTGAATCTGGTTCCAATTAAATCAGTACCTCTGTTTCTATATTAGGACATAGAATAGTTCATATCTTAATAATGTTAAGGTATGGGGAGTTGTCCGGCTTATGCTTAAAACCAGACTCTGGATAACTCAAGGCACGTTTCTGTAATGGCTGTTTGTGGGTTGACCCGGGCTATGACGAGGGTTGACTTTCTACCATCTGGAAGATCAATAATGATATTGTTCTTGACTCGCCACAGTTTTGATAAAAATGGATTTTTTCAGAAAACTGTAGTGGGAGTATGGTAGAACTGGAAGTGATTCCAGAACCGCAAACGATTACAGAAAATTTAACAAGAACCTAAACATTCAATCTGGTTTGACATTCTATTGGCCACTCCGCATATATGGTGGGTAAGCTCAGGCACCCGAAAGGTACCCCGGTAGCCTCAAGGATGGTGACAGGGAGGTTCTTGTTTACCCAGACTTGCCATTGCTGTTGTTCCAGACTGTGAGACCCGGCAGGAGGATGAGTATAGCGTCATTCTAAACTAGATTTAGAATTGTACGTGTATACGACTCTGCCAGAGGGTTGTCGTAGTCAGTGGGAGTAGCGGAAGTATAGTGGACAAGTAGCTTATGTCTATTTATGGACTAAAGCAGACATAGAGGAGATAGATCTTTTATTTCTGATGTGACAGTCATAGGTTTGACTTCATCAGAATAGGGGATGGATCTGTTGAGAAGGTAGTAAGGTGTAATGTCCTTATATTTGGATGACATACACAGAGAAGGAAGTTAAATTCCTATACTACGATCGGTTATACTTTGGTTGTCACACAGTAGTTTCTCCACATAGGATATAAATATAATATCAGACATTCTGGTTACTAGATCTATGGTTTTAGATCTAGATTTGGGTATTTTCCCAATCTGGGTACTTAGACAGCATTCTACAGGTGTTTTGGAATGGACGACTCCTGGCACGGTAGTGTACCTGCAGGTGATGGAGTCACCCTCTCTAAAGGTGTCTTACAGACTAAAAGGGAGAGAGATGTGCATGATTGGAAGATCACTTGCTTAGGCAATTGAGTCAATCATGAGATGTTAAGTACCACACCAGACGTTGTTTTTTGCACTAGAAGCAATAAGTTGATATTAATCCTATCCTGGAGAAACGTTCAGAAGTAGTTTTGGAATATAAGTGGATGTTCTAGGGATATGATAACAACAGCCTCTTTTTGGAGACGGTTATCATTCCAGGCTTCCAAGGTGACCTGGATGACAAAGTGACTGTCAGAGTTATATTTTTCCCTCTGACGGGGGGAAGTGGTTTGGACAGGTGATCTAAGCGGACACTGAGGGAGGCATGACGCAGGATACTGATTAAGTTCAGTTGACGATACAGTCTAAGAAGTTTGGATTTAGAGTTCATTTATGAACTAGGTCCCATCAGATATCCAAACATATTCTAAGACAAGTATTGCTCATTTCGGGAGATGGCTTTCTCCGCGAACTTGAGATAAAGAGAGACATAGAAAGAAACATCAGAGCGAATCCACTCACTGAGGCTATTCCTCGAACGCAGTAGTTTCACAACCGGGCTTTATGAGACTGATTTGTAGAGGAGTTAGGTGTTCGGTATCACACGAGCTGTGAGTATGCGGCATCGCAATAATTAGCCTTTAGTGCAAGTGGGAGATTGTTGGATGTAGTGCCCTCAAAGTCAATTATTGGATCCCAGGTACATGATTGCAATGATTGAGGGAGGACCTATACCGGTAAGACAGTGTTACTCAAGATGATAGTATGCTATCTGGTTTATCTTTATCATCGTGTACATGCTTTAGGTGACATTACAGGTCACTATTGCACGTTGATAGAGCCCTTAGGATTCTTGCTTGACGGCCAGCTGTTTGATGGTGATCATATACGTGGGAGCTGGGGTCTATAAGCACATCCTTAAAAGGTCCCTAGTCATGGGAGTTTTCGAGACAGGATATCGATACTCCAGAGTAGACTAGTGTATACAGTCAAGACCCCGACGAGGGGCAGTGGCCGGTATCACAAGCCATTGGTGTCAGTTGGATCACCTAAGATGTATACAGGTGCTCATTGGGTTATGAGTACACCGGACAGGACTCGCCGGGAACATGCTGTTGGATATAGTGCCCTCAGAGTCAATTATTGGATCACAGGCACGTGATTGCAATGATTGAGGGAGGACCTATACCGGTAGGACAGTCTTACTCAAGATGATAGTATGCTATCTGGTTTATCTTTATCATCGTGTACTGCTTTAGGCGACCTTACAGGTCGCTATTACACGTTGATAGAGCCCTTAGGATTCTTGCTTGACTGCCAGCAGTATGATGGCGATCATATACGTGGGAGCTGGGGTCTATAAGCACATCCTTAAAGTGGTCCCTAGTCATGGGAGTTTCGTGACTGGGCATCGATACTCTATTAGTAGACTAGTGTAAACAGTCGAGACCCGGACGAGGGGCGGTGGCCGGTCTCACAAGCCATTGGTGTCAGTTGGTTCACCTAAGATGTATACAGGTGCTCATTGGGTTATGAGTACACCGGACATGACTCGCTGGGAACATGGTAGATGGTATTATACCCGACGTCAGATAGCAGTTCCCTAGTGACATGTGTACAGGATAGTTCATCGACCTGAGATTGTCATTTGTCTCATGTGAGTTCCCACTGTGCTTTGATTACTACCCTACCACGACTCAAAAGAATCATGCAAACAGATTTTAGTTAGGTACAGTCTCGAGCCACATGGAGGCAGTGAGCGGATCGGCAGGGGTTTCGTCTCTCCCGGTATTGGGGGTGAGATCGCGCTGAGTCTAGGAGAGCCATTACACGATGTCCTTGGCCATGGCAGGAGATTTACTGGTAAGTATTCTAGTAGGATCTCAGGGTGTTCTGGACAACACTCCGACACGACTTGTACCGCTTTTGGGGGTCTGACATTTACCAACCCCGTAGGCCCGCCATGCGATGCTCATAGACGAACGGACCGGACTGTACGGATATTGTGACTGACAGGCTCAGTAGGGTGTCAGGATGAGTTCGCTCATCGACCTCCCTTTTGGTCAATACCTGGTAGCCCGTTACGTATGGCTGGTACCTCTGACGTGCTAGTGGTTAAATCCACAGCCAAAATATTGACGAATCTTTAGAGTCCCCCGCAGACAGTTTTCAAGTTTCGGGCGAAACGTTGTAGAGGCCGTATGATATATGGCAGGATTCGATCATATACGTGCGGTAGTGCACGAATCATGATCGGACGGATCATACTAGTGGGCTTTGGTTTAAGCCGGATCCTAGTATTAGATTTGTTGGATTACTTTAGTCTCATTGCATTCGCATTCCGTCGGAATGCGGATGCAGGTATGTATATACAGGTGAGGGGTATCCTTGCGATCCATCACGAGTTTACTTTAGATGTTGCCGTATCTTTTTATTGTTGTAAACATTTGAGTTAATGTTTGCATATGCAAATTATGAGCTAGAAATCAATATTTTGTGCATTTAATGTGACATAGACTTCATTAGTGACTCATGGTCTCTTTTCTTGTGCTAATGTCACATTATTTGATGGATTTGTGTCTTGATATGATAAGGAGAGAGAGAGGGGCTGCCATGATATAGTTTTGGTCTTGTATTTTTCTCATTAGATTTCTCACTCTCATTATAATCACAAGACATAAGAAAAGAGAAAGAAAGCTTCTTCTTCTTCTTCTTGCTCTAGCTCACAACCTCCATTAATGGCATCATCTCTAACCTCCATCCATACAATGGATGCAAGAGACAAAGTTGTCACACACATTCTCTACTTCACCTTGGACACGTCGGCTAGCGAACTTCGTGCCCGAGTTGCTTCGGATGAAGCGGGAGCCCGTAAAAAGACTCGAACATGTGGTGCCCTTTCCGACAAGGAGATCGAGACCGGAGATGCCACGAGGAGCTTGGGATGGTGGCCAAAGACCGAAAGACACGGATCGATCGGTATTGCCTTTCCAACCCTTTCTCTAGTTTCCAGTTGTAGGTTAATGGTTCAATCCGGGTTATAAGCATACGATAGCGCCGGTTTCAAGTTTAAGAAAAATTTTCTTTTTCGCATTTTGGCCTCGGACAGATGGCCGGGGCGCTACCGTAGCCTTACACATGCTAGTTGGTATTATACCTGACGTCAGATAATAGTTCCCAGGTGATATGTGTACAGGTTAGTTCATCGACCTGAGATCGTTATTTGTCTCGTGTGAGTTCCCACTGTGCTTTGATTATTACCCTACCACGGCTCAAAAGAGTCGTGCAAACAGGTTTTACTTGGGTACAGTCCCGAGCCACATGGAGGCAGTGAGCGGATCGGCAGGGGTTTCGTCTCTCCCGGTATTGGGGGTGAGATTGCGCTGTGTCTAGGAGAGCCATTACACGAATCCTTGGCCAAGGCAGGAGATTTACTGGTAGGTATTCCAGTAGTATCTCAGGGTGTTCTGGGCTACACTCCGACATGACTTGTACCGCTTTTGGGGGTCTGACTTTTACCAATCCCTAGGCCTGACAAGCGATGCTCATAAACGAACGGACCGGACTGTACGGATATTGTCACTGACAGGCTCAGTAGGGTATCAGGATGAGTTCCCTCATCGACCTTCCTTTTGGTCAATACCTGGTAGCCCGTTATGTACAGCTAGTACCACTGACGTGCTAGTGGTTAAATCCACAGCCAAAGTATTGACGAGTCTTTAGAGTCCCCCACAGACAGTTTCTCAAGTTTCGGGCGAAACTTTGTAGAAGTCGTATGATATATGGCATGGTTCGATCATATACGTCCACGGATCATGATCGGACGGATCATTCTAGTGGGCTTTGGTTTAAGACGGATCCTAGTATTAGATTTGTTGGATTACTTTAGTCTCATCGCATACTCATTCAGTCGGAATGCGGATGCAGGTATGTATATACCGGTGAGGGGTATCCTTGTGATCCGTCATGAGTTTACTTTAGATGTTGCCATATCTTTTTATTGTTGTAAACATTTGGATTAATGTTTACAAATGGTGGAAATTGTGAGTGGATTTCTTCATGAGGTGCAATTTATGTGGCATGTTCATTTTAGTGACTCATGGTCTCTTTTATTGTGAACATGTCATGTTAATTGAGTGATTAGAGTGTTGAAATGAGACGTAGAGAGAGAGAGAGATGGCAGGCATATGAAAGGGGTTTGCTCTTGTATTATTATGCAAGCTCTCATTTTATCAACACAATAACACAAAAGAAATGAGCCTCTTCTTCTTCTTCTTCATCTAGCTCACAACATCCACCATGGCTTCATCTTCAACCTCCATCCACACACTCTCATGCGTTGAGAATCAATGGATGCAAGAGACAAAGTGATCACACATATTCTCTACTTCACCTTGGACACATCGGCTAGCAAACTTCATGTCCGAGTTGCTTCGGATGAAGCGGGAGCCCGTAAAAGGATTCGAAGATGTGGTGCCCTTTCCGACGAGGAGACCGGAGATCGGAGATGCCGCGAGGAACTTGGGTTGGTGGAAAAAGACCGAAGGACACGGATCGATCGGTATATCTCTTCTAACTCTTCTCTAGTTAGCTAGTTATAGGTTAATGGTTCGATCCGGGATTAAAGTCTGCGATAACGCCGGTTTCAAGTTTAGAAAAAGTTATTGTTTCCGCATTTTGGCCTCGGATCGACGGCCGGGACGCTACCGTATACTTACAAGTCCGTCCAGTGTACCCAGTCTCCACCGAGCACCCGTATACCATCTCTGATGTCAAACACCAATGGATATGAGATCATCCATCGCCCATCATATGGGTCGAGAAGCGTATACGCTAGTCCACTCTGGTATATCGATGCCCCGTCTCGATACACCCACGACTAGGAACATTAAAGGATGAACATATGGACTACTATGGCCCCACTAGTATGATCTGTATCATAATCCTGGTAGTCAAGTACACATCCTAAGGGCTTTACCAACATGTAAGCATAAGAAAGTATCAAGGGACAAGTATACATTTTAAGATAAAGAGCAACCAGATAGCATACTATCATGTCGAGAAAGAAATTCCTCTCTATATATGTCCAATTATCCACTATAATATACATCATATGTACAATAATGGCCTCTAGGGCATACATACAACTAACATACATAACGTACCAGATCCAATCAGCACTTGATTCTAGCAAATGTTTATAACATTTTCCTCTAATATGAGATTATATCCTTCTTTAGTTAGCAAAGAAACCGATATAATGTTGCACATCATCTTTGGTACATAGTAACAGTCATTTATAATCAATATATTACCAGTTGGTAATACAAGGTGATAATCACCAACCACCTTGGCTGTAACAATTGCACTATTCCCTACTGTTAGGGATTTATCACCCTTTTCCAGTTCTCTACCTTTCTTTAGCCCATGTAACAAATTACATACGTGGGATCCTGATCCGGTATCCAATATCCAGGACACAGAACAAACCAAGAAACAGTTCTTGGTAATGAACACACCCGAAGAAAATACAACTTGCTTTTTCTTCGCACGGGTGACATGGGAATCCTGATATACCCCTATCCCTTGGTCAGCCTTATGACAGTCATAAGATAGAGCGAGACCAACGTTCCCTAGCCCTGTATAAAAGGAAGGTTCGGTCAATACGTCAATGCTATTATCTTGATTAAGGCGTGACATTGGTTGCTGCCTGGAGAGAGAGAGAAGGAAACGCGTTAATGTGCACACTTTGCAAGATTAGATAGGTTATTATCTTATCTAATCAGGATGGCTCCGACTGGTTTTATCAAATCTTCCTTCAAACCCTAAAAGGTAAGAATTGCCGGGATTAATTACACCCTACAGGTTCACCAATCGTTCGGCCAATCAGGTATCGGTACTCCGATGGAGGTTCCCCGTGCTTTCACATGGACCTAATTAAAATAAACCTCGTTTTCTTAGAGGCATAACCCCGTTGACAGCTTTCTAGACACTTACTAGATTAGCTAATTATAAAGTGCAAAATTCTCTAAGGAGCAACTCTTACTCGCAGTGGGTATCGGGAACCAACTATCATATAGAAGGAATGCAATCTCATTGCAAATTTCAACACTTGGAATACCCGATAATGATTTTTACCCCTAACTTCCTATGACCTTGACGGAGGTCAACAAACCATAGGCCGCTTGTCAGGTTGAACCCGTTCATTTCTTGATTGAATTAAACCCACCCGCACGGCCCTTGACGGAGGTCAACTAGGTCGTACGACTACCCGAATCCAATCGCATCATATGAGGCAGATAAGCACTAATCAGCTACCGCACACTACGTCTTGATGGAGGTCAACAAACATAGCACGAATACTAAATAGCAATTATCTGAAATGACGGAGGGCTACGCAGTTTATTAAGAAAACCATGAGCATAATGAACTTGATATCGTTGTAGAATCTAGTGATTTAGAAAAGGAGTGTTTTTGAGGCTTTTGCTAGTTTCGTTAAAGAGGTCACTCCCGGTGAAGGGATCTCGGCTCATTCCTCATCGAATGAGGTGCCGAATATTCATGAATACTACTATGCAAAGAATGAACTAGAGAAGCAGTCAAAAGAAAAAACCGAGTGGGTTGTAGCATTTGCTAGTTTCGCTAAAGAGGTCACTGTTAGTTATATGTATGCCCTAGAGGCCATTACTGTACATATGATGTATATTGTAATGGATGCTTGGACATATATAGGGAGGACATTCTTGCTCGACTTGATAGTATGCTATCTGGTTGTACTTTATCTTAACATGTACTCTGATTGTCTCTATGTTACATGTTGATAAAGACCTTAGGATATGTACTCGACTACTGGGACTATGATGAGATCATACTAGTGGGGCCACGGTAGTCGACGAGTACATCCTATAATTGTTCCTAGTCAAGGGTGTATCGAGACAGGGCATCGATGCACCAGAGTAGACTAGAGTATACGCATCTTGACCCATATGATGGGCGATGGATGATCACATATCCATCGGTGTTTGACATCAAGGATAGTGTACGGGTGCTCAGTGGAGACTGGGTACACTGGACGGACTCGCCGAGAACTCCCAGATGGTATTATACCTCACGTCAGATGGCAGTTCTCCGGTGACACTGGTACAGAGTAGTCTGTTGACCTGAGATCGTCATAGAGTCTTGTGTGATTCCCACTGTGCTTTGATTTCCATCATACCACGTCCAAGAGGGCGTGCAAAAAGGTGGCTTTTGGGTACAGTCCCGAATCACATGTGGGCAATGAGCGATAGGTGGGGATTCGTCTCTCCCGGTATAGGGAGTTGATGTTGCGCTGTGTTCGATTGGCTATAACCGGAAATCCCTGGCCAAGGATGCTGAGATTTACTGGTAAGTGTTACCAGTAGTTTCTCGAACTGTTATCGACCTCATATCGACATGACTTATCAAGCTACTGGGGTCTGACGTTTACCACCCCTAGGCGAGATATGCGACATATCAGACGACGAGACCGGACTGTATGGGAGTGTTACTGATTGGATTCACAGGAGAATGTGCAGGCTTGCTTGTTGATCTTCTGAGCGCTCAATACCTGGGTGGCTGTTACGTTTAGCTGACCGCTTGCAGGTTGTGGGTGTTTGATATGATCATCACCTACTGCCGGCGTATTGATGATTCTTTAAAGTCCTACACAGAGGTTTCTTGACTCAGGCAAAATGGAGTAGGAGCACATATGTGATATGTGTGGGACCGAGGATAATGCGGTATGCGATACCGTATTGGATTCTTGCGATATGAGATATCGGCCGGGTATATGTGATATAGCCGGGTCATCGTATTAGTCGGTTATTTGTGAAATAGCCGGATTATCGGATCAAGTGTTGATTCGATAATTTAATGTATAATAATATATATGATATATTAAATTACATTAACTAATATTAGCTCACTACAAGATTCATTTTCTCACGGGATAATACATTGATATATATGCGATATATGTTAATTGTATTATTTTCTATTGTTACAGAATATATTGTATATGTGATATATAATATTGTAACATGTTTGGGTTACAAATTTAACAATGGTTTAGGGTTTAAACATGGTTAGGGTTTGGAATAGGTTTAGCTTTTGCATGAAGCTTCCATGAAGATTCATGAAGCTTTGACTTTGTGGTTTGCTTGATATTTTGTGAATATATTATGTTAACCCAATCCAAACCATTAACTCAAGTTAATTCTCTACAAGGGTTAACTCCTTCATGCTTAACCCTAGGTTAGATTTGTAACCACTACAATAATTCATTATTCATCACAAAAGGATTATGACATTGATCTTCTTGTTAGTGTATATGCCCTAGGGGCCATTATTGTATCATACTAGTTTGTATATTACTTAATGGAAGCTTGGGATATTCACATGTATATAACAGTCTTGCTAAACATGGTAGTATGCTACTTGGTTTTTTCTATCTTAATATGTGAGTATACGTATAGATAGAGCTCTTAGGATCTTGCTTGACTACCAGCATTGTGATGGCAGTCACACTAGTGGGGGCTGGGTAGTCTACAAGCACATCCTTATTCAGGTCCCTAGTCGTTGGATTATCGAGACAGGGCATCGATACTCCGGAGTAGACTAGTGTGTACGCTTCTCGTCCCAGTTGGGGAGATGGTCTGTTCCACAGCCATCAGTACGTCGTACTGGAGATAGTATGCAGGTGCTCGTTAGGTTACGGGTACACCGGACAGGACTCACAGGGAACTGTTGGTTGGTTTTATACCAGTCGTCAGTGAACAGTTCCCAGGTGACATGAGTACAGCATAGTCCGCAGACTTGACACTGCTGCTTCGCCTCGAGTGTGTCCCACTGTTCTTAGATTGCTACCCTACCATGGCTCAAAGGAGTCGTGCAAACAGGTAGCAGTTGGGTGCAGTCCCGAGCACTTGGAGGCAGTGGCGGTTAGACAGGATTCGTCTCTCCCGTTATTAGGGGTTGATATCGCGCTGTGTCAGAGAGCCATTACGCAAAGTCCCTGGCCAGGGCAAGCGAGATTTGCTGGTAGGTTCCAGTAGTTTCTCAGGGTGTAATGGGCTTCCCTCCGACACGACTTATACCGCTATTAGGGGACTGACGCTTGCCGCCCCCTAGGCCCGATATGCGATAGTCTTAGATGAACGGACCGGACTGTACGGAGATTGTCACATCAGACTCAGTAGGAGTTCGGATGGGTTTCCTCATCGGCCTTCTTATCGACATCTACCTGGGGACCGTTACGTACAGCTAGTGCCGCTTGCGGTCTGTGATTAAACCCACTGCCAGCGTAGTAGTCGAGTCTCTAGAGTCCCACACAGAGAGTTTCCCTACTCCGGGCGAAACGATATAGAGGTCGTATGGTTTTACGACAAGGGTTCGGACGCATACGTGTGTTTACGCACGTACGACTTTCGGACAGTTTTTACCAGTCGGCTTTGGTTTAAGCCAGTTACTGGTATCCGGTTATTGGATTTATACAGTCTAAAGTTTTTCCGTATTTTTGCGGAAAGGAGGGGCGTTCTCGTAATTGCGCGAGAAGCATCTAGAAGATGGTGACTAAGGAGGTTTAGGTGGCATATACAATGAATGTGATTAGTGAGTCATATGGATGATTCATCCATGTCATTAATGCATCATAAATGCTTAATGACTCATGGATGTGAATCATCACTAGATATTATCAAGCATGGTTGTTAAATTCATTTCTTTTCTTTTCTTGATAAAAGAAATGCTTGATATATATTATCATAACTCATTCTTCTCACTTCATTATTATCTTCACCTTCTCTCTCCTCAAGCTCTCCCTCTTCAAACCCTAATCCTCCCCTCTCATGTGTTGAGTGCAAGGATTAGTTAGACTAATTAAACCATAACCCTCACTCTATATCACCTAGCTTCTTTGATTAGCACATGAAGAAAGTTAGTTGCCTCAAGTTTAGAGGCTAAGCTTGGAGTAAAGCTCTCGGGTGGATCGTCTACTACTTCGAGAAGGCCGAGGAGGAGGTGGAGTTCGCAAAGATGAAGGACACGATTCGTTAGGTATAATCCCTAAACATTGTAGTATAGAACTTCTATGTTTCTTGTTAGTTATCGTTTAGCTTCGATTCATGCGGTTAGTCGATGTTTAGCATATAAACAAGATCGTTTTTCATATTTCCGCCTCCCCGCAAGTCGTGGGGTGTTGTACATCGACTTACAGTGGTATCAGAGCCTCGCTAAATAATAAATAACTTACTTGCAAATTTATATGAATTTCGAACGGAAAAAAACGAAACCGGAAAACCCCGAAATCACAAGTTTCTGTCGAATTTTAAATGAAGTCCTAAAATTTTTCAGGGAGGTTCAGAAAGCTTAAAAAGACAGTATAAGAACACCCAAGAAATTTGGGCCCCTGAATCGCATAAAGAGCCGCGGAACCGCGGCGGATCGCACCGATCCGCCGCGCTTCCGCCGCCGAATTGGCGATTCAGGAACCCAAATTTCCTGTGTTGCTTCTCTGTGATATTTGGTATTTTCTGGAAGTTTTTATTTTTGCTCAGGTTTCAGATTTACAGAGAAGTATTGGAGCAAAATTAAAAGTGTTTAATCGATCGAAATTGTACAGTATTTGCTTGTTGGATTATATCTGTGTTTGTATAATGTGTTCGTAAACCTCCCCTAACTGCTAGTATGTCGGTTAGCAGGGGGTTGCACATTTCTGTAATGGTTTTACTGTTTGTGGATATGAACTGTGTTGGACTGTTGTGATGTATAGCCGGGGTTATGTGATGGGTTATTATTTAATTCATTTGATGTAAATGTAATTTGTTGTAATATTATTTTGCGGGGCACATCCAGGTTGTGGTTGTAGCCACCGTTGTATTATTTTATTTTACTGTTTTTGCTCCTAGGACAGACCCAAGGTGGGGTGCACAAACTGCCGGGCGGGTAGTTTGCCGTACCCGTTGGGGTCTTGGGTGGGGTAATGGCTATTCATCACAACTGTGTAATCCGTCTTTTGTTGCAGGCTCAAAACAAACACGGATTACTTGCAAATCGAATAAAGTTCATCTGTGATCTGGAATGCCTATTATTGCGTCTGACGAATGTACAATATCTATATATGATAGCTATTTCGATGTCACTTATGTTTTACACCCGCGCTAGCCCAGCCCCCGCTCTGTCGTTAGTTAAGTAACCTAACGGGTGATGACGGGACCCCGTGGCGAATGCGGATGGCATAAGAGGACGTTGTATTTTCGTTGTTTTCTGCAATGATAGGTTAATGATGGGACGCATTATTTATAATGCAAAGAAAATAAACCAAAAGTTTAATCGTTGGAACAATTTGAAAGAAACCACTCGGTTAATTTTAAAAACAGATATTTTTAAATGCGGAGCTTTAACCACTCCTTTTAAAAGCTATCAGGTTCCTTCGGTTATATCAAGTTCACTACGTTCACGGTTTCGCCAAAACCATTCGTAGCCATCCGTCATTTCATCTGGGTATTCAGTAGTATTCAAGCTATGTATTTTGACCAACGCCAAGGCATAGTGTTTGGTAGCTGCTGGGTATTCATTTGTTGCATAGATAGATGAGTTAGTTTGGGACAGTCGTATGATCATTTTGGCCAACGTCAAGGATATGTACGGATGGGTTCAAATTAACAAGATAATGATGGGTAGAACTTGACATGTGACTTATGATATTTTGACCAACGCCAAGGTCATAAGAGCATGGGGCAAAAATATATATCGGGAATTTCTAAAGAAACTGAAATTTGCAAAGAGATGCATACCATTTGGAGTTTGATGAATGTTGGTAGGATTCCTTCAACATTATCATACGATGATATTTGGATCCCGATCCTGCTGTGAGTATATGCTACTTATCAAGAGATTCGTCACTTAACGATCAATGCTATAAACCAAGTAGGTGTCAAGAAAGGTGTCAGCGGGGTTACGCCCCCAGAGAAAAGAGGTTATTTAATTAAGGAACTTCGCGAAAGCGTTGGAAAACCTCCCTCGAAGTATCGACACTAGCCTGGCTGAACGGTTAAGCAAGTATTGTACAGTGAGAATAGTCCTGGCTAATTCTTCTTTTATGATTTGAGGAAGGATTCGAGAAACAGTCGGAGCCATCCAGTTTAGATAAACTAAAAACCAGTCTAAACTTGCAAGAGCATCATGCTAAAGAGTTTTCTTCTCTCTCTCCTAATTGCAGCGACCCTGAAAATGACTGGACTTAAGTTACTTTAAAGAAAAATATACTGACAGGGCCAAACTATAAGGATTGGCTGCGGAATGTCAAAATGGCTTTGACCTATGACAAATTGGGGTACGTCCTCACCGCTACGGCACCTGTTGTCCCTGGTCCCAAATCCAGCAATGCGGATAAGGAAATCCGCAAAACCTGGGATTTAGATTGCGCGAAAGCCAAGTGCATCGTGCTTGCCTCAATGAACAATGAACATCAGAGGAGGCACGAGGATATGAACCTAGATGGTATATTTCTCCATACAAAGGAACTTTATGGAGAGCAATCTCGTATAGCAAGATACGAGACCTCTAAGAACTTGTTTCGAGCGAGGTTGGCTGTCGGGTCATCGGTAGGAGAACATGTCCTAAAGATGATCGGCTATATTGAAGAGCTCGCAGACCTTGGGACGACTTTGGATAATGAGCTCTATACAGACCTTATTCTCCAGTCCCTTCCTCACACCTACGCCCAGTTTATCCTGAACTTCAACCTTCAAAGAAAAGAAGTTGAACTTCCGGAACTCCTGAACATGTTAAGGAGTGCAGAGGGCACCTTGCAGAAAGCAAGGGAAACACCCGCTATGTTTGTTAGCGGTGCATCTTCTTCTGGGTCCAAGGCTAGGGCCAAAGGAAGGAAGAAGAAGGCCGCCACCAAACCTAGAGGAGGTGTTAGTAAGGTGGGAGGGAAGGGAACGAAAAAGTTTGCAGTACCAGTAGTGGGCCAGGATGAGTGCTTCCATTGTCACAGGAAAGGGCACTGGAAGAAAGATTGCAAGGCGTGGAACCCCAAGAACCAGGAACCGAAGCAAGCTGTGGCTTCGACTTCAGGTGTGTTTGTAATTGAGAATTGTCTGTCAATTAACTCTACTTCCTGGGTATTGGATACCGGATCAGGATCTCATATTTGCAATTCATTGCAGGCACTGAAAAACCGTAGAGTGCTGAAAGAAGGTGATATGACCTTAAAGGTTGCTAACGGAGCTAGCGTGGGAGCTGCGTCCGTCGGGGATTATCACCTGGGATTGAGAGTGGACATATTTTGGTTTTGCATAACTGTTTTTTTGTACCAAGCTTAACGTGTAATATCATATCAGTTTTCTTGTTATCAAATAAAGGTTATGATTTCACGTTTGTAAGAGATGTTGTTAACATCCACCTTAATCATGGTTTGATTGGGTCCGGTACACTAAATAACGGTATATATGTTTTAAACCAACTCCAAATTTTCAACGTCCAGAACACACTAAAAAGAAAGTCTCCAGATTTAAATAAAACTTTCTTATGGCATTGTAGACTGGGTCACATCAATGAGAGAAGGTTGACTAAGTTGCATAGAGAAGGATATTTGGACTCGTTCGAATATCAAACTTATGACACTTGTCAATCTTGTCTCAAAGGAAAGATGACAAAGACTCTATTTACTGGACAAGGAGTAAGAGCGAGCGAGCTCTTAGGACTCATACACAGTGATGTATGCGGTCCAATGTTTACACATGCAAGAGGTGGTTTTTCCTATTTCATTACTTTCACGGATGATTACTGAAGGTACGGATTCATTTATCTGATGAAACATAAATCCGAAGCTTTTGAGAAATTCCAAGAGTATAAGAATGAAGTAGAAAACCAAACCGGCAAAAGTATCAAGACACTTAGATCTGATCGAGGTGGTGAATACTTGAGTGCCGAGTTCCTAGGTTACCTAAAAGAGAAAGGAATTCTCTCTCAGCTTACTCCTCCATACACTCCACAGCACAACGGTGTATCGGAGAGACGGAATCAAACCCTATTGGATATGGTACGATCCATGATGAGTAATGCTGAGTTACCGCGATCTTTCTGGGGTTATGCGCTAGAATCAGCGGCATATCTTTTGAACATGGTTCCTACCAAGACTGTGCCTACCACGCCATATCAGATGTGGAGTGGGAAGAAACCCTATCTTCAGTATCTGAAAATATGGGGATGCCCAGCTTTTGTTAAAAAGCAGCATGTGGACAAGCTCGAGGCACGATCAGTACAGTGTCAGTTTGTGGGATATCCAAAGAACTCCAAGGGGTATCTATTCTATTACGCAGAGGAACAAAAGGTGTTTGTTTCTCCTAATGCCCATTTTCTAGAATATCAGTTTTTAGAAAAGGAAATAAGTGGGAGCGAAATAGAACTGGAAGAAATTCCAGAACCACAAACTGCTACTGAAAATTTGGTAGAACCGGTAGTTCAAGAAGAACAGGACATTCCCGCACCCCTCCGCAGGAGTAGTAGGCCGTCTCATCCGCCTGAGAGATACTACGGTTTTCTCATAGATGGGGATAGAAAGGATTGCATCATAGATGATGATGAACCTACTGACTTCCAGCAGGCCATCCAGAGCGGCGACTCGGTACGATGGCTAGATGCAATGCGGACCGAAATGGAGTCCATGTACACCAACAAATTATGGACTTTGGACTTTGCTCCAGATGGGGTAAAACCCATAGGATGCAAATGGATCTTCAAGAAAAAGATTGGTGTAGATGGACAGGTGGAAACCTATAAGGCTAGACTTGTTGCAAAGGGTTTTCGTCAAAGACCTGGTTTGGACTATGACGAAACTTTTTCTCCAGTGGCTATGCTCAAATCCATTCGGGTCCTTCTTGCTATTGCTACCTTCCATGATTATGAAATCTGGCAGATGGACGTAAAGACCGCTTTTCTAAATGGAAATTTAGAAGAGTGCGTCTATATGGATCAGCCAGAGGGTCTCAATCAGAGTGGGAGCAGCGGGAAAGTATGCAAGCTGCTTAAGTCCATTTATGGACTAAAGCAGGCATCGCGGAGTTAGAACATCTGTTTTGATGAGACAGTCAAAGAATATGACTTTATCAAAAATCCAGATGAACCGTGCATATATAGTAAAGTTGTAGCCAGAAGTGTCGTATTCCTCGTCTTGTACGTGGATGACATTCTATTGATAGGAAATGACATTCCTATGCTACAATCTGTCAAAGGATTCTTGTCACACAGGTTCTCCATGAAAGACCTGGGTGATGCCTCTTACATTCTGGGGATCCGGATCTATCGTGATAGATCCAAGAGGATGTTGGGACTTTCGCAGTCCAGGTATATCGACACTGTACTGAAAAGATTCAGTATGGAAGATTCTAAGCGCGGTAATCTACCGGCTTGTCACGGAATCACCCTCTCAAAAGAGATGTCTCCCAAGACTGATTTGGAAAGGGAACGCATGTCTATTATACCCTACGCTTCTGCGGTAGGCTCTATAATGTATGCGATGTTGTGCACCAGACCAGATGTAGCTTACGCACTGAGCGTGGTAAGCCGGTATCAGTCAGACCCAGGGGAGAAGCACTGGATAGCAGTAAAGAACATTCTCAAGTACCTGAGAAGGACTAAGGAGATGTTCTTGGTTTACGACGGAAAAGACCTCAGGTTAGAGGCCTTTGCTGATTCCGGCTTTCAGAGTGATAAGGACGATTCCAAGTCCATGTCGGGTTATGTCTTTACCCTCAATGGAGTGGCGGTGTGCTGGAAGAGCTCCAAGCAGGACACCGTTGCTGACTCAACGATGGAAGCGGAGTATATAGCTGCTTGCGATGCCGCAAAAGATGCAGTCTGGATGAAGAAGTTCCTAACAGAACTTCAGGTGGTTCCTACCATAGTTGATCCAATACCTCTGTATTGCGACAACAACGGAGCTATAGCTTTAGCGAAGGAACCAAGGTCCCATCAGAAGTCCAGACACATCTTAAGGCAGTATCACCTGATCAGGGAGATCATTGATCGTCAGGAGATCGAGGTTCTGAGAGTTGCTTCTGAAGAGAACATTGCTGATCCATTCACAAAGGCCCTACCTCAGATTCAGTTCGAGAGGCTACTCGAGATCATCGGTCTTCGATATGCCAGTACATAGCCCAAGTGCAAGTGGGAGATTGTTAGTGTATATGCCCTAGGGGCCATTATTGTATCATACTAGTTTGTATATTACTTAATAGAAGCTTGGGATATTCACATGTATATAACAGTCTTGCTAAACATGGTAGTATGCTACTTGGTTTTTTCTATCTTAATATGTGAGTATACGTATTGATAGAGCTCTTAGGATCTTGCTTGACTACCAGCGTTGTGATGGCAGTCACACTAGTGGGGGCTGGGTAGTCTACAAGCACATCCTTATTCATGTCCCTAGTCGTTGGATTATCGAGACAGGGCATCGATACTCCGGAGTAGACTAGTGTGTACGCTTCTCGTCCCAGTTGGGGAGATGGTCTGTCCCACAGCTATCAGTACGTCGTACTGGAGATAGTATGCAGGTTCTCGTTAGGTTACGGGTACACCGGACAGGACTCACAGGGAACTGTTGGTTGGTTTTATACCAGTCGTCAGTGAACAGTTCCCAGGTGACATGACTACAGCATAGTCCGCAGACTTGACACTGCTGCTTCGCCTCGAGTGTGTCCCACTGTTCTTAGATTGCTACCCTACCACGGCTCAAAGGAGTCATGCAAACAGGTAGCAGTTCGGTGCAGTCCCGAGCACTTGGAGGCTGTAGCGTCTTGAAAAGTCGTTTTGGTGTTTTCTTGAAATTCGGTGAAAATTCGGTATTTTTCCGAAAACCGTCTTTCTCGATATTTTGCAGTTTAGGGCTAATTATACCTAAAAAGGATAGGTAATTTCTTGTTTTTAGTAGCTAATGAGTTATTTATGAAATTTTGGTCATTTAAAAATTTTTCCCTATTTTTCAATTTTTTAATATTATTTTAAGCCGGTAAGAAAATACATTAAATAAGCGATAAATACAAATTTTTCCGGGCTAATTTGAATCTATAAAATTATGATAATTATATTCTAGTGATAACATGAATTTTTAGTAATTTATTTTGATTTTTAACAAATTTTTGTGATTTGAAACGAATTTATTGAATTTTGGGCTAAAACTTGCAATTTTTGAGTTGTAGGGGGCCTTTTTGCATAAAATTTCTTTTGTAAAACCCCTCTATCTTTTTCCTCAGCCCTAGGACAGCCCCACCTTGTGTGAGACCAGAAATTTCTGGCCTCTCTCTTCTTGGTTTCTTTCTTGAGTTAAATTGTTGGTTTTTGGATTTATTTTAATTTATAATGGATAAAGTATGATACATTGACTTTGGAACTTGACCCTTGACCTTCCCACTCACCCCACACCCTCCCCCATACCTCATTCTGGCCGAAATTCCTGCACACCCTCTTCTTCCTCTCTTTTCTTTTCATTTTTCTTCAATTTCTTCAAGAAATACATCAAAATCCATGATTTAATTCAAAAATCCAAACAAAAATCCTTATGCTATCATTATCCTTAGCCATTCTTGCTTGGACCTTGGTGTTGAGGCCATCAATTGGAGCAAATTTTCTTGCTTGATCCATAGATCAAGAGGTATAATTCTCATCAAATTGCTTTCTTTTGCTAAAAATTCCTTTAATTGTATGGTTAGTGTTAAAAGTTAGCTTATTTCTAATCTAGTTTAAAAGAGTAGTTTGTTTAAATTAGGGTTTTGAAGCCATGATAATTAATTAAGTTGTTTATTAGTTAATCTAGTTGTTAGTGAACTAATCTATATGGTTACCTTGTTATGTAGTCTTTAATTATGCTAATTTAGGTAATTTTAGAAGTTGATTTTAGTTGTAAATTATTGTTTTTAAATTTTCAAGAGAAGGTTTTTGTATGGAATTGATATTTGAAACTTGATTAGTGAGTTGATTAAGTTTTAGAAAGCATTATTTAATTGATTTAAACCTAATTTGCTATCTAGTGTTTTGCTAACCTTAATCTAAGAGGTGAACTTGCTAATTGGGGTTGAAATTAGTGTTAATTAAGTTTTTCAAGTATGGTTTTTGATTTGCAATTGCTATTTATAAAAATCAAGAAAGGGTTTGGTTGTGGAATATAGGTTTTGGAGCATGGTTAATGTGTTGTAATTAGTGGGTGTGGATTGCTTGTAGTGTGCTTGGGTGAGTATGCTTTATTGTAGTCGTTTTGTCGCAAATCGGCGATTTTTGCACCGATTTTTGGAATGTATATGCTTACTAGATTTTTATATAAATTATGTGATGGACTATTTTTGATATCTTGATGATTGTAATGGCTTGTCCTACGACTTTTAGGATGCGTGAGTGCGGTTTTTAGGTAGTCGGGTTTTAGTTTTGCCGGGTGACCCAAATCGGCGTTTTTGGCAGTTTTTGCGATTTTCGCGTGTGTTCCGCGCACTTTGTGCACGTTGTACCTAGCTAGCGAACTTTAGTAGTTTCGTTGGGGTTTACGTCGTTCTTGATATGTAACCTTATAATTGGTAATGATGTAAATTCCAGGTTCGGTCGCGGAAACGTCAGACGCGGCGCGAAAGGGAAAGGCGGTGATTGGACACAGCTAGCCAGGGATCCCGGTGAGTAGATTTAACATCTACGGGGGACGATCGTTTGGATGGCGCAAGTCGCCCGATAGATTTAGTAAACTGAAAATAAAATAGTAAACTGGATAACCACTTGTGACATTAGAATAATAATACTGGCATGATAATTGCTGCAATTAGATCAATATCTTATACCCATATACGCAAACTCAATTGTAGGACACATGCACCATTACCAGGTCTTTATATGCAGCACGAGCACTATTCATGTTTACACACACACCCTGGTAATTGCCATGCCACCACACTAGATAACTTTTAAATTGAAACCTTTTACTAATTGATACTTAAACCGGTGCTATTGCCTTTAATTCCTTAAAATGAAACCGTAGAATTGCTATTCATGTGCATGTACTTCATCATATTAATTGTTCATGCTTAATCCATTAATCACACATCGCAACTTGATTATTGATATCATATGCATTCATTATCACTGATATATGCACTTATGAGGATTTCTTGAGATTTTATGATATTGCTGGATTTCGGGGGAAAGCCGCAAAATTTCCAAACTTATGATATTTTTAAAACATGTAAATTGCGGTTTTCTAGTGATGTAAGTGTCGTCCACCATGAGTTTGCTGTGGCTTTGGAAATCCGTGTCGAGGAGTGGAGGAACCGGCACGGGTACATGGTGGGCCCGGTAAGGTACCCCGGGGCAAGAGGAATGTGGTGATGACGTTGAGCCTGGCAGGGGACGGATTACCTACCGGTGACTGTTTGGAACGGCGGATATCCAGAGGATACCGACCGTGGCCACTAGATGATGAGATATTGATATTTGAGATGGGTCAGCCGGACGGCTGAGGCCAGCGATACATTTATGAGATTTGAGACAGCTTTTGGGGTGTCGTTGCTGGACACCGGTTTTCGTCGATTCATTGACATTTGCTGGCATTCTAAAAGAGTTTCAAAAACAACATCTGATAAAATATTTTTATATATAAACCTATTGAGACCTCAGATATTCATGTTGCATACATATTCGTACACTGATGTTGTATACACACCTGCTAGTATATCCATATTGCATACATACTCGCCATTATGTCCTGCCTTACCTGTATATAGATGCTAGGATGCTTGTGTGCATGCATTCGATAGCCTGTGTAAATGTTATTTATTACTCACGAGTTGGCAACTCACCCCCGTTGTGCCATAGCCTGTTGCAGGTCCGCTCCGTCAGTTCAGTAGCGGCGGGTGCGCTTGCTTCTTTTGCCTCTTTTGCCTGGACTCGAGATTTGCTCATAGGTGGGTTATGTTAATATTTTTGTACCACCTTGTATATTCTTTGCATCTAGTGTACTCCATCTACTGTTTCTACCAGATTATTGTATATTGACCTAGAGATGAGACTGTGAGGTTTGTGGATTTTATGCTGTATTTTGGGGGTCGAGCTCACTTGAGCCGACATGCTACTTTTTCATGCTTCATTATGCTTTATTATGATTATTATGCTTGCTGTCATTTACATTGCGTGGGATTTGTGACCGCCTTGTGGCGAAGAGCTAGCTCCCGCTTGGGGATGCCCTATTTTGTTGGATTCATGTATATATTTTGTTGTACCCATTTTTGGGGGTCAGTATTTACAAAGGAGACTCTGCCGAAATTTTCAGGAAAAATTGGTATTGTTTTTAAAAAGGGTTTTACATGACTTGTTTGATAACTCGCTTTCAATTGATTGGGTTTTCTTCACTCTTTTGCTTAATTGGTTTTGTTTTCTGGGCTTTGGCTTACTTATTTTACGGACGTCTTTAGACGTTTCGTAAACTTAAGTGCCAGTCACGTTCCGTACCCTGCGGGTCGTGACAAAGTTGGTATCAGAGCGATAGGTTTACCTTTGTGAGTGTAGGAGGACCCTTGGTAGATGGAGTAAGTGACTTAAGCAGGGTAACGTAGCGTGCGTATGTCCGCGGCATACTTACGATACGGTACTCCGCCTAAGTGACTTTAGGATACTTGCTTGGAAATTTCTTTCTTCAATTCCGTGTATCCTATGATCCTATTGCACTGTCCTTATTATCCTTTTCCTGTACCAGCCACTATGCCGCCGAAGGCTACGAGGGCACAGAGGGCTGCCGTCAGAGACGAGATTCGAGCTGGCTCGTCCGAGACTAGGACTGAGCAGGGTGGTATGCCTACGCCGCAGGGACAGACTGATCCGCATTCCCCAGGTCGCATGGATAGGCTTGAGTCCGGTATGGAGGAGCTGCGACAGATGATGGGAGGCATGCAGGAGTTACGACAGATGGTGGAATCGTTAGTAGAGGTCAATCGAGCACAGAGATCGGATATTACTCCCCCTGCAGTCGTTTCGAGACCGAGTCGGATTCGCACTGATATGTTAGCACCTAGGAGGGTTCGCAGAGGCTGTGGTGGATTCTTTAGGGACCAGTTATATCGCCTTCACCCATATGGTCAGCAGCCATGGTTAGGATGTTTTTGGTGTGGTAGCCTGCATCATCGTATCAGAGACTGTCCGGTGAGACGACAGGGAGCAGCGACAGTTCCGCATATGACCCTACCACCATCACCACCCCCTCCTCAGAGAGCCCTACTTTCTACCCCAGGCGATGCTCCACGCCAGTTAGGTGCACCGAGAGGCCGAGGACGTGGCGGTCCTGTTCAGAGAGGACGAGGAGGCAGAGGCCGAGGTCGAGGTCCGCCCGCTATCGGTGGAGGACAGGCCCGAGTATTTGCTTTGACACCGCAGGATGCGCAGGCATCCAATGCCGTTGTGACAGGTACTTTGCCAGTTTGTTCTTTCGACGCGCGGGTATTATTCGACCCAGGTTCCACACATTCGTATGTCTCTACACACTTTGCACCGATGTTGGGCCGTGAATCGTCGTCGTTGGATCAGCCGCTTGTTGTTGTTACTCCGGTAGGCGAGTCGTTTGTCGCTCGGTTTGTATTTCGTTTGTGTTCCGTTCGTATCGGGGAGAGGGATTCATCAGTTGATTTGATACTCCTCGATATGTTGGACTTTGATGTGCTTCTGGGCATGGATTGGCTAGCCACTTGTTATGCTTCGGTGGACTGCCGTGAGAAGGCAGTCAGATTTAGCTTTCCGGGAGAGCCAGTCCTTGTTATTCAGGGAGACCGCAGTGTCGCCCTTCCCAGCTTAATTTCTTCTCTTCGCGCTGGTCAGCTCTTGCGGAAGGGATGTCAGGGATTCTTAGCGTTTGTTTGTGATACTCGAGCTTCAGAGATTCCGTTGGACCGGGTCCCGGTAGTTTGTGAGTTCCCTGATGTTTTCCCTGATGAGCTACCTGGGCTACCGCCTGAGCGCAATGTTGAGTTCGGCATTGATTTGATTCCCGGTTCGGGGCCTATTTCTATACCGCCTTATCGGATGGCCCCGGCAGAGCTTCGAGAGCTGAAGGATCAGTTGCAGGATTTGTTGGACAAGGGGCTTATTCGACCGAGTGTTTCTCCGTGGGGTGCTCCGGTCCTGTTTGTCAAGAAGAAGGATGGAAGTTTGCGCTTATGTATCGACTACCGCCAGCTGAACAAAGTTACCATTCGGAACAGATATCCGTTGCCGCGCATTGATGATTTGTTCGACCAGCTTCAGGGTGCGGGGTATTTTTTTCGAGGATCGACTTGCGATCAGGATACCATCAGCTGCGAGTTCGACAGGAGGATATACCGAGGACAGCTTTCCGCACGCGCTACGGCCACTACGAGTTTTTGGTGATGTCATTCGGACTCACCAACGCCCCAGCAGCATTCATGGATTTGATGAACCGTACATTCAGGCCGTATCTTGACTTGTTCATTATCGTGTTTATCGACGATATCTTGGTGTACTTCCGGAGCAGAGAGGAGCACGAGCAGCACTTGCGGATTACGTTACAGACTCTGAGGGAGCACCAGCTGTTCGCGAAGTTCTCCAAGTGTGCATTCTGGCTGGACAGCGTCGGATTCTTGGGTCACGTGGTTACGAGAGACGGCATTTGTGTGGACCCGAAGAAGATTGAGGCTGTTCAGCAGTGGCCCCGACCTACATCGGTTACTGAGATCCGTAGTTTTCTAGGCTTGGCGGGCTACTACAGGCGTTTTGTTCAGGACTTCTCCCGTATAGCTGCACCGTTGACCAGTTTGACCCGGAAGGGAGTTCCTTTCGTTTGGACAGAGGAGTGCGAGTGCAGTTTTCAGCAGCTACGGACTTGTTTGACTACGGCGCCGGTATTATCTTTACCTTCGGGATCAGGCGGATTTGTTGTCTACTGTGATGCTTCGCGAGTGGGATTAGGATGCGTTTTGATGCAGCATGGCCGGGTGATCGCTTATGCTTCTCGGCAGTTGAAGAAGCATGAATAGAACTACCCCACTCATGATTTGGAGATGGCTGCAGTGGTCTTTGCACTGAAGATTTGGCGACATTACCTATACGGCGAGTCGTGTCAGATATTCACCGATCACAAGAGCTTAAAGTACATATTTCAGCAGCGAGACATGAACCTCAGACAGCGTCGTTGGATATAGTTGGTGAAAGACTACGACTGCGAGATCTTATATCACCCAGGTAAGGCGAATGTGGTGGCAGATGCGTTGAGTAGGAGGCCCGGGGGTAGTCTATCCTTTTGCGCGCAGTGCAGAGGCAGTCGTCAGCAGATTGGCAGATGTTATGCGACAGCCGAGTTGAGTTCGAGTTCACTCAGACAGGGGGACAGCTCGCGCATGTTCGTGCACGCCCACAGTTGCTTGACCGTATATATGAGGCACAGCGCAGTGACGACCGTTGCTCAGAGATCATGGCACAGGTGGGACAGGGCAGATTTTCCGAGTTCGTGGTTGACGATCAGGGGATTTTACGATATGGATCTAGATTGTGCGTACCAGATGCTGATAGATTGCGGCGCGACATTCTTGAGGAGGCACACCGATCAGTGTATAGTGTCCACCCCGGTTCCACCAAGATGTACCATGATATGAGAGAGACCTACTGGTGGGACGGGATGAAGAGGGACATTACGGAGTTCGTTTCGAGATGCCTGACTTGTCAGCAAGTCAAGGCCGAGCACCAGAGGCCCGCAGGAGAGCTACAGCCGTTACCCATTCCAGAGTGGAAATGGGAGCAGATTTCGATGGATTTCGTTGTGGGTCTACCCAGGACCAGTCGAGGGTACGACTCCATCTGGGTGATCGTGGATAGATTGACGAAAGCGGCTCACTTCCTTGCAGTGAAGACGACTTTCAGCTTCGCTCAGTATGCTCAGCTCTATATTGACGAGATCGTGCGACTACACGGCGTACCGACTTGTATCGTGTCAGATCGAGGCACTCAGTTCACCAGCCGACTTTGGCAGAGACTCCAGGAGGCTTTGGGCACTCGTTTGAGCTTCAGCACAGCGTTTCATCCGCAGACCGACGGACAGTCAGAGCGGACCATTCAGACTCTCGAGGACATGCTCAGAGCGTGCGTTTTAGACTTTGGTGGTAGCTGGGATCGTCATTTACCTCTAGTGGAGTTCTCCTATAACAACAGCTTCCAGGATACGATTCAGATGGCACCTTTCGAGGCATTGTATGGGAGGAGATGCAGATCGCCCGTTTGTTGGACAGAGCTCAGCGGGAGCAGCATTTTAGGGCCGCAGCTTGTTGAGGAGACGACAGCGAAGATACAGTTGATCCGAGACCGGATGAGAGCGGCTCAGAGCAGGCGAAATCGTATGCAGACAGGCGCCGTCGCAGGTTAGAGTTCGCAGTTGGCGACCATGTTTTTCTGAAAGTCTCCCCGATGAAGGGCGTGATGCGTTTTGGGCGAAAGGGGAAGCTTAGCCCTAGATTCGTAGGTCCCTTCGAGATCCTCGAGCGGGTTGGCGCTGTTGCATATCGTTTGGCTCTTCCTCCCAGCTTTCCCGATGTTCACCCCGTCTTCCATGTTTCGATGCTCCGCAAGTACCTTCACGACCCTTCGCATACGATTCAGCACCCGACAGTCCAGCTAGAGCGCGACCTTTCCTTTGCAGAGCAGCCGGTGGCCATCCTGGATCGGCAGGTGAAGAAGTTGAGGTCGAAGGTTATACCAACCGTCAAGGTCCTTTGGCGTAGCCCAAGCAGCGAGGAGGTTACCTGGGAGACCGAGGGCGAGATGAGGAAGAAATATCCCCATCTCTTTGAAGGTACGCGTAGCTATATTTTTAAATTCGGGGACCGAATTTCTTTAAGGGGGGAAGATTGTAGCGTCTTGAAAAGTCGTTTTGGTGTTTTCTTGAAATTCGGTGAAAATTAGGTATTTTTCCGAAAACCGTCTTTCTCGATATTTTGCAGTTTAGGGCTAATTATACCTAAAAAGGATAGGTAATTTCTTGTTTTTAGTAGCTAATGAGTTATTTATGAAATTTTGGTCATTTAAAAATTTTTCCCTATTTTTCAATTTTTTAATATTATTTTAAGCCGGTAAGAAAATACATTAAACAAGCGATAAATACAAATTTTTCCGGGCTAATTTTAATCTCTAAAATTATGATAATTATATTCTAGTGATAACATGAATTTTTAGTAATTTATTTTGATTTTTAACAAATTTTTGTGATTTGAAACGAATTTATTGAATTTTGGGCTAAAACTTGCAATTTTTGAGTTGTAGGGGGCCTTTTTGCATAAAATTTCTTTTGTAAAACCCCTCTATCTTTTTCCTCAGCCCTAGGACAGCCCCACCTTGTGTGAGACCAGAAATTTCTGGCCTCTCTCTTCTTGGTTTCTTTCTTGAGTTAAATTGTTGGTTTTTGGATTTATTTTAATTTATAATGGATAAAGTATGATACATTGACTTTGGAACTTGACCCTTGACCTTCCCACTCACCCCACACCCTCCCCCATACCTCATTCTGGCCGAAATTCCTGCACACCCTCTTCTTCCTCTCTTTTCTTTTCATTTTTCTTCAATTTCTTCAAGAAATACATCAAAATCCATGATTTAATTCAAAAATCCAAACAAAAATCCTTATGCTATCATTATCCTTAGCCATTCTTGCTTGGACCTTGGTGTTGAGGCCATCAATTGGAGCAAATTTTCTTGCTTGATCCATAGATCAAGAGGTATAATTCTCATCAAGTTGCTTTCTTTTGCTAAAAATTCCTTTAATTGTATGGTTAGTGTTAAAAGTTAGCTTATTTCTAATCTAGTTTAAAAGAGTAGTTTGTTTAAATTAGGGTTTTGAAGCCATGATAATTAATTAAGTTGTTTATTAGTTAATCTAGTTGTTAGTGAACTAATCTATATGGTTACCTTGTTATGTAGTCTTTAATTATGCTAATTTAGGTAATTTTAGAAGTTGATTTTAGTTGTAAATTATTGTTTTTAAATTTTCAAGAGAAGGTTTTTGTATGGAATTGATATTTGAAACTTGATTAGTGAGTTGATTAAGTTTTAGAAAGCATTATTTAATTGATTTAAACCTAATTTGCTATCTAGTGTTTTGCTAACCTTAATCTAAGAGGTGAACTTGCTAATTGGGGTTGAAATTAGTGTTAATTAAGTTTTTCAAGTATGGTTTTTGATTTGCAATTGCTATTTATAAAAATCAAGAAAGGGTTTGGTTGTGGAATATAGGTTTTGGAGCATGGTTAATGTGTTGTAATTAGTGGGTGTGGATTGCTTGTAGTGTGCTTGGGTGAGTATGCTTTATTGTAGTCGTTTTGTCGCAAATCGGCGATTTTTGCACCGATTTTTGGAATGTATATGCTTACTAGATTTTTATATAAATTATGTGATGGACTATTTTTGATATCTTGATGATTGTAATGGCTTGTCCTACGACTTTTAGGATGCGTGAGTGCGGTTTTTAGGTAGTCGGGTTTTAGTTTTGCCGGGTGACCCAAATCGGCGTTTTTGGCAGTTTTTGCGATTTTCGCGTGTGTTCCGCGCACTTTGTGCACGTTGTGCCTAGCTAGCGAACTTTAGTAGTTTCGTTGGGGTTTACGTCGTTCTTGATATGTAACCTTATAATTGGTAATGATGTAAATTCCAGGTTCGGTCGCGGAAACGTCAGACGCGGCGCGAAAGGGAAAGGCGGTGATTGGACACAGCTAGCCAGGGATCCCGGTGAGTAGATTTAACATCTACGGGGGACGATCGTTTGGATGGCGCAAGTCGCCCGATAGATTTAGTAAACTGAAAATAAAATAGTAAACTGGATAACCACTTGTGACATTAGAATAATAATACTGGCATGATAATTGCTGCAATTAGATCAATATGTTATACCCATATACGCAAACTCAATTGTAGGACACATGCACCATTACCAGGTCTTTATATGCAGCACGAGCACTATTCATGTTTACACACACACCCTGGTAATTGCCATGCCACCACACTAGATAACTTTTAAATTGAAACCTTTTACTAATTGATACTTAAACCGGTGCTATTGCCTTTAATTCCTTAAAATGAAACCGTAGAATTGCTATTCATGTGCATGTACTTCATCATATTAATTGTTCATGCTTAATCCATTAATCACACATCGCAACTTGATTATTGATATCATATGCATTCATTATCACTGATATATGCACTTATGAGGATTTCTTGAGATTTTATGATATTGCTGGATTTCGGGGGAAAGCCGCAAAATTTCCAAACTTATGATATTTTTAAAACATGTAAATTGCGGTTTTCTAGTGATGTAAGTGTCGTCCACCATGAGTTTGCTGTGGCTTTGGAAATCCGTGTCGAGGAGTGGAGGAACCGGCACGGGTACATGGTGGGCCCGGTAAGGTACCCCGGGGCAAGAGGAATGTGGTGATGACGTTGAGCCTGGCAGGGGACGGATTACCTACCGGTGACTGTTTGGGACGGCGGATATCCAGAGGATACCGACCGTGGCCACTAGATGATGAGATATTGATATTTGAGATGGGTCAGCCGGACGGCTGAGGCCAGCGATACATTTATGAGATTTGAGACAGCTTTTGGGGTGTCGTTGCTGGACACCGGTTTTCGTCGATTCATTGACATTTGCTGGCATTCTAAAAGAGTTTCAAAAACAACATCTGATAAAATATTTTTATATATAAACCTATTGAGACCTCAGATATTCATGTTGCATACATATTCGTACACTGATGTTGTATACACACCTGCTAGTATATCCATATTGCATACATACTCGCCATTATGTCCTGCCTTACCTGTATATAGATGCTAGGATGCTTGTGTGCATGCATTCGATAGCCTGTGTAAATGTTATTTATTACTCACGAGTTGGCAACTCACCCCCGTTGTGCCATAGCCTGTTGCAGGTCCGCTCCGTCAGTTCAGTAGCGGCGGGTGCGCTTGCTTCTTTTGCCTCTTTTGCC
Organism: Agapanthus africanus; assembly: GCA_030015575.1. Lineage (NCBI taxonomy): Eukaryota > Viridiplantae > Streptophyta > Magnoliopsida > Asparagales > Amaryllidaceae > Agapanthus > Agapanthus africanus. The sequence continues at coordinate 431,401,856 of CM057337.1, forward strand.
TGGACTCGAGATTTGCTCATAGGTGGGTTATGTTAATATTTTTGTACCACCTTGTATATTCTTTGCATCTAGTGTACTCCATCTACTGTTTCTACCAGATTATTGTATATTGATCTAGAGATGAGACTGTGAGGTTTGTGGATTTTATGCTGTATTTTGGGGGTCGAGCTCACTTGAGCCGACATGCTACTTTTTCATGCTTCCTTATGCTTTATTATGATTATTATGCTTGCTGTCATTTACATTGCGTGGGATTTGTGACCGCCTTGTGGCGAAGAGCTAGCTCCCGCTTGGGGATGCCCTATTTTGTTGGATTCATGTATATATTTTGTTGTACCCATTTTTGGGGGTCAGTATTTACAAAGGAGGCTCTGCCGAAATTTTCGGGAAAAATTGGTATTGTTTTTAAAAAGGGTTTTACACGACTTGTTTGATAACTCGCTTTCAATTGATTGGGTTTTCTTCACTCTTTTGCTTAATTGGTTTTGTTTTCTGGGCTTTGGCTTACTTATTTTACGGACGTCTTTAGACGTTTCGTAAACTTAAGTGCCAGTCACGTTCCGTACCCTGCGGGTCGTGACAGAGGCAGTGCCGGTTAGACAGGATTCGTCTCTCCCGGTATTGGGGGTTGATATCGCGCTGTGTCAGAGAGCCATTACGCAAAGTCCCTGGCCAGGGCAAGCGAGATTTGCAGGTAGGTTCCAGTAGTTTCTCAGGGTGTAATAGGCTTCCCTCCGACACGACTTATACCGCTATTAGGGGACTGACGCTTGCCGTCCCATAGGCCCGATATGCGATAGTCTTAGACGAACGGACCGGACTGTACGGAGATTGTCACATCAGACTCAGTAGGAGTTCGGATGGGTTTCCTCATCGGCCTTCTTATCGACATCTACCTGGGGACCGTTACGTACAGCTACTGCCGCTTGCGGTCTATGGTTAAACCCACTGCCAGCGTAGTAGTCGAGTCTCTAGAGTCCCACACAGAGAGTTTCCCTACTCCGGGCGAAACGATATAGAGGTCGTATGGTTTTACGACATGGGTTCGGACGCATACGTGTGTTTACGCACGTACGACTTTCGGACAGTTTTTACCAGTCGGCTTTGGTTTAAGCCAGTTACTGGTATCCGGTTATTGGATTTATACAGTCTAAAGTTTTTCCGTATTTTTGCGGAAAGGAGGGGCGTTCTCGTAATTGCGCGAGAAGCTTCTAGAAGATGGTGACTAAGGAGGTTTAGGTGGCATATACAATGAATGTGATTAGTGAGTCATATGGATGATTCATCCATGTCATTAATGCATCATAAATGCTTAATGACTCATGGATGTGAATCATCACTAGATATTATCAAGCATGGTTGTTAAATTCATTTCTTTTCTTTTCTTGATAAAAGAAATGCTTGATATATATTATCATAACTCATTCTTCTCACTTTATTATTATCTTCACCTTCTCTCTCCTCAAGCTCTCCCTCTTCAAACCCTAATCCTCCCCTCTCATGTGTTGAGTACAAGGATTAGTTAGACTAATTAAACCATAACCCTCACTCTATATCACCTAGCTTCTTTGATTAGCACTTGAAGAAAGTTAGTTGCCTCAAGTTTAGAGGCTAAGCTTGGAGTAAAGCTCTCGGGTGGATCGTCTACTACTTCGAGAAGGCCGAGGAGGAGGTGGAGTTCGCAAAGACGAAGGACACGATTCGTTAGGTATAATCCCTAAACATAGTAGTATAGAACTTCTATGTTTCTTGTTAGTTATCGTTTAGCTTCGATTCATGAGGTTAGTCGATGTTTAGCATATAAACAAGATCGTTTTTCATATTTCCGCCTCCCCGCAAGTCGTGGGGTGTTGTACATCGACTTACACTTCTTCTTCCTTGAGTCTTTTCTTGAAAAAGCTTTCTTTTGTGATGAAAGTGAGTGAGAAAAAGATTATAAATGAGAGCAAAAATCTTACTTCATCATCCTCATCTATCCTTGCCATTTAGATGAGGGTGTTCACATCATTTTATGAGTGTTAGCTTGTGTTAATGAAACTTCAGGGTAGATCATCTTTGTATCGAAGATCGGAAGCAAGCTTGTGCCTTTCTCTTCGTGGAGCCTCTCGAGAGTCCAGAACACGATGATCGCAGCGAAGGGACCTCAACACGGAGCTTAAGAAGTGAAGGACCGGATCTACAAAGGTTGTAATCCCTCTCACTTAGTGTTAAAGTATTTAACATGCTTGTTTTCGCCTAAACCCTTGTTTAAAGATCCGGCTTTGGGTTGTTCGGCACGGCTAAAATTTTTATCGGGCATGGTTGATGCCTCGTAGACCTTTGTGCTCATGCCTAGCAACCCTACAGTGGTATCAGAGCTAAGATAGAGCTTTTGGCGAAGTCTAGACGAAATTTAAAGTCCGATCGAACCCGAAAACCCCGATGTAAACCCTTCTCTGTACATTTTTTGAAAATGTGATTTTTTATGAATTAGAAATGCTCATAAAAACAAGCAAGAAAAACTAAGAATTACTGTGAAGTACGGTCCACTAATTCCCTGAAATGACCGCGGAACCGCGGCTAAACTAACGGTTTGGCGGCGGTTCCGCGGCCAAAATTTGGACTTAGTCCCTCATATTTCATATGTTTATTCTTAGGTCCTTTATTGGCAATTTTTTCTGGGAATTTTTTAATTCCACTCCAGTGTTGAGTTTTCTAGGGTTGTATTGGGGAATCGTTGATTTGATCAGATAATTTAACTTTGTTTAGTTTTTTCCGGATAATTTTTAGAAACTGTTAAAAAGTTCGAACGGATATCAATAACTCATTTTTTCCCCTGTCGGAAATTTTTTCAAAAGTTGGATTTTTTCTCGAGTTTAAGAACGTTCTAAGTCGTGCAAGTAATGCGGTGGACCCTCTAGAAGATAACAAACCTTAACTCGATTATGTGACCGTCTTGAACTGCCTATAAACCTTAGGGTTTGGGGCAGTACGGCGTGCAACATGTGAGGCGTTGGCTTGACCCTTCTACGGCTGGACCATTGGTACTGTGGCATGTGATGGATGTTTTTTAAACTGATTTCAAGTGTTGAGACATATTGGGAAAAACTTGGGTGTTTGATTATTCGATCGGAAAGTTTAACATTGTCTTTTTATCTGGAATGTGATACAATATTTGGAATCCACAAAAAGATATGAGATAACTAATTTGAATATTATAAACATAGCAGTTTAGTGTCAGATGATCGGTTGCCACGGGATTTTGATGTGATCAAAAGTTCGTCGCAATCACGTAGGGTACGCGGATACTCGCCGGGTAAATTTAATAGATAGCCACGCCCCATAGCCCCGACCAAGTGACTGTAGGAGAACCCCGTCGCCAAAAGCATCCGTTCGGGTGCTCGCGACAGCGATGTTCCGCCTTAATGCACTTCGTCGACGGCATCGGGGGTGCGGCCGTCTACTAAAGTTTGCGACGAGCATTCGGTCAAGATGTCGGGAATCTTGTTGAATTGCCCGACTTAATATTGAAAAGTGTTTTCGATAATGAGACTAAAATACGGGGTTTATAATTGTTAGGCATGCGATGTCTAAGGAATTCATTTGGTTAGGCATGCGATGTCTAAGGAGGTTGCGGATTCCAACTGCTGTAGTTTTACACTTTCTTTTCTGTGACTGTAAGCGTAGTATGTGGTGTATAGCCGGCTTCGTTGCTATACATCAACGACAATCGGGATACGCATACTTGCTTACGTTGATGATATGAGATATTATGTGTTGCTGTGATATGTTATATTGGATCGTCGCGTTTTTGAATAGCCGGGTGTTTTATGTGAGATGAGAGTTTTCCTTTTTCATTCATGTAAAATTCATTTGCCTATAATATTCTATTATTGGGGCACTTCCGGGCTGAGGATGATGTCACCATTGTATATTATTTACTTTTCCGCATTAGGTAGACCCAAGGCGGGGAGCATAAGTAACCGGGTTCTAGGGTCCAGTGGGAGACCATCTCGAGGAGTCAAGACCGGGTCTCCTAATCCTAGAATTGGCAGTGTTACTTGCCGCTCTCGTAGGGGTCTAGGGATGTGGGTTTGGCTATTCATCGTGACCATGGAATCCGTGTTTTATACAGGCCCGTATTGAAAACACAGACGTCCTAGTATATCCAATATTTCATATATGTTCTTCTGCTGCAATGTTCTGTGATGAGATCATATTACTGCCTGAGACGAATGTTTATATTATATATATGAGAGATATGTTATATTGCAGATTTCGTTTCAAAAAGAGATGCTTGTGAAGCATAATAAAATGGGACTTCATTAATGAGATTAATGAAACTAAAAGAAACCTAAAGATATTGTAGAAACTTGTTTAAAAACAGGTAGCTCTAGTTCTTGCTTTGCATAGCGATGTTCCTTGTAGAACATCCAGCACCTTATTCGATAAGGAAAGAGCCGAGATCCCTTGACCGGGAGTGACCTCTTTAGTGAAACTAGCAGATGCTACAAACTCGGTTTGTCTTTTAATTGCTTCTATAGTTCTTGCTTTGCATAGTGATATTTGTGAAATATCATGTACCTTATTCGATGAGGAAAGGGCCGACGATCCCTTCACCAGGAGTGACCCCTTTAGCAAAACTAGAAAAGCCTCAAAAACACTCCATTTAAAAATCACTCAATTCTACAACGATATCAAGTTCATTAAGCAAAAGGTTTTCTTAAAAACCTGTCGTAGCCCTCCGTCATTTCAGATAAGTACTAGTTAGTATTCGTGCTACGTTTGTTGACAATGTTAAGGCGTAGTGTGCGGTAGCTGATTAGTGCTTATCTGTATAAGCATATGATGCGATTGGATTAGGGTAGTCGTGCGACTTTGTTGACTATGTTAAGGGTCGTGTGGGTGGGTTTAATTCAATCGGGAAATGACGGGTTGAACTTGACTAGCACTTATGATTTGTTGACTATGTTAAGGTCATATAGCTGCTATGGGTAAAATATTATTAGGAATTTCAAGTGTTGAAATTTGCAATGAGATTGCTTACCTTCTATGAGATAGTTGGATCCCGATACCTGCTGCGAGTAAGAGTTACTCCTGGGAGTGTTTTACACATTACAATTAGCCGATCAAGTAGGTGTCTAGAAAGGTGTTAACGAGATTACGCCTCTGGGAAAATGAGATTTACTTTAATTAGGTTCGTGCGAAAGCACGGGGAACCTCCCTCAAAATACCGACACTGGCCTGGCTGAAAGATTGGCGAACTTGTAGTGTGTAATTAATCCCGGCCAGTCTTTCCTTTTAGGGTTTGAAGGAAGATTTGATTAAAACAGTGGGAGACATCCTGATTAGATATATTAGATAATCAATCTAATCTTGCAAGAGCATACGCTGAGTGTTTTCTTCTCTCTCTCTTCAGGTAGCGACCATATCACGCCTTAATCAAGATAATAATACGGATGTATTGACCGAACCCGTTTGTTATACTGAACTGGGGAACGTTGGTCCCGCTCCAACTTATAATTGTTATAAGACAGAGCAGGAAATTGGGGAATACCAGATTTCCCGTGCCGCCCAAACGAATAAAGTGCATGCTGATGCATCTTCTTCGGGTGTGTTCATTACATAGAACTATTTCTCAGTATCCTTTACGTCCTGGGTATGAGATACCGGATCAGGTTCCCGCATATGTATTTTGTTACATGGGCTACAGATAGGTAGAGAACTGAGAACGGGTGATATGTTTCATGAGACAGAAAATGGGGCAAATGTTGCAGCCAAGTCTGTTGGTCACTATCACCCTGTATTACCAGAATACATTGATTCTGAACAAATGTTATTAGTTACCGAACCTGATATACAACATCATATCAGTCTCTTTATTAGTAAAGAAAGGATATAATTTTGTATTGTTGGATAATGTTTTGAATATTTCCTATATCAAGAGTTGATCGGTTCAGGCACGTTATCTAAAAGCGTTGACGTTCTAAATCAAACTACAGTTCTTAGTATACAGAACACACACAAGAGGAAGAGTTCAGAAATGAACGAATACTTCTTGAGGCATTGTAGACTAGGTCATATCAATGCGGCCCGACTAGCTAAGTTACATTTAGATGCATATTTAAATCTGTTTGAATTTACATCTTGTGAATCTTGCCGGTCATATCACAAAGATAAGATGACCCTAGCTCTGTTTATTGGAAACAGAGAAAGAGTTAGTGAACTCTTGGGATTGATACATGCTGATGTATGAAGGTCCCATGTCTACACATGCCAAGATCGGTTCTTTGTACTTTATTATATTCACTGATTATCTCTCAAGATTCAGACATATGTTCCTGTTGAAACACAAGTCCGAAGCTTTTGAGATATTCACAGAATATAAGTTAGAAGTAGAGAACCAAAAACGGGTATAAGTATTATGTCCTTTGATGAGATCAGGGAGGAGAATACTTGAGCACGGAATTTTTGGACTATTCTAATGGAGAATGAGATTCTCTCTCTCAGCATTACTCCTCCGTATACACCATAGCACGATGGTATATCGGGACGGAGCAATAGCACCCTATGTGATATGGTGTGCTCTATGATGAGGACAACTGAGTTTCCTATTTCCTTTTGGGAGTTATGCACTTGAGAAGATGCATACCTATTGAATAGGGTTCGAATCAAATCAGTTGCCTACCACTTCATATGTGATATGGAAAGGGAAGAGCCCATATCTTAAGTTGGTTATGATTTGGGGTTGTCCGGCCTATGTCTAAAAAAAAAATCCGGACAAGCTCGAGGCAAGGTCTGTTATGTAGAACTGGAAAGGTTCCTGCTATACAAACTGCAACTGATGATTTGGTAGAACCAAAGGATTCAATAGTTTCCAACGAAGCTCAGCCTCTCCGCCGATCTAGTAGGGTTCCTCACCCACCTAAGAGATACTTCGGCTTCTCTATGACAGTGGGAACGAGAATTGCATCATGAGATGATGACCCAACTAGTTTCGAGCTGGCCATCAGGAGTAGGACTCTGTAAGAATGGCTGGATGCCTATCGATCTAAGATGGAATCCTTATACACCAACAAACTATGGACTTTGGTTGCTTTATCTGAAGGGTTAAATCCCCATCAGGAGCGAGTATATCTTGAGAAGATTACTTGGTGTACATGGAAAATTTGAGACTTTCAAAGCTATGCTTAAGTCCATCCAGATCCTATTTGCCACGGCTACATACCATGACTACGATATCTGGTGGTTGGATGTCATGACTGCTTTTTTAAATATTGATTTGGAAGAGAGCGTCTATAAGTACACAGCCAGAGGGCTTCGTAGACAGTGGGAGCAGCGGAAACGTGTGCAAGATGCTTTATAAGATAAAACAGGCATCGCGGAGTTGGAACATCTGTTTTGATGTGGTAGTCAAAGAGTTTGACTTCATCAAAATGGTAGATGAACCTTGTATATACAAAAAGATAGTAGGGAGTATGGTGGTGATCCTCGTAGAGTACGTGGATGACATACTCTTGATAGGGAAGGAGTTTCCTATGCTACGCTCGGTCAATCTCCGCATATCACAAGGATTCTTCATATAGGATCAAAGTGATACCTCCTAAATCTTGGTTTTTTGGATCTATGAGATAGATCTAATTGGATGTTCGGATACTCAATAGTTGTAGTGAGATGGTATCAATTGATCATTAGGAGAATCACTGGAAAGGTTCCAGGGTGATAAGGATGACTGAATGTCAGTCGCAGGCATTGTCTTTACCCTCAGTGGATGGACGGTATGTTGGAAAAGTTCCAAGCTAGATACCATAACTTACTAGACGATTAAAGGCAAGATACATCGTTACCAAGGATGCTACCAAAGAGGCAGTCTGGATATATATAAGTTCATGAGATGAACTTCGTTCCTACCATTGTGTGACAATGGAGTTGTGGGTTTTGCCAAGGAACCCCCATCCCATCAGAAATCCGGATATAATTCTTAGGCAGTATCACCTGATCATGGAGATGGTTAATCTCCAGGGAGATCGAGGTTAGGAAAGTAGACACAGAGGACGACAACACAGATCCACTCACAAAGGCCTTTTTCCCAGTAGAGACTTTTATGGGATGGTTAAGTATGAGATACTTCAACCACAGCTAATTGTTGGGTATGTGATACCACAACAGATGGCCCTAGTGCAAGTGGGAGATTGTTAGTTATATGTATGCCCTAGAGGCCATTACTGTACATATGATGTATATTGTAATGGATGCTTGGACATATATAGGGAGGACATTCTTGCTCGATATGATAGTATGCTATCTGGTTGTACTTTATCTTACCATGTACTCTGATTTTCTCTATGTTACATGTTGATAAAGCCCTTAGGATATGTACTCGACTACTGGGACTATGATGAGATCATACTAGTGGGGCCATGGTAGTCGACGAGTACATCCTATAATTGTTCCTAATCGAGGGTGTATCGAGACAGGGCATCGATGCACCAGAGTAGACTAGCGTATACGCATCTTGACCCATATGATGGGCAATGGATGATCACATATCCATCGGTGTTTGACATCAAGGATAGTGTACGGGTGCTCAGTGAAGACTGGGTACACTGGACGGACTCGTCGAGAACTCCCAGATGGTATTATACCTCACGTTAGATGGCAGTTCTCCGGTGACACTGGTACAGAGTAGTCTGTTGACCCGAGATCGTTATAGAGTCTTGTTTGATTCCCACTGTGCTTTGATTTCCATCATACCACGTCCAAGATGGCGTGCAAAATGGTGGCTTTTGGGTACAGTCCCGAATCACATGGAGGCAATGAGCGATAGGTGGGGATTCTTTTCTCCCGGTATAGGGAGTTGATGTTGCGCTGTGTTCGATTGGCTATAACCGGAAATCCCTGCCCAGGGTTCCTGAGATTTACTGGTAAGTGTTACCAGTAGTTTCTCGAACTGTTATAGACCTCATATCGACATGACTTATCATGCTACAGGGGTCTGACGTTTACCACCCCTAGGCGAGATATGCGACATATCAGACGACGAGACCGGACTGTACGGGAGTGTTACTGATTGGATTCACAGTAGAATGTACAGGCTTGCTTGTTGATCTTCTGAGCGCTCAATACCTGGGTGGCTGTTACGTTTAGCTGACCGCTTGCAGCTTGTGGGTGTTTGATATGATCATCACCCAGTGCCGGCGTATTGACGATTCTTTAGAGTCCTACACAGAGGTTTCTTGACTCAGGCAAAACGGAGTAGGAGCACATATGTGATATGTGCGGGACCGAAGATAATGCGGTATGCGATACCGTATTGGATTCTCGCGATATGAGATATCGGCCGGGTATATGTGATATAGCCGGGTCATCGTATTAGTCGGTTATTTGTGAAATAGCCGGATTATCGGATCAAGTGTTGATTCGATAATTTAATGTATAATAATATATATGATATATTAAATTACTTTAACTAATATTAGCTTACTAAAAGATTCATTTTCTCACAGGATAATACATTGATATATATGCGATATATGTTAATTGCATTATTTTCTATTGTTACAAAATATATTGTATATGTTATATATAATATTGTAACATGTTAGGGTTACAAATTTAACAATGGTTTAGGGTTTAAACTTGGTTAGGGTTTTGATTAGGGTTAGCTTTTGCATGAAGCTTCCATGAAGCTTCATGAAGCTTTGACTTTGTGGTTTGCTTTATATTTTGTGAAGATATTATGTTAACCCAATCCAAACCATTAACTCAAGTTAATTCTCTACATGGGTTAACTCCTTCATTCTTAACCCTAGGTTAGATTTGTAACCACTACAATAATTCATTATTCATTACAAAAGGATTATGACATTGATCTTCTTCTTCCTTGAGTCTTTTCTTGAAAAAGCTTTCTTTTGTGAGGAAAGTGAGTGAGAAAAAGATTATAAATGAGTGCAAAAATCCTACTTCATCATCCTCATCTATCCTTGCCATTTAGATGAGGGTGTTCACATCATTTCATGAGTGTTAGCTTGTGTTAATGAAACTTCAAGGTAGATCATCTTTGTATCGAAGATCGGAAGCAAGCTTGTGCCTTTCTCTTCGTGGAGCCTCTCGAGAGTCCAGAACACGATGATCACAGCGAAGGGACCTCAACACGGAGCTTAAAAAGTGAAGGACCGGATCTACAAAGGTTGTAATCTCTCTCACTTAGTGTTAAAGTGTTTAACATGCTTGTTTTCGCGTAAACCCTAGTTTAAAGACCCGGCTTTGGGTTGTTCGGCACGACTAAAATTTTAATCGGGAATGGTTGATGCCTCGTAGACCCTTGTGCGTGTGCCTAGCAACCCTACAGTCACTCCCGGTGAAGGGATCTTGGCTCTTTCCTCATCGAATGAGGTGTTGGATATTCATTAAGGAATACCATTATGCAAAGCAAAAACTAGAGCTACCCTTTTTTGAAATTTTGATTCTACAACATCTTTAGGTTTCTTTCTTTTCATTAATATCATTAATAAAGTCCCATCATTAATGTTTCCTAAACATCACAGAAAATGAAACAAAAATAGAACGTATGCTTATGCCATCCGCATTCGCCACGGGCCCCGTCATTCACCATTAGGTTACTTAGCTACCGGCAGAGCGAGGGCTGGACTAGCGCTGGTGCAAAACATAAGAAACGTTTTGTTGGAGATAGTGCCCTCAGAGTCAATTATTAGGTCACAGGTACGTGATTGCAATGATTGATGGAGGACCTATCCCGGTAGGACAGTCTTACTCGAGATGATAGTATGCTATCTGGTTTACCTTTATCATCGTGTACTGTTTTAAGTGACCTGACACGTCGCTATTACACGTTGATAGAGCCCCTAGGATTCTTGCTTGACCACCAGCAGTATGAGGGCGATCATATAAGTGGGAGCTGGGGGTCTATAAGCGTATCCTTAAAAAGGTCCCTAGTCGTGAGAGTTTCGAGACAGGGCATCGATTCTCCATAGTAGACTAGTGTATACAGTCGAGACCCCGACGAGGGGCGGTGGCCGGTCTCACAAGCCACTGGTGTCAGTTGGATCACCTAAGATGTATACAGGTGCTCATTGGGTTATGAGTACACCGGACAGGACTCGCCGGGAACCTGCTAGTTGGTCATATACCAGACGTCAGATGGCAGTTCCCTGGTGACATGTGTGCAGCTTAGTTCATCGACCTGGGGATCGTCATTTGTCTCGTGTGAGTTCCCACTGTACTTTGATTACTACCCTACCACGGCTCAAAGGAGTCGTGCAAACTGGTTTTAGTTGGGTACAGTCCCGAGCCACATGGAGGCAGTGAGCGTATCTTCAGGGGTTCGTCTCTCCCGGTATTGGGGGTGAGGTTGTGCTGTGTCTAGGAGAGCCATTACACGAAGCCCTCGGCCGAGGCAAGGAGATTTACTGGTAGGTATTCCAGTAGTATCTCAGGGTGTTCTGGGCTACACTCCGACACGACTTGTACCGCTTTTGGGGGTCTGACTTTTACCAACCCCCTAGGCCCGCCATGCGATGCTCATAGACGAACGGACCGGACTGTACGGATATTGTCACTGACAGGCTCAGTAGGGAGTCAGGCTGAGTTCGCTCACAGACGTCCCTTTTGGTCAATACCTGGTAGCCCGTTATGTATTGGATTATACCTCTAACGTGCTAGTGGTTAAATCCACAACCAAGGTGTTGATGAGTCTTTAGAGTCCCCCACATTCAGTTACTCAGCTTTCGGGCGAAAGGTTGTAGAGGCCGTATGGAGATATGGCAAGGTCCGATCAGATACGTGCGGTATTGCACGGATCAGGATCGGACAGTTTGTACTATAGGCCGTATGGATATATGGCAGGGTTCGATCAGATACGTGCGGTATTGCACGGATCAGGATCGAACAGATATTACTAGCCGGCTTTGGTATAAGCCGGATCCTAGTATAGTACAGTGTAGACTTTGTCTCATTGCATTTGTATTTCGGTCAGAATACAAATGCGGGTGTGTATGCACAGTATCGGGGTTTTCCTGTAATTTATTACGGGACCAGTTTTCTGGAGTTGCCAGTTTGCTTTCTGTTTCGGCCGATTTCCATTGTTCCGTTCATTGGCCGAAGATTGGTGGAGGAGGGTTTATTTGCATTGTTGCAAATAGGCATTAGTGGAGGGGGTTCTTTGCATCTTGTTGCATCATGATGGCTTTCATGATGTGCACCATCCTTTGACTTGATTTCTTCATGATGGCATGACTTTTTGAGTCATCATGGTTCATGATGGTTGGACTTTGTGAGGTGATGATGGTGGTGTTGAGTGTTGAGTTTACCTTGCTATCATTTCTTTTGTATGATAGCTTTCCTCTCTCTCTCTTTTTTGGCATTAGATGAGAATGGCTCCCATTTTTGATTTACTCTCCCACTCACTCCATTCTCTCCATTCACCTAGCATGGCCGGCCACTCTCTTGATGGGGGCTGTCCAAACATTTTGGTAAGGGGTTTTTGGTTCATTTCATGTTGGAAAATCCCTTTAGCTCCTCCTCCAAAAGCTTGTATCATCCCTCCACCAAAATGGCATCTCCATGAACCCCAAAGTGAGACTTGAGGACTACATATTCTACAGCGAACCTTGGGCACGTCGAGTTGCCGGCTTCATGCCTGAGTTGCCTCGGCATTGAGGTGGGAGCCCGTAAAAGAAGTAGGCGGTGTGGTGCACTTCCGGCGACGAGGAGGAGACGGGACATTCCGCAGGAGATCGGGACGATGACGAGAAGACCGGAGGACTTGGATCGTCGGTATATCTCTATTCCCTTTCTTACTGTTAGCTAGGACTAGTTAGTGGTTCGATCCGGGTATTAGTGCGCGGCGGTTTGCCAGTTCAAGAAAATTTAAGTTTATCACTGCTTCCGCATTTGGCCGTCGGATTGACGGCCGGGGCGCCGCCGTGCACTTACAGTGGTATCAGAGCCTCGCCATTAACTTAGTCTAGCTTTGTGTAATGTGTTTTTCAGTTCCGATCGATCGAAATGTCCAAAAACCCGTATTTGCTCACATCAGTTTTCTGTTGGAAATTTTTGGTGTCGAAAATTTTTTCAGGTTGTATAAAATTGATGTACTGGAAATTATAAGGATACTGTAGAAATTCGACACTGTGATTCACCAATGGGAGCGCGGAACCGCGGCCAAACCCCCTTTTGGACCGCGGTTCCGCCGCACAATGGAGTGATCACTGTATCCAATTTCTACAGTTCCTTTCTGGGGTCATTTTAGGGGTTTTGGAATATTGACATTGGGCCCAGAATTTCTTGATGTGCTACAGTTGTACTTGGGGGCCCACTTGTTAAAGTTTGATCGATCGGATATTTAAAACACATTATTTCACAGTATTTACATTATATCTGCGACCGTGAATGTCACTTGATCGGTAAATCCGGTCTAACTGCTATAGCCCGGTTAGACGGATTTGCGAACGTGACTTTCACGTTGATGTTCTGTTTTTGCTGTGATGTTGCGGATCGGTCGTGGGGGATAGCCTGGATGCAATGCTAGTACAGTTGTGGTTGTATTATGTACATTTGATATTGCGGGGCGAGCGTCCGACATGTGGACTGCCGTCACTGCCTGATTGTATTATTATTTTGGGGCACGGCCAGGTTGCGGTCGATGTACCCGTTGTATGTATATTTTACTTTCTGTACTAGGATTGCCCCGAGGAGGGGTGCACGGATAGCCAGGTTTTAGAGGGCAACAAGCCCGCATCTCATGGCATTGGGACGGAGGGGGCTTCACTCTAGGATTGGCGGGCTATTCGCCGCACTCGTAGGGGGTACAGGTTGACCCAGGAGGGGTGCCCAAGTTACCGGATTCCGTGAAGTGCTGGGTGGTCCATTCACGGTGCTGAAGGGGGATGCCTCGCTTCAGGTTTTGGCGGGTGACTTGCCGTGCCCGTAGGGGTCTAGGATTACATTGCACAGGCTATCCACACGACCAGGGGAACGTCGGGTTTCAGCAGTGGCTCTGTGAAACCCGGGGATCCCAGATATCTGTATTGTTTCTGTGATGCTGTACATTTCTGTGATGTTGCATTTTTTATTCACGCCTTGAGCGAAATATAATATATTGGTATATATATTAGTAGATGTTGTATATGTTTTACATCCGCGCTAGTCCAGTCCCCGCTCTGTCGTTAGTTAGCTAACATAACGGGTAATGACGGGACCCAGTGGCGAATGCGGATGGCATATACATACATCAGTATATTTTCGTTCTTTGTGGTGTGATCAATTGATGGGACTGCATTGATTCGGATCAATGCAAGTTAAAAACAAACCTAAACTGATGTTGTTGGAACACTTTTCAAAAAGCTGTTATTGCAAGGACGTTCACTTTTGTTTAGCATCGTGGTATTCAGTTGGAATATCCTGCTCCTCAGTCGACGAGGCAAGGGCCGAGATCCCTTCACCGGGAGTGACCCCTTGGACAGAAGTTTGCGTCAGGGCAATGACTTCACTATAGCCGATTACTTTTGCTTTGCACCGTGGTATTCAGTTGGAATATCCTGCACCCCATTCTACGGGGAAAGAGCCGAGATCCCTTCACCGGGAGTGACCTCTTTAGCAACGGTTTTCGTCACTATATTTTTAAAAAGCTATCCGTTCCTTCAACGATATCAAGTTCATTACGTTAAAGGTTTTCGCCAGAAACCATTCGTAGCCCTCCGTCGTTTCATATGGGTAGTCAATAGTATTCAAGCTGTGTTTGTTGGCCAAAGTCAAGGCACAGTGTTTGGTAGCTGTTGGTTATTCATATGCAGCATAGATAGATGCGTTGGTTTGGAACAGTCGTATAGCCTTGTTGGCCAAAGTCAAGGGCTTGTGCGGGTGGATTCGAATCAACCTGGAGAATGACGGGTAGAACTTGACATGTGACTTATGATTTGTTGGCCAAAGTCAAGGTCATAAGAGCATGGGGCAGAAATCACATCGGGAGTTTCAAAAGAACTGAAACTTGCCAGATATGCGCATACCTTCTGGAGTGTGACACCGTGAGCGGATTCCGTCACGTTATCATGCGATGATAGTTGGATCCCGATTCCCACTGATGAGTTAGTTTACTCCTCGGGTGACACCGACTAATTCTTCTTTCAGGTTTGGAGGAGAATTTGAGGTACAGTGGGAGGTTTCCAGATTAGATAAATTGGTAACCATTCTGATCTAGGTTAGAGTGCACGCTGAGTGTTTCTTTTCTCTCTCACTGGCAGCCACCATTTGACCCGACCCTAAGACTATGACTCAGTGACCAAATTAACCGAACCTTCTTGACACCGGCTTTTGGATTGTCAGAGTTGCAAACCTCATTGCCACTCCTACTTTTACCCTTTTCTCCAGGATACCCCGTATTACTACGAACGTCCACTTCCATTGGACAAAACCATCGTATGGTAAGATACGAACTCGAAAGAATTTATTCAAGGATGGTTTCAGGTTCTGGAGAAAACGGATAGGATTATTCAGTTGTCTTTTCCTTTTACCTTCTCTCAAGTTGTGAGTACTCCTTGGTTTAGGAGATAGTACACCTATTACGCAAATTGGATAGTTTTCTTCCAAACCATAGGCAGGTGCCGACCGGTAGGGAATGAAGAAAACCAATTAGCCTAACGATGGTGTACAGAAGGTATTAAGTTCAGACAAAGCAAGGGATTAGTAAGAGGGCAAAGTAAATTGCAACAGATATTCATGACCAAACCAGGTATTTCTTCGCCAATCCTAAAATCACCTTTGAATTTCTCCAGGACACTCCGTATCACTACGAAGATCCACAGTTTATTTGGATACTCCATCGTATGGTTATATACGAACTCGAAAGGAACTTGTTCCAGTTCGGGGATGGATTCTGGTTCAGGAGAAATAGGAATAAGGTTTATTCAGTTGTCTTTTATCTTCACCTTCTCTCGCATTGCGAGTGCTCCTAGGATTAGGACAGTACACCCATTATGCTTATTGGATAGTCTTCTTCCAAACCATAGGCTGGTGCCGAACGGTAGGGAAGGAAGAAAACCATTTGGCCTAACGGGGTGTACAGAAGGTAAAGACTAAAGACATATGAAGGGATTTGGAGAGGTGGCAAAGAATTATACGGTTACAGTCGTGAATCTGGAAGAGGCATTACTAGGAATACCAGGATACCCCATCGAAACATTTCAATGTTTCAGTTTCACTGTGTACTGTTAAAGGAAAACTGTTTTCCTAATTAGTCCTTACTCCAGGGTATGTATTTACCAGGTACGATTCTCACATCTGTATGGTTTTACAGATGATGAGTGGGAGTAAGTTATTGGGAATTGGGTGATTATCCTCATTATATCGGGATTCGTTGTAATCGGTGATATTTGAGGAAATCACCTGGGCTGTTTGCCGGTCGGCAAATATTTGGTTTTGAATATCCGCAGTTATGCACCAATTTCAAATTGATATATCTGTACGTCTATTTTCATAGAGTGAGATATACCTTTCTGAAATTATGTCTACGACATTTACCTATATCAGTGGATGGTTAGGTAAGGAGCATTAAACAGCGGTGTAATTCTTCTTAACCATAAGTACAGTTTTCAACCTACGACACACGGTGAATGAGTTTTCAGACTCAAGGGACTTATACAGAGTATTGTATGTTGTCCAGGGTCCATCAGGACAGAGGGGTTGGTCCTCGTACTATATTCGGTTTACTTATGACTTCTCTAGTTTTTAGACAAGTGTTTCGCGGAAACACAGGGTCCGAATTTTGAGAAGTTATAGGTATTTGAATAGAGTAGAGAACCAGGTGTAGCAAGTATCGGGATTCTTCAAAGTGATCAAAGATGTAGATACTTGTGTACGGTATTCAGTTGATAGTAGTGATTAAGAGAACTTGCTTCTTTTTCAGGTTACTCATAATTGGAAGCATTCCTAAGTTGAGTAACGCTGATCGGCCTCCTTCCATTTAGTTGACATGCACTGGAGACAGTTGCATGATTTGAATCTGGTTCAATTAAATCAGTGCCTCTGGTCCTATATGGGATATAGAACAGTTCATATCTTAACGATGTTAAGGTACGGGGAGTTGTCCGGCTTATGCTTAAAACCAGACACTGGACAACTCAAGGCACGTTTCTGTAATGGCTGTTTGTGGGTTGACCCAGGCTATGACGCGGGTTGACTTTCTACCATCTGGATGAACAATAGCAATATTGTTCTAGACTCGCCACAGTTTTAATAAAAATGGATTTTTTCAGAAAACAGTAGTGGGAGTATGGTAGAACTGGAAGTGATTCCAGAACCACAAACGATTACTGAAGATTTGATAAGGAACCTAAAGATTCAATCTGGATTGACATTCCATTGGCCACTCCGCAGATAAGGTGGGTAACTTCAGGCACCCGAGAGGTACTACGGTAGCCTCAAGGACGGTGACAGGGAAGTTCTTGTTTACCCACAATTACCATTGCTGTTGTTCCAGGATGCGAGACCCGGCGGGAGGATGAGTATAGCGTCGTTCTAAACTAGTTTTAGAAGTGTGCGTGTATATGACTCTGCCAGAGGGTTGTCGTAGTCAGTTGGAGCAGCAGAAACATTGGTGGACAGGTAGCTTATGTCTATTTATAGACTGAAGCACCAATAGCGGAGATAGATCATCTTTTTCTGACGTGACAGTCATAGGTTTGACTTCATCAGAATAGGGGATGGATCTGTTGAGAAGGTAGTAGGGTGTGATATCCTGGTATTTGGATGACATACACAGAGTAGGAAAGGAAACTCCTATACTATAATCGGTTATACTTTGGTCGTCACACAGTGTTTTCTCCACACAGGACTTGGATATTATGTCAGACATACTGGTTACTAGATCTATGGTTTTAGATCTAGATTTGGGTGGTTTCCCAATCTGGGTACTTAGACAGCATTCTAAGAGTATTTAGAATGGACGACTCCTGGCACGGTAGTGTACCTGCAGGTAATGGAGTCACCCTCTCTAAAGGTGTCTTACAGACTAAAGGGGAGAGGGATGTGCATGATTGGCAGATCACTTGCTCAGGCGATTGAGTCAATCATGAGATGTCAAGTACCACACCAAATGTTGTTCTTGCACTAGATGCAATAAGTTGACATTAATCCAATCCTGGAGAAACAATCGGAAGCAGTTTTAGAACATAAGTGGATGTTATAGGGATATGATAACGACAGCCTCATTCGGGAAACAGTTATCATTCCAGGCTTCCAAGGTGACATGGACGACAAGGAAGTTGTCAGAGTTATAATTTTTTTCCTTCTGACGAGGGGCAGTATTTTGGACAGTTGGTCCAAGGCAATACTGAGGGAGGCATGGCGCAGGATACTGATTAAGTTCAGTTGACGATGTCTAAGAAGTTTGGATTTGGAGTTCATTTATGAGCTATGTCCCATCAGACATCCAGACACATTCTAAGACAGGTATTGCTCATTTCGGGAGATGGGTTTCTCCGCGAACATGAGATATAGAGAGACATAGAAAGAAACATCAAAGCGGATCCACTCACAGAGGCTATTCCTCGAATGCAATAGTTTCGCAAACGAGCTTTGTGAGACTGATTAGTAGAGGAGTTGGGTGTTCGGTATCACACGGGCTGTGAGTATACGGCATCGCAATAATTAGCCTTGAGTGCAAGTGGGAGATTGTTGGAGATAGTGCCCTCAGAGTCAATTATTAGGTCACAGGTACGTGATTGCAATGATTGATGGAGGACCTATCCCGGTAGGACAGTCTTACTCGAGATGATAGTATGCTATCTGGTTTACCTTTATCATCGTGTACTGTTTTAAGTGACCTGACACGTCGCTATTACACGTTGATAGAGCCCCTAGGATTCTTGCTTGACCACCAGCAGTATGAGGGCGATCATATAAGTGGGAGCTGGGGGTCTATAAGCATATCCTTAAAAAGGTCCCTAGTCGTGAGAGTTTCGAGACAGGGCATCGATTCTCCATAGTAGACTAGTGTATACAGTCGAGACCCCGACGAGGGGCGGTGGCCGGTCTCACAAGCCACCGGTGTCAGTTGGATCACCTAAGATGTATACAGGTGCTCATTGGGTTATGAGTACACCGGACAGGACTCGCCGGGAACCTGCTAGTTGGTCATATACCAGACGTCAGATGGCAGTTCCCTGGTGACATGTGTGCAGCTTAGTTCATCGACCTGGGGATCGTCATTTGTCTCGTGTGAGTTCCCACTGTACTTTGATTACTACCCTACCACGGCTCAAAGGAGTCGTGCAAACAGGTTTTAGTTGGGTACAGTCCCGAGCCACATGGAGGCAGTGAGCGTATCTTCAGGGGTTCGTCTCTCCCGGTATAGGGGGTGAGGTCGTGCTGTGTCTAGGAGAGCCATTACACGAAGCCCTCGGCCGAGGCAAGGAGATTTACTGGTAGGTATTCCAATAGTATCTCAGGGTGTTCTGGGCTACACTCCGACACGACTTGTACCGCTTTTGGGGGTCTGACTTTTACCAACCCCCTAGGCCCGCCATGCGATGCTCATAGATGAACGGACCGGACTGTACGGATATTGTCACTGACAGGCTCAGTAGGGAGTCAGGCTGAGTTCGCTCACAGACGTCCCTTTTGGTCAATACCTGGTAGCCCGTTATGTATTGGCTTATACCTCTAACGTGCTAGTGGTTAAATCCACAACCAAGGTGTTGATGAGTCTTTAGAGTCCCCCACATTTAGTTACTCAGCTTTCGGGCGAAAGGTTGTAGAGGCCGTATGGAGATACGGCAAGGTCCGATCAGATACGTGCGGTATTGCACGGATCAGGATCGGACAGTTTGTACTATAGGCCGTATGGATATATGGCAGGGTTCGATCAAATACGTGCGGTATTGCACGGATCAGGATCGAACAGATATTACTAGCCGGCTTTGGTATAAGCCGGATCCTAGTATAGTACAGTGTAGACTTTGTCTCATTGCATTTGTATTTCGGTCAGAATACAAATGCGGGTGTGTATGCACAGTATCGGGGTTTTCCTGTAATTTATTACGGGACCAGTTTTCTGGAGTTGGCAGTTTGCTTTCCGTTTCGGCCGATTTCCATTGTTCCGTTCATTGGCCGAAGATTGGTGGAGGAGGGTTTATTTGCATTGTTGCAAATAGGCATTAGTGGAGGGGGTTCTTTGCATCTTGTTGCATCATGATGGCTTTCATGATGTGCACCATCCTTTGACTTGATTTCTTCATGATGGCATGACTTTTTGAGTCATCATGGTTCATGATGGTTGGACTTTGTGAGGTGATGATGGTGGTGTTGAGTGTTGAGTTTACCTTGCTATCATTTCTTTTGTATGATAGCTTTCCTCTCTCTCTTTTTTTTGGCATTAGATGAGAATGGCTCCCATTTTTGATTTACTCTCCCACTCACTCCATTCTCTCCATTCACCTAGCATGGCCGGCCACTCTCTTGATGGGGGCTGTCCAAACATTTTGGTAAGGGGTTTTTGGTTCATTTCATGTTGGAAAATCCCTTTAGCTCCTCCTCCAAAAGCTTGTATCATCCCTCCACCAAAATGGCATCTCCATGAACCCCAAAGTGAGACTTGAGGACTACATATTCTACAGCGAACCTTGGGCACGTCGAGTAGCCGGCTTCGTGCCTGAGTTGCCTCGGCATTGAGGTGGGAGCCCGTAAAAGAAGTAGGCGGTGTGGTGCACTTCCGGCGACGAGGAGGAGACGGGATATTCCGCAGGAGATCGGGACGATGACGAGAAGACCGGAGGACTTGGATCGTCGGTATATCTCTATTCCCTTTCTTACTGTTAGCTAGGACTAGTTAGTGGTTCGATCCGGGTATTAGTGCGCGGCGGTTTGCCAGTTCAAGAAAATTTAAGTTTATCACTGCTTCCGCATTTGGCCGTCGGATTGACGGCCGGGGCGCCGCCGTGCACTTACACGTTTATTATATATCATATATATAATAGTACATTCGTCTCACGCGGTTATATGATCAACGTCACAGAACCAAGCAGCAGAAGAAACATATGAAATATTTGATATACAAGGATGTTTGTGTTTTAAATTTAGCCAGTAATGTAAAACACGGATTCCACGGTCGTGATGAATAGCCATATCCACATCCCTAGACCCCTACGAGAGCGTCAAGTAACCCTGTCAGTTCTAGAGTTAGGAGAGCCGGTCTCAACTCCTTGAGATGGTCTCCCACTGAAATCTATAACCCGGTTACTTATGCTCCCCAGCTTGGGTCTATCCTAATGCGAAAAAGTAAATAATATACAACAGTGGTGACATCATACTCAACCCGGAAGTGCCCAAATAAAAGAATATTACATACAGATTTTACATGAATAAAAATATAAAAACTCTCATCTCACATAAAACCCCCGGCTATTCTTTCACAACGATCCAACAAATCATATCAACAGCAACACATGATATCATATATCATCAACGTAAGCAAATATGTGTATCCCTAAAACTCATTGAAATATAGCAACGAGATTGGGATACCCCACACATTACACTTACGTTCGCAGAAAAGATAATGAAAAACTACAATAATTATAATCCGTACATCTTTAGACATCATAATCCCGGAATATCTAATATTCCAAATTTCGTGCCTAATTTATAAACCTTTCATTTTAGTCCCAAATTGAAAACTCTTTTCAATAGTTTGTCGGATAATTCCACAAGGCTCCCGACTAAGTGATCGTGTACAATACGCAATTGCGACGGAGTTTTGATCCGAATCAAAATATCGTGGCAATCGATCAATTGAGACTAAACGGCTAGGTTTACAATATACAAACTAGTTTTCACAAAACTAATTAATCTGGATTCTAATAATTGTATCATACATCAATAAGATCTATACGACGCTAAACATTTCGATTGGTTTATGAAACATCCACAAAATCCAGAGAGCTTAACAACTTGACCAAGAATAAAAACACCCAGAAAGTGAAAAATTAAACAATAGAGCAGCACAAGAAAAATGGACCCTCAATTCACCAAATCGGCGGCGGAACCACGACCAAACAAGCGTTTTGGCGGCGGTTCCACGGCGCTTTAGATAAATTGGGGCTCCAAATATATTGGGGCTCCATAGAAAACCCTGCACGATTTTTTGGATATTTTTAATCACGAAAATTCCAACTCATGAAAAATTCGACAGAAACATGTAAAAACAATATTTCGAAAACCGATCGAACACTTCGACGCCTTAAAGACTTACCGAAATGTTTTAGCTTAGCTCTAATACCATGAAAGTCTAGCTTGGCACCACCATGAGTTTCTACAGGCATCAAGCATGCCAAATTTTAATTTTATTAGGTGCTAAGTGAGACTAACAAGATCTTTATCAGAATATTAGGATTTGCTTATGATGATATGATGAACTAAAGAGTAGAAAAGAGCATACAATCTTTGTAGTTCGAGTCCTTCTATTCTTAGTCTTCGGGTTGTGGTCCGCGCGACTCCACTAGGCTCCACATCAAGTTGGTGCAAACTTCCTCGTAGATCTTCGTGCCGAAGACGATCCACCTGAAGTCCCTCTAGCTCAAGCTAAATCTACACTAAACTCCTTTAATGTAGGAAACAAACCATACTAAATTACTAGTTTGGTGTGTGATGGTGAAGTAAGGGATTTGAAAGCTCACTAGGTTTCTCACAAGCTCAATGATCCACATCTCATGTGAGGGTTTTGAGCTTGGAGGTGAGATGAAGAATTGACGAGAGCATGATCTTTTGAAAAATGGCTAAGGCAAAAGAAAAGCACCATGTCAAGAATGAAGTGAAGTGAATGGCTAGCCTTGACCCCCACTCATTCAAGCATGGAATTATTGCAATATAAAATTGCAAGCATGCTTGAATAGTGAGTGAAGATGAATAAAATAACATAAAGCCCATGCCTTCAACCATGCTCCTAAAGTCTCCTCATTTTCCACCTTATTTCTATTTTTCACAAAAATAGAAATCATATGCCATGCTTCAAGTATATATATATATATTTGATATATATATATATATATATATATATATATATCAAATATACATTAATATATATATACTTTAATAAAGCGATTAGTGAGCAAATGATATTAGTTAAGATATAATTATATTACATATAATATATATCACATTATTAAATCAACACTTGATCTAATAATCCGGTTATATCACATATGAACGACTAATATCATTTATCTGTTTATCACATTATCAATACAACACTTGATTCGATAATCTGGTTATATCACATATAACCTAACCGATAACAGATAACTGCCAGATTACAATACCGTATCACATACTCGTATTTAATCAGGCCCACACACATATCACATATTTGTCCTACTTCGTTTCTCTTGAACCAGGAAACTTCTGTGTTGGACTCTAAAGACTCGTCAATACGCCTGCAATAGGTGATGATCACATCAGTCACCTAGAAGCTGTCAGCAGTAATAGCTGGACGTAACGGCTACCCGGGTATTGAGCGATATGAATATCAACAAGCAAGCTCATCCATACTCTCCATGAATCCTATCAGTGACACTACCGTACATTCCAGTCTCTTCGTATAATATGTCGCATATCATGTCTACGGGTGGTAAACGTCAGACCCCGGTAACGTGATAAGTCATGCCGATGTCTGGCCTATAACGGTTAGAGAAACTACTGATAACTCTTATCAGTAAATCTCAGCAGCAGCCCTGGCCAGAAACATCCAGTTATAGCCAATCGAGCATAGCGCGATATCAACCCCCAATACAAGGAGAGACGAAACCCCTCCTATCGCTCATTGCTTCCATGTGACTTGGGACTGTACCCAAAATCCACCTGTTTGTACGACTCCTTTGAACCGTGGTAGGGAGGAAATCAAAGCACAGTGGGAGCCACACAAGACTTAATGACGATCTCGGGTCTAAAGACTAACCTGTACCAGAGTCAACAGAAGACTGCTAACTGGCGATAGGTATACTACCAATTAGGAGTCCTCGGCGAGTCCTGTTCGGTGTACCCATTCTCCAATGAGCACCTGTGTACAATCTTTGATGCCACACACCAATGGTTGCGGGATCAACCATCGCCCTCTATGGGACAGGAAACATACACACTAGTCTACTCTGGAATATCGATGCCCTAGTCTCGATATTCCCTCGCCTAGGAACTGATTAAAGGATGTACTTTTAGACCACCCTGGCCCCACTAGTATGATCTCGTCATAGTCTTGGCAGTCAAGTACATATCCTAAAGGCTTTATCAACACGTGAGAGCAAGACAGTAAAGAATACCAGTTATTATGTTAAGATAAAGAGTAACCAGATAGCATACTATCATGTCGAGCAAGAAAGTCCTCTCTATATATGTCCAAGCATCCACTATAATATACATCACATGTACAATAATGGCTTCTAGGGCATACATATTCCTAACAGTGTAGCCCCGCTAACACTGTTCTAGACACCTACGTGGTTTATAGAATTGATTGTTTTAGTGAAAAAACTCCTGAGGAGTAGTGGATACTCATAAAAGGATCGGGATCCAAATATCATTGTGTGATAATCCTGAAGGAATCCTGCCATGATTATCACACTCCAAATGGTATGCGGTACGAGCAAATTTCAGTTTCTTTAGAAACTCCCTATGTGGATTTCTGCCCCATGCTGTTATGACCTTGACGAAGGCCAACATATCATAAGTCACATGTCAAGTTCTACCCGTCATTATCTAAGTTATCGTGAACCCACCCGTACATACCTATGACGAAGGCCAAAATAATAGTACGACTGTCCCAAACCAACGCATCTATCTATGCTACAGATAAATATCCAGCAGCTACTAATCACTATACCTTGGCGAAGGTCAAAATACATAGCTTGAATACTACTGAATATTCAACTGAAATGACGGAGGGCTATGACTGTTTTAGCGAAACCGTGAACGTAATGAACTTTATTTAATCAAAGGAACCTGATAGCTTTTAAAGCAGTGGTTTAAGCTCCGCATTTAAAAGTTTCTGTTTTTGAAAAAAACGGAGTGGTTTTAAAAGTGTTCCAATGATTCAGCTTTGGTTTGTTTTCTTTGCATTAATATAATGCAGTCCGATCATTTACACCTATCATCACAAAAAGAAACAAAAATACCATGTCCACTAATGTCATCCGCTTTCGCCACTGGGTCCCGTCTAACACCTTTAGGTTACTTAACTAACTCTAGAGCGGGTGCTGGACTAGGGCGGGTGCTGTAAGGCTACGGCAGCGCCCCGGCCGTCAATCCGAGGCCAAATGCGGAATACAAACTTTTCAAAATGGTGCTAACGTAACCCTAAAACCCAGATCGTGCTATTAACTTTATAATAGTAATACAGAAAAGAGTTTGGAGAAATTATACTGATCTATCTGTGTCCTTCGGTCTTCAATCTCTGCGCCAAGCTCCTCGCGACTGCTCCAACTGAGTTCGCTCTCCGATCTCGCTCGTCGAAGTGGCTCCACATTGAGGATTCTTTATACGGGCTCCCGCTTCAAAAACAAAGCAACTCGAGCAACTAGCTTGCTAGCCTAGGTGCCTAAGATGATGTACAGAAAGTGTGTGATCACTTTGCCTCATAACACTCTAGGATTTTAAGCACATGAGAGGGATAGAGTGGAGGTAGAAGAAGAAGCCATTGATGGAAGTTGTGAGCTCAAGAAGAGAGCTAGGGAAGAAAATGAGCTTCATTATTGTGTGAGGTAAAATGTGAGAGCTCTAGAAATGAATCAAGAACCAACCCCAACCCTTAGTGGCTGCCCTCTCTGTAACATTTCAGAAAATATAAAATATTATTTTTGTAATTTAATATTAAAAATAATATATTTCTCGAAAACCGCCGATTTGCGAAATTGGGGTTTTCGAAAAACGGTATAAATATATACCAATAATTGTGAAATAATTGGGGATTATAATGATTTATTCATTTTAAAATATATTTAAAGGATTTGGCATTTTTAAAATTCATTATATGCAGTTTAGATTAAAAAAACCGATTAGTGCACTCCTAATCGCGATTAGGCCAAATCCGTGTTTTTACAGTTTTCCGTGGCTAGTGCATCTTGTCATGTTGTATTTGGTTACATGTTGTCGCATTTGTATTGTTTTATAGGTATTATGTGATTTGGTTTTAAGGGAGAAAAGAAAAGAAAAAGACAAAAGGGCAAAAGGTTAATAATTGAGTGAGAGGGGTGAGAATAAGAGAGGAGAGGGAGAGGGGCTGCCTCATTTTAACCTCCCCCATCATTTTCTTCTTCTTCTTCTTCCTCTCTTCCCTCCACCTTCACCCAATGATATCATCTCAAAGTATTGATCCAAACCCTAATCCCCTTTCACTAAAATTGATCCCCTCTACATCCTCTACACATTGGACCAAGAAAAGTGGGATTTGGACAAAATTGGCAAACTAGGGTTTCTCTTGAGTTGCCCAAATGAGCTAATTTCCACAATTTTGGTCTTGTATTTCATTTACTTTAGTATTCTTACATGTTTAGAAGCAATATTGTGATGTTTAGTGATGTTAGAAAACTTCTAGTGAAGGTTTGAGTGTTGTGTGGATTCGGTGGTGCCTAGTAGCTGTTAATAAGGCTTGAGTGGTGTTTTACTGACCTAGAACAGAGGATGGAACCCAAAACACGGATTTAGAAACCCCGACATCGGATAAATGCGTTAATTGTGAGGGTATTTTGGAATCTGCTAACACTCGAGGACCTGGAAAATTATTTAGCGAACACAGTGACCTATGCAGGCACCCAGGAAGCTCCCATAGAGACCCGAGACCCCAACTCCATCCAATGGCCGCAGTTTAATCATTCTGGCCGCAATTTGCAGCCAGAGTAGGGTATATTTGATCCATGTGGGTTCCAGGGCTTTATCTTCAGTAAAATAGACCCTCCATATGTGCAGAATTGACCAATTTGGCCTAGGGTAAAATCTAGGAGCACATCGGGGTGTTTTTGGCTAAGTTTTCCGTATTTTGGGATGCTTGGTTTTGATATTGGTATTTTTATTTGGTCGTGTGGCGTTTGAACGTCAACGACTAGGATTTTTAGTCGTGTTTTGCACGCGAAGCTATAAGTTTTAACCTATGAGCGGAACTTATGCCGTTTTGGTTTCTGACTTGATTTTAATATGCAATTGCGATGTGTTATGATGTGTAGGTACCCACGTGATGGTGAGACGTTGAAGATGGAGATGGAGACATCGGTATCGGCACACAAGAAGCCGGTGAGTAAATTTATATCTACGGGGAGAAGTCAGGTGCATGGCGTATAGCACCACACAAAGTTGTAAGAAAAGAATAGGATATGCTATATATTTTTCATATGTTAGGGTGTGATATGAGCCTTAGCAAGAAAGCTTTAGGAGATTAGGGGTTAGTGTTAGCGAGTATGGATGAAAGGACTCTAGTCGATTTCTTAGTCCCGAAACCCTAGGGTAAAAGATTTGCGTACCTGCATATACACACACTCGCATACTTTGACTTCCTTATGCGTTTTGGGGACATATTTATATTTGTATTCATATGCTTGGATGACGAGAATGTTATATAATACCTAGGAATGAGTCGATCTGATAGGGCATGATGCCGTGAGATATTTAATGCGTGACCGAGATATATCATGATGTTATAGCGGGTCGTTGGACGACGATACTATGTTGATGATGTATTATGATAGTTGACGAGTTATATATATCGGGATATGAGGTAAGATAAGTTAAGATATTATAATGGATCGCTTGGGCGATGTATACTCTTTCATGAGGACACCGGATTGTATGAGACATTAGATCGGTAGCGAGATCATGATATTGTTGATGAAATTAGTTGTGTACTAGACATAGATCAGTACCCCCTGATCACGATATGTGATGATGTGGATATCATATGAATAATGAGATAAATATGATATTTGACCCGTACCTAGATTTGGGGATTCCGTACGATAGATTTACCGTACGAGAGATAGTTATGAGGATAGATCCGCACACTTGACTCGAGAATGTCATATTATTTATTGTATCGTACGTGATACCGTTGAGGCGAGATCACCGACTACTAGGTATATACGTATAGATCGACTCAGACTTAGGCGGATTCCCTTACCCTTTTGACTGGGCTCGAATCATACTCATTTTCAAAAGTGGGGAGTCGTGAGTATGTTATTATACTAAACTGTATGACTCGTATATTGGGTAGTTATATTTTCAGTGTTGCTGTTACTACATAACTTTCTGTACATTTCATGATGTTTCATCGCATTGCATGCTTGTACATATGTTATCTGTAATTATCATGAAACCCTGCTGTCAGGACACCAGCACCATTACCGATGATGCGTATATTCCACGTACACTTGCTTGCCAGCTCACACACATCATCATCAGTAATTGCCATGTCACGTACACTTCAGAGAATATTATTTCATTAACATAGCGTGCTAGCTGATACTTCCAATATGTTATAGGTTCCATATGCTAGTTTAACTATTGCATTCATAGCGTGATATCAGATGCATCCATATATTCATTGGTTATGCAGTATTATGGAGATTTATGCCGGTTTTCATTGTTATTGACATGGTGACTTGATGATTTCGGATTATTCTTGATATTTTCTGGATTTGGAAACCGCATGTGAAAGTTTTCTAAAACTGATGAATTATTTTAAAAAGAAAAAAGCGGTTTTCCTTGATATGTTGAAAATTGTCCACCATGATGTTTTCTCAGTTCTGAGATGTTTTCGAGACCCAATTCGAGGAGTTGGATGAACCGTCTCGAGTACATGGTGGACCAGGTATGTTACCCTGGGGCAAGAAGCTCGAGGTGTAGACGGTGAGCCTGGCAGGGGCAGACTGCCAACCTGTGATTTTACCTGGCGCGGGGGATATCCAGAAGATACCGTTCGTGGTCGTATGATCGATGAAATGGGCCGATCCGGACTAACGGAGCCCGAGGTATTGAGATATTGAGACTTGATACACTAAGATATTGAGATTTGATGATACAGGCCAGTCCGGATAGCCGGAGCCTGAGGTATTGAGATACTGAGATTTATGTTTTGTATCGATGCTGGACACTGTTTTATCTATCGATTTCATTGATGATATGCGATTTATATACATACAGAAATCTCATTAAAATAAAGAAAACAGTTGTCTCATTCATGATGTATTCTGTTTCACTTATAATGCTTTCATACATCATATATCTGATATGTTGCTATCTGAGGTACTGACACGAGCATGTAGTATTACATTTATACATAGATAGACCAGGATGTTTATTTGAGGATATTACTTGATATGACCTAGGATAGTGTCATGCTTGCGATTTCTACTCGCAGATGTTTTCTACCCACGTGTAAGCAACTCACCCCCGTTGTGCCACAGTTTCTTGCAGGTCTTGCCGCACAGATTTTATTGCGGTTTTGCTAGCACACTGTCCCTTCTGGGTAATTGCTTTGGTAGGTGGGTTCTTTTGCATCAGGACTACCCTTGTATATTTTTTATTTCAGTTGTATCTAGTAAAACTCCATCAACCAGACATGTATATTTTATTGACGTAGCAGACCTGTGATGTTTATTCTTTCGACTTTAGAGTCGCGCGTTGTATTATTATGGATTTCATGCTGTTTTGAGTTTCATTTTGAGTTTGATCATCGCCCTTCGGCGTTGTATATTATATTGCTTGTGTGTTTGTGACCGTCAATTGACGAAGAGCTAGCTCCCACTTGGGGATGCCTTTATTCATTATATATGCTTTATCAGGTTTGTACCAATTGGGGTCAGTTCTTACAAAGGAAACTCTGCCGAAATTTTTAGAAAAGACTTGATATTTTAAAAATGCATATTTCGGCTTATGT
This sequence comes from Agapanthus africanus, assembly GCA_030015575.1. Taxonomy (NCBI): domain Eukaryota; kingdom Viridiplantae; phylum Streptophyta; class Magnoliopsida; order Asparagales; family Amaryllidaceae; genus Agapanthus; species Agapanthus africanus. The sequence goes on from CM057337.1 coordinate 431,431,758, forward strand.
TTTTAAACTTCTTGCTTTTAAAATGGTTTTCCTTCACTCTACTGTTTTACTTGGTTTGGATTTCTGGGTTTTGGCTTACTTAGATTACGTACGCCTCGATACGTTTCGTAATTTAAGTGCCGGTCATGTTCCGTACTTTTTGGGTCGTGACAAATTTGGTATCAGAGCGTTAGGTTTTACCTTCGGAGTATAGGATGACCCTTAGTTGATGGAGTAGGTAGCTTAAGTAGAGTGACGTAACGTACGTATGTTCCGCGGCATACTTACGATACGCTACTCCGCTTAAGATGCCTTAGGATGTACATTTCCTTGCACAATATTATATTCCTTCCTATGATCAAGCCTCATCGGTACTAGTTATGGTTTTGTTACCACGGTTGTACGGGCACAGAGAGCTACGGCTAGAGTTGCGGTCAGCACGAGCTCGTGACGAACGAGGACTGACCAGGGCATGATTCTAGAGACATATGATTTGGATAGATGCGCCGTGTTATTGTGTTTTCGCGCCATGAGCGTTGGTGGATCGCTGTTATGAGATTTCTCGGACGTGCAGATTTGCACTAGAGGATTGAGCCACTGACAGAGGCCAGCCAGAATGTGATGACCATTGATGTATCGCTTATTCATGATGATTGAGGCATTATTTAGCGTGCAGATGAATGAGCCAGTTGTTGCTGCGAACGACGAGATATCGCCCAGATGTTGGAGCTACTGCAGCATGGGTATATAATTAGAGATATGATGGATGGTCAATAGTCACCCGAGGATGAATGACTAGGACATGCGGTTCGTTCGCTTACCCCGATGCGAGGTCATCAGATAGATTGATTCCAGCTAGAGACGACTTCACGCAGGTACGTTGAGAGTCGATAGAGGCGATCGAATGTCAGAAACCCATATTCCAAGTTTAAAGTATTCGGAAAAACATGCAAGCAATTCTATGGACCCTCTAGAAGAATGAAACCCTAACTCGACATAATGACCGTATGAAAGCCTTTGAACCTTAGAGTTTGCGGCAGTTCCGTTGTGCCATTAGTGAGGCTTGGGTTTGCCCTTCTACGACTGATCCACCGATGCTGTAGTATGTACTCGATACTATTAAAATGCACCCAAGATGTTGAGCTCTTGGGGGATTATGAGGTTTGACGAATCGATCAAATGGTTCGACTTCATTCGGATGCTATGTGGTGGGATGTATTGCTTGGGAGACTCCAAATACGAGTATAACCGTTGGAGCCCAGTCCATGCAGCCACGATGAGACGAGTCCGAAGCAGTCGACAGTAAAAAAAAAGGTGGAGTAAGAGGTTCGTACGAGATCTTGATGAGATGACGTTCCACTCCACCGACATCAGAGATGTGATACGCATACAGAGGCATTGTATATGGATATATCTTCTAAAAGGAGTCGCGATGAGTATGCAGCCGTTCCGGAACAAGAAACAGATTTAGTGAAGGGTGATAACTTCTGGACAGTTCGGCAGAGACGAGATTTGGGAGAGACCTCGACAGGACCTTTCTGGAATATTGCACGAGAAGACATGGACCCAGGAGCGGTCATATTGTGCACGCCCAGCAGGCCAAAGTTTGGCATCGTTGACGAGACATGTTACGAGTGACCATGACAGTTGGCCAGAGACTCTTAGAGGATGTGCTTGAGCGGGACTATTCTGCCATACTGTATTTCTGTATTTTAGGTGATTTATTGCATGATTGAGTTTTGATGACCGAGTTTCATGATATTTGTTTTCGTGCACCATGGTTGCACCTACTTGGTATTTATATTTTTTGCGTAGTTATCACACTTGAGATATGCTTTATACACCATTGTGTTGATTTATGATTTGTGCACAGTTATTGCACTTGATATCGTTTTGTCCCTTGCTGCACATGTTTATGACTTCATGGATTTTATACAGTTGAGTTGATTTTGTGCATATTGGATGCATACGATTTAGATTTTATTCGTGCATGATGGATGCACCTGATTTGGATTTTCGCGTATGTTGGGTGCATGTTATGAGATACGATTTGGGTGCACGCCAGATGCACTAAATCGAGATACTTCGTGCATGTCAGATGCACCTGATTTTGCTGTCAGGCACACACGTTGCCTCTGGCAGGTGTTTCATCCACACCCGTTGCACTTAGATGTTGTTTCTGTGCACATGTATGGCACATATATGGATTTTGATTTCCGTGCGCACCAGACGCACGTAGCATTCATATGCACATTTTGAGATTGATTTCTTATGGAGCAGTACGTTTTTATGATATTTACTATTATTTCTGAGCAGGACTAGTCAGAGGACAGTACCTGGATATATTTGGCATGCATTAATAGTTATCGAAGGGATTTCCTAAAAAAAAGGAAAGATATAGTCTCAGTATTTACCTACGTGTCTAAGATGACACGAAACGTTTAAAACAAGGAAACCCTTCTAAGAAAACAGCGGTACGTGCATGTAAACAAAGGATATATATGTAGAGTTATTTTCTTACTAGAGACGTCTGCCATTGTGCAGTGTTATGCGCATCGCGTAGCGACTTAACACGGTTTGGCATGCATTTCCTTCAGGTGTTTATATGTATAGTGTAGATGCATATCATATTGGTTTTCGTATTGGATTTAGACATTGATGTCTTCCCCATGACTCCGATGATTCCGGGATGCTTGACAGAGTTTTGTTTTTGAGTTATCTGCTCATTGTTCATGCGCATGCATTGCGCTATGATGCGTTTTATGTGTTGATGATTTCGGAGCCCCGACGACTTGGACTTTATACTGAAATTTTTTAGTATTTGAGGGGTTTAAATTTAAATTCGGGGACCGAATTTCTGTAAGGTGGAAGATTGTAACATTTCTGAAAATATAAAATATTATTTTTGGAATTTAATATTAAAAATAATATATTTCCCCGAAACTGCCGATTTGCAAATTGGGGTTTTCGAAAAAGGGTATAAATATATACCAATAATTATGAAAGAATTCGGGATTAAAATGATTTATTCATTTTAAAATATATTTAAAAGATTTGGCATTTTTAAAATTCATTATATGCAGTTTGGATAAAAACCCGATTATTGCACTACTAATCGCGATTAGGCCAAATCCGTGTTTTTACAGTTTTCCGTGGCTAATGCATCATGTCATCTTGCATTTGGTTACATGTTGTCTCATTTGTGTTGTTTTATAGGTATTACATGATTTGTTTTTATGGGAGAAAAGAAAAGAAAAAGATAAAAGGGCAAAAGGGTAATAATTGAGTGAGAGGGGTGAGAATAAGAGAGGAGAGAGAGGGGCTGCCTCATTTTAACCTCCCCCATCATTTTCTTCTTCTTCTTATTCCTTTCTTCCCTCCACCTTCCCTCCATGATATCATCTCAAAGTATTGATCCAAACCCTAATCCTCTTTCACTAAAATTGATCCCCTCTACATCCTCTACACATTGGACCAAGAAAAGTGGGATTTAGACAACATTGGCAAACTAGGGGTTTCTTGAGTTGCCCAAATGAGGTAATTTCTCCAATTTTGGTCTTGTATTTCATTTTCTTTAGTATCCTTACATGTTTAGAAGCGATATTGTGATGTTTAGTGATGTTAGAAAACTTCTAGTGAAGGGTTTGAGTGTTGTGTGGATTGGGTGGTGCCTAGTGGCTGTTAACAAGGCTTGAGTGGTATTTTACTGACCTAGAACAGAGGATGGAACCCAAAACACGGATTTAGAAACCCCGATATCTGATAAATGTGTGAAAGTGAGGGTATTTTGGAATCTGCTAACACTCGGGGACCTGGAAAATTATTTAGCGAACACAGTGACCTATGCAGGAACCCAGGAAGCTCCCACAGAGACCCGAGACCCAAACTCCACCCAATGGCCGCAGATTTAATCATTCTGGCCGCAATTGGAGGCCAGGGTAGGGTAAATTTGATCCATGTTGGTTCCAAGGCCTTATCTTCAGTAAAATAGACTCTCCATATGTGCAGAATTGACCAATTTGGCCTAGGGTAAAATGTGGGAGCACATCGGGGTGTTTTCGCTATGTTTTCCGTATTTTGGGATGCTTGGTTTTGATATTGGTATTTGTATATGGTCGTGTGGCGTTTGAACGTCAACGACTAGGATTTTTAGTCGTGTTTTGCACGTGAAGCTATAGGTTTTAACATATGAGCGGAACTTGTGCCGTTTTGATTTCCGACTTGATTTTAATACGCAATTGCGATGTGTTATGATGTGTAGTTACCCACGTAATGGCGAGACGTCGAAGATGAAGATGGCGACATCGGCATCGGCACACAAGAAGCAGGTGAGTAGATTTATATCTACGGGGAGAAGTCGGGTGGATGGCGTATAGCACCGCCGCAAAGTTGTGAGAAAAGATTGGGATATGATATATATTTTTTATATGTTAGGGTGTGATATGAGCCTTAGCAAGAAAGCTTTAGGAGATTAGGGGTTAGTGTTAGCGAATATGGATAAAAGGACTCTAGTCGATTTCTTAGTCCCGAAACCCTAGGGTAAAAGATTTGCGTACCTGCATATACACATACTCGCATACTTTGACTTCCTTGTGCATTTTGGGAACTTATTTATGTTTGTATTCATATGCTTGGATGAAGATAATGTTATATAATACTTGGGAGTGAGTCGATCTGATCGGGCATGATGCCGTGAGATATTTAATTTATGACCGAGATATGTCATGATGTTATAGCAGGTCGTTGGACGACGATACTATGTTGATGATGTATTATGATAGTTGACGAGTTATATATATCAGGATATGAGGTAAGATATGTTAAGAAATTTATAATGGATTGTTAGTTATATGTATGCCTTAGAGGAGATTACTGTACATGAGATGTATATTGTAGTGGATGCTGGGACATATATAGGTAGGACTTTCTTGCTCGACATGATAGTACACTATCTGGTTGCTCTTTATCTTAACATGTATACTTTCTGTCTCTCTGTTACATGTTGATAAATCCCTTACAATTTGTACTCGACTTCCTGGACTATGATGTAGATCATACTAGTAGGGCCTGGGTAGTCCATGAGTACATCCTTCAATGTTCCTAGTCGTGGGAATATCGAGACGGGGCATCGATATTCAAGAGTAGACTAGCGTATATCTTCTCGACCCATCTGATGGGCGATGGATGATCCCCTATCCATTGGTGTTTGACATCAGAGACGGTATGCGGGTGCTCAGTGGAGACTGGGTACACTGAACGGACTCGCCGAGAACTCCCAGATGGTATTATACCTCACGTCAGATGGCAGTTCTCTGGTGACACTGGTACGCTTAGTCTGTTGACCCGAGATCGTCATAGAGTCGTGTGTGTCTCCCACTGTGCTTTGATTTCCACCCTACCACGGCTCTACTGAGTCATGAAAACAGGTGGTTTTTGGGTACAGTCCCGATTCACATGGAGGCAATGAGCGATAGGAGGGGATTCGTCTCTCCCAGTATTGGGGGTTGATATTGCGCTTTGCTCGACTGGCCATAACTGGAAATCCCTGGCCATGGTTGCACTGATTTACTGCTAAGTGTTATCAGTAGTTTCATGCTTGTTATGGACCTTACATCGGCATGACTTATCAAGCTACTGGGGTCTGACGTTTACCACCCCTAGGCGAGATATGTGACATATCAGACGAACAGACCAGACTGTGCGGTAAGTGTTACTGGTTGGATTCGCAGGAGTGTGAGAAGGCTTGCTCGTTGATCTTCTGATCGCTCAATACCCGGGTTGCCGTTACGTTTAGCAGACCGCTTGCGGCTTGTTGGAGATTGATATGATCACCACCTACTGCCGGCGTATTGACGAGTCTTTAGAGTCCTACACAGGGGTTTCCTGGCTCAAGCGAAACGAAATAGGAGCACATATGAGATATGTGCGGGACCGAGAATAATACCAGTATGTGATACTGTATTCTATTTTCGCGATTTGTATCATCGGGCGGTTATATGAGATATAGCCGGGTTACCGAATCAAATGTTGATTCGATATGTTGATACACTTGATACTAGTCGGTTATATGCAATATGACCGGATCGTTAAATCAAGTGTTGATTTAATGATTTAATGTATAATTATATATTTCATATATTACTTTACATTAACTAATATTGGTTCACTTAAGATTGTCTTTCTCACTTTTTGTGCACAAGTTGTATATATGATATATATTTGTGCACTGGTTTGTATCATGATTGATGATACATGCAAACTTGGGTGTGTGTATGACTTACACCAAGTTTAGGTTAATGGTTAGGGTTTTATTTATTTATTTATTTTGGTAAAACTAAATTGTGGCTTTTCTTGTTTTGGCTTGAAGCTTCATGAAGCTTCATAGCATCTTTGAAAAAGTCTAACCATTTTGTTTTGTTCTTTGACCTAACTATCAACCTAAACTCTAGTTTAGTCTCTACAATGGTTTACTCACCCATAGTTGCAACATGATAGACTTCACTTGATTATTCATTTTGATAATGATATATTATTCATATTCTTTTCTTCTTCATCTTCTTCTTCAAGTGAAGAAAGCTTTCTTGAAAACTTTCAAGTGAAGAAAAAGAGTGAGAAATCCAAATCCAAAGTGAACCCACTTCCTATTTCTTCATCCTCTACTACTTGCCATGTAGTATAGGGTGTTCTCTTCATAAAGTTTTTGACCAAGTGAAGGAATAGCTTGAGTTTGAGTCTCCCCGACGTAGATCATCTTCGGTCTCGAAGTCAACGACCTACCCCGCTCATTTCTCCGATGAAACCAACGCTAGGGTCCGGGATCCCGATGATCGCAGTGAAGGGACGTCAACACGGAGCTTTAGAAGTGAAGGACCGGATCTACAAAGGTTGTAATCCTTTTCACTTATTAGTAAAGTTGTTTGCTTGCTTATAGTTTCGCCTTACCTCTAGTAAACGATCTAGATTAGGGTTGTTAGGCACATAAAAATTTGATTTTGGCATGGTAGATGCCTTGTGGAATCTCATGAGTGTGCCTAGGAACCCTACATGGATCGCTTAGGCGATGTATACTCCTTTATGTTGATAAGTATTGATGACATCGGATTGTATGAGACTTTAGATCAGTAGCCAGATCATGATATTGTTGATGATATTAGTAGCGTACTAGACATAGGTGAGTACCCCCTGCTCACGATATGTGATGATGTGGATATCAGATGAATAATGAGATAAATATGATATTTGACCCTTAACCAGATTTGGGGATTCCGTACGATAGATTTACCATACGAGAGATAGTTATGAGGATAGATCCGCACTCTTGACTCGAGGATGTCATATTATTTACTGTATCGCACGTGATACTGTCGAGGCGAGATCACCGACTACTAGGTATATATGTATAGATCAACTCAGACTTAGGCGGATTCCCTTACCCTTTTGACTGGGCTCGAGTCATACTCATTTTCAAAAGTGGGGAGTCGTGAGTATGTTATTATACTAAACTGTATGACTCGTATATTGGGTAGTTATATTTTCAGTGTTGCTGTTACTACATCACTTTCTGTACATTTCATGATGTTTCATCACATTGCATGCTTGTATATATGTTATCTGTAATTATCATGAAACCCTGCTGTCAAAACACCAGCACCATTACCGATGATGTGTATGTTCCACGTACACTTGCTTGCCGGCTCACACACACCATCATCGGTAATTGCCATGTCCTGTACACTTTAGAGAATTTTATTTCGTTGACATAGCGTGCTAGCTGATACTTGCAATATGTTTTAGGTTCCATATGCTAGTTTAACTATTGCATTCATTGTGTGATATCAGATGCATCCATATATTCATTGGTTATGCAGCATTATGGAGATTTATGCCGGTTTTCATTGTTATCGACATGGTGACTTGATGATTTCGGATTATTCTTGATACTTTCTGGATTTGAAAACCGCATGTGAAATTTTTGTAAAAGTGATGAATTAGTTTAAAGAGAAAAATGTGGTTTTCCTCGATATGTTGAGTATTGTCCACCATGAAGTTTTCTCGGTTCTGAGAAGTTTTCGTGACCCGATTCGAGGAGTTGGATGAACCGTCTTGGGTACATGGTGGACCCGGTAAGGGACCACGAGGCAAGAAGCTCTAGGTGTAGATGATGATCCTGGCAGGGGCAGACTGCCTACCGGTGATTTTACCTGGCGCGGCGGATATTTGGAGGATACCGTTCATGGTCGTATGATTGATGATATGGGCCGATCCAGATGACGGAGCCCGAGGTATTGAGATATTGAGACATGAGACACTGAGATATTGAGATTTGATGATACAGGTCAGTCCGGATAGCCGGAGCCTGAGGTATTGAGATACTCAGATTTATGTTTTGTGTCGATACTGGACACTGTTTTATCTGTCGATTTCATTGATGATACACGATTTATATACATACAGAAATCTCATTAAAATAAAGAGAACAGTTGTCTCATTCATGATGTATTCTCTTTCACTTGTAATGCATTCATACATCATATATCTGATATATTGCTATCTGAGGTACTGACACGAGCATGTAGTATTACACTTATACATAGATGGACCAAGATGTTTATTTGAGGATATTACTTGATATGAGCTAGGATAGCGTCATGCATGTGATTTCTACTCGTAGATGTTTTCTACTGATGATTTATATGTCAAAAACTATTTCTAAACCGCAATCAAGAACGGCGTCGCATGAAGCTAGCCGGTGAGTACGGGTCGGTCCACAGGGATGTTGTGAATCTCCGATTCGTTCTTACGAGTTAATTCCGAAGGGTGTTCGGAGTTGTTATTAAATCTAAAAATCTAATTAACCTAGGGCAATTATCTAGATCTATTCTTGCTAGGGTTAGGTTTAGGGATGGTTTGGAAATGCAATTAAATCTCAACGCTTTCTATACCCGAATGAAGATCTGTGAGGAGTTATGGTAATTATCAGTAAAGGGGATTAGATCCATTCGGGAAGGTGTTCCTTGCTCTAGGTTCTTGTCCTTCCTTTAGAGATCCTTACCCTAACCTCCATGGAAAACGCGCGCAACCGGGCTTTTACACTACGGTGTCATCGTTATCTCGAGGGATAGGATGCCGTAGGGCGCGGTGTGCGCGCGTATGCATGGAGTCCTGCTGTAAATATTTGGTGGGTAAGAAAGGGATGAGAGATCTCATCTCTCAAAATCCTTCCCCAAAGATAAACCCTAAACAAGTTCCTAGGGCATGAAATTAAATCTACCTAGGGCAAAGAATTAAAATCTACACTAGGGCGAGAAATTAAATCTACTTACAGATGCATCCCTCCAATCATCCGTGCAGGTTTGTCAGATCTGAATTTCTGAATGGAAAGGAAACACCGATGCTCTCCAAAAGGATTTCTGAATTTTTATTAAAAGGAGGCATAAGAATTACAATGTTTTTAGGTTCCTATTTATAAAGAATAGGAAACCCTAGGGTTACAATGACTCGCACATCTGCTATTACAAAAATACCCCTAAGAAACGATCTAGTCAGAGCCATCTTGAATTATGGTAAAAATATTATATTCTAACTGCGCAATACGGCCGCGGAACCGCGGCCTCATCCTGGGTTTGGCCGCGGTTCCGCGGCCAAGAAGTGGGCTTGGGCTCTGTAATTTTCTGTGCTGGCTCATGTTATTTTGGGCTTCCTGTTTCTTTGGTTTTTTCTTTAAAATAGCTTCTGATTCTCTTCCAGATTTTCCAGTAAACGTTGTAGTGGACTTCTAACCATTCGCTTCGTGATTTTGGACCTTGCATTGCCTTGCACTTTGTAAACTTTATCTTTGATGTAGGCTTGATCAAGAGTCTTCTGTTTGTTGGTCAAAGTCTCACTTTTACATCGTCTTTACATCGTTTTCACTGTTTTAGATTCAAGAACCTGTAACCTGTAACATGTAGCAGACATGCGTCAAAAGAACCCGTTTATTTATAAAAAGAATAAGAATGAGGAATATAATAATACAATATTATGGTGTGAACAAATACCCCCAAACTTATCTTTTGCTCGTCCTCGAGCAAACTTATTTTTATTGACTAAGATCCTAACCGCACTTTCGCAGGGAAATGCGATTGCACTAAGCTCGTGCAACAAGCCGTTAAACCTCTAGGTGTCCCTAGTAGGAGGAGTGTTGTCTCCTGAGGGTTTTCAGCGGATACTACCCACAAAATCCTATCAATTCGGCCCATTAACTTTTGTTCTCCAATTAGGTTTTCTAACTAAGAATTCTATTATCATCGACCCGCAAATTATCCGCCCTTATTCTTCACACTTCCTCATTATTTAACTTAAGTTTATATATGTTATGTAGACCTACTTAGCTTTCGGCATCTCTTAAGTTTTCCTTCTAAAGTTCCATCTCCACTTAGGAATTTCTATCAACTCTACTAAAGATACAAGTTCTATTCTTCACTCCTTTCTTTTATCTAAACTCTAATCATATATCCCCACGTGTGTGTATAAATCACCCCTACGCTTGGAAATTCAAATCAAGCAATCATACCCTTGTCCGTTGTCCAAAGTACTTATTAGTAGGTGAATTTTTAAATGAATTTTGCCCACACATCTTTCATGCGACCGTTAATACTTCTTGAGCCAAACCAGTTGGTCTAAGGCACTAGGTGATGAAGCACCCTCGCTAAATATTTTTCTATTTTTGCAGCCTTAAGTTATCACAAAACCAGTGTTCATTTTTTTCTATCTTTATTCACACTTTTATATATTTTTTTCATTTTCTTCGTACTAAGGACTTTAGACAAGAGCATTTCAAGGTCTCTTCTACTATTCCAAGTTTCAAGGTACGTGATTGTGCAAATTGTAGGGTATACATTTTCAGAATCTAGACTTAAGCTAGGAACTATTTTTCAAACTTATACTCTAATAAGAACATCAATACTTTTCCTTTGTTTCGACTTAGCCCAAGAAGTGAACCCAAAATTTGCCTATTTCTAAATAAACTACAAAGACATATACTCTCTACCGTTAAACTTTAAGGAAGGTTATTTTTAGGGTTTTTAATTTACTAAGTCTAAGATCTAGTTGTTCCTAACTAGTTAACCTATTCGTCAAACTCAAGTCAATTAGCCAAAATCGAATACAATAATTTTTATAATTTTTTAAAATTTTTCAATTTTTATGGGTTTTCAAATAAGTATGCAAATGCAAAAATATGTACATATGAATGCGAAGGAAGAAGACGTACCGAGCATACCCCCAAACTTGAACTTGACAGTGTCCTCACTGTCATGCTACACCAAGAGGGTCAAAATGCCGGCACTCCCCTGTTTATTTATATATAATTTTTTAATTTTTTTTATTTTTTTGAATTTTTTTAAAGAAAAAGAAAACAAAAATATATATACATATATACAACAAGGTTCCCCCCAAACTTAAGCTTGGCCTTACACAAGCCCAAGGTTAGCACCAACCATTCAAAAATCTTATCGGGGTAATGGTATAGTTGGTGCAATAATGGGGTGTAGAAGAAAGAAATGAGAAACACGCGAGACCGTGTGGAAAGAAGAATGGTAGAATATGGTCTCGGTGGAGGAGAAGAATGGTGGGAAGGATAAAGAAGGGTCGCGCGATCTTGAGGGTGTAAATCGAGTGAATAAATTAGCGCAATTTGTGATGACCGATGTGTTAAAAGCGATTGCGCTAACCTATCAACCCGTCGAGAAATGGGATCAAATCCCTCAAGATTCGCAAGAAAACATGGGTACGCCGAACTTGGTATTGGAGATGAAAGCGTAACGGTCTCTTGTACGGTCGGAACAATGGGAAAGATGAAAGGAAGTGAACTAGGGATAGTATCATTCTCACCGTAGTAAACTGTCTCGAACTTGAAAGATTCCATTAATGGTTCGAAACTACTGTAAGCACCCGAGTCTGATGGTTCAACTAACTCATCTGAAAATGTAAAGGACTCAAACTCGGGCGGTGAGTCATCAACATCGTCCAAAAAAGTGAAACACTCGTAGGTGTTATCGTCTGTGAGAACTGTATCAGATTCAAAGGAAAATTTTTCAAGCTCACAGTCTTCAAGCGTGGTCGGAACGATGGAAAGGAGGGAGGGTGATATAACAGTTAAAGGTTCAGGAGGCTGAATTGGAAAATCAGACATCAAACAAAAATAGTTCAACCTCAATATGATCCTCAAAACTATCCTTATAATTCTCCTCAAGATTTAACTCATCCATGCCATTATCATCAAAGTCAACACACATATGAGATTCGGGAGAAACATTTAATAACTCAGGATGATGATTTGAACATAAAATCTCAATTAAATCGACAGGTTCATCATCCGAAATATTCTCGGCGTCTATATCCTCAATCAAGTGAAAATCAATTTTCTTAGACACCTCATCAAAAGCATGGATATCTATCGATTTAGGTTCTAGATGGGAGGTGTAAAGGTCAAACGGATTAGGTGCGGTTTCACTCGAAAGGGGTTCTTCACAATTTGGCAAATCAAGCACTACAAAATCACACAACTCATTTTTATTTTCAACAGGTGAACTATTTAGGGCAATCGATGGAAAACAGGAGTTGTGGGCTTCAATTGGGTACGGGTAGGTTTGATTTGAAAATCCTCTCTCATTCTCACTCTGTCCTACCGCCTCCTTATACATTAAAATTTTTTGAGCTAGCGGGAAACTAGCTACCGGTTCACTGGGTTGCATAAGGGCGGCCACGGACGCTTCCACATTCCTAGTCATTTTATTTGTTGCTGCAATGTACGCCTCCAACGACTCTTCTAAACTAGACTTAGGTGGTGAGGGGGTTTCGGTAAAAGATTCAAAATTGGTTGGATATGTGAAACTCCCAACAGGCTGTGTAGAAGCAGTGTCTAGTGAGGGTGGTAAGGTCGGGTATGACTGGTAGGAAGTGGGTGATTGGACAGGGGTAGGGTCAACATGTGGATAAAAAGGTGAAAAGTCGTGTGGATCCCAAGAACTAGATGAGTGGAGAGGGGTAAAAGATCGGCTGCGAGATTGAGCAATATGCTCAGCAATGGACATCGGTCTAGGAGTTACGGCAAGACTTGAAAAAGTGGTGTCAACATACGAAGGTGCTGAAGGTTGACTTGGTTGACACAAAGTGGGTTGAAAAGTCAAACTGTTTCTCCTAGACGCCTCTATTTGATCTTTCAAAGATATTTTTGGCAAGGAAGGATCATCTTTAAATTGACCGAACAAATTGACGTACGACGCAAAATTAGGTTCGGGATACCAAAGTTCGGCTAATGATTTATTATATGGGGTACCCATGTTGGAAGAAAGGGGGAAAGAAGGAAAGTTTATTATGGTGCAAGGATTTATTTGCGGCTAAAAACTTTGCAAGTTTCTATCAAAATTTTCCGTATTCTTTTTTTTTATTCTTTCCCTCTTTATTAGGAAAAATTTGTTGCAAAAAGATTTTCAACACAAGATATGCAACAGCAAAATATTACATGCAATTTATTTCTAATATAAGCGGGCCGCAAAAATCCTGCACAAAATTGTTATTTGGAAGGGAATATATTTTTTAAACCACAAAAATCCTGCAGGCAAATCTACAGAGGATATATCAATATTTGCAGAAAAGAAAGAGCGGAGCTTACAGAAAAAATTTCCCAAGATGATACCTCTAGATGACCGCCCTTTCGCGGCCAATGTAATGTTCCCACCGCGGTTCCGCGGTGGAGAAGCCGGCGCGGATCCCCAAAAAAAATTTGGTGCTCTGATTCGACTAGACGGCCGCGGTTCCGCGGCCTAAGGTGGCTTTTGACCGCGTAATCGCGGAGGGATAGGGGAATTGGGTCTCCAAAAAATTTTCACTATTCTGATTTTTCATTTCCCTTCTGTTTCGATATTTCATTTTCTGTTTCACCTTCTGGAATTTTCCAGATCCGATTTTGTATATCCGTTAAAAATTTAAACAACAAAGTATCCCTTCCAAAAATAACAAAATATATATATTTTTATATTTTTTGATTTTTCAGATTTTTTTTATTTTGATTAACCCGAAATTGCGAAAAGGAAATTTCTACGCCATCCCCGGCAACGGCGCCATTTGATTGATATGTCAAAAACTATTTCTAAACCGCAATCAAGAACGGCGTCGCATGAAGCTAGCCGGTGAGTACGGGTTGGTCCACATGGATGTTGTGAATCTCCGATTCGTTCTTACGAGTTAATTCCAAAGGGTGTTCGGAGTTGTTATTAAATCTAAAAATCTAATTAACCTAGGGCAATTATCTAGATCTATTCTTGCAAGGGTTAGGTTTAGGGATGGTTTGGAAATGCAATTAAATCTCAACGCTTTCTATACCCGAATGAAGATCTGTGAGGAGTTATGGTAATTATCAATAAAGGGGATTAGATCCATTCGGGAAGGTGTTCCTTCCTCTAGATTCTTGTCCTTCCTTTAGAGATCCTTACCCTAACCTCCATGGAAAACGCGCGCAACCGGGCTTTTACACTACGGTGTCATCGTTACCTCGAGGGGTAGGATGCCGTAGTGCGCGGTGTGTGCGCGTATGCATGGAGTCCTAATGTAAATATTTGGTGGGTAAGAAAGGGATGAGAGATCTCATCTCTCAAAATCCTTCCCCAAAACTAAACCCTAAAAAAGTTCCTAGGGCATGAAATTAAATCTACCTAGGGCAAAGAATTAAAATCTACACTAATGCGAGAAATTAAATCTACTTACAGATGCATCCCTCCAATCATCCGTGCAGGTTTGTCAGATCTGAATTTCTGAATGGAAAGGAAACACCGATGCTCTCCAAAGGGATTTCTGAATTTTTATTAAAAGGAGGCATAAGAATTACAATGTTTTTGGGTTCCTATTTATAAAGAATAGGAAACCCTAGGGTTACAATGACTCGCACATCTGCTATTATAAAAATACCCCTAAGAAACGACCTAGTCAGAGCCATCTTGAATTATGGTAAAAATATTATATTCTAACTGCGCAATACGGCCGTGGAACCGCGGCCTCATCCTGGGTTTGGCCACGGTTCCGCGGCCAACAAGTGGGCTTGGGCTCTGTAATTTTCTGTGCTGGCTCATGTCATTTTGGGCTTCCTGTTTCTTTGGTTTTTTCTTTAAAATAGCTTCTGATTCTCTTCCAGATTTTCCAGTGAACATTGTAGTGGACTTCTAACCGTTCGCTTCGCGATTTTGGACCTTGCATTGCCTTGCACTTTGTAAACTTTTTCTTTGATGTAGGCTTGATCAAGAGTCTTCTGTTTGTTGGTCAAAGTCTCACTTTTACATCGTCTTTACATCGTTTTCACTGTTTTAGATCCAAGAACCTGTAACCTGTAACATGTAGCAGACATGCGTCAAAAGCACCCGTTTATTTATAAAAAGAATAAGAATGAGGAATATAATAATACAATATTATGGTGTGAACAACTGACGAGTTGGCAACTCACCCCCGTTGTGCCACAGTTTCTTGCAGGTCTTTACGCACAGGTTTCGTTACGGTTTTGCTGGCACACTGTCCCTTCTGGGTGATTGCTTTGGTAGGTGGGTACTTTTGCATCAGGACTACCCTTGTATATTTGTTATTTTAGTTATATCTAGTAAAACTCCATCAACCAGACATGTATATTTTATTGACGTAGCAGACCAGTGATGTTTATTCTTTCGACCTTAGAGTCGCGCGTTGTATTATTATGCATTTCATGCTGTTTTGAGTTTCATTTTTATTTTGATCATTGCCTTTCAGCGTTGTATATTATATTTCTTGCGTGGTTGTGACCGTCAATTACCGAAGAGCTAGCTCCCGTTTGGGGATGCCTTTATTCATTATATATGCTTTATCAGGTTTGTACCAGTTTGGGGTTAGTTTTTACAAAGGAAACTCGGCCGAAATTTTTAGAAAAGACTTGATATTTTAGAAATGCATATTTCGGCTTATGTTGTTAAACTTCTTTCTTTTAAAATGGTTTTCTTTCACTCTACTGTTTTACTTGTTTTGGATTTCTGGATTTTGGTTTACTTAGATTACGTATGCCTCGAGACGTTTCGTAATTTAAGTCCCTGTCATGTTCCATACTTTTAAGGTCGTGACACACACTCTCTCTCCACATCTTAATCCCTCACAATAATCAATCAAGAGAATAGACATAGCACAAGAAAACACACCATGAGTCACCAATATTGCACATGCCATATTTAATGCTCTCGAACAAAACTTGCACTCACAATTTCCTCATAATAACATTAATCCAAATGTTTAAAACAATAAATAGAATGGCATCTTCTAAAGTAAACTCGAGACGGATCATAAGAATACCCATCATCTTTATATACATACCCGCATCCGTATTCCGACTGAATACGAATACAACGAGACGAAAGCAATCCAACGATCTAATACTAGGATCTGGCTTAAGCCAACGCCTACTAGTATGATCCGTCCGATCATGATCCGTGCACGAGTGCACATGTATGATCGAACCCTGCCATAAAACTATATGGCCTCTACAACGTTTCGCCCGAACTTGGAAAACTCTCTGTGTGGGACTCTGAAGACTCGTCAATACTCTGGCAGTGGGTTTAACCACAAGCACGTCAGTGGCACTAGCTGTATGTAACGGCTACCCAGGTATTGGGCGAAAGGGAGGCCGACGAGCGAACTCATCCTGAAACCCTACTGAGCCTATCGATGACAATATCCGTACAGTCCGGTCCGTTCGTTTATAAGTATCGCATATCGGGCCTAGGGAGATGGTAAACGTCAGACCCCCCAATAACAGTATAAATTGTGTCAGAGTGTAGCCCAGAACACCTTGAGAAACTACTGAAATACTTACCTGTAAATCTCACTTGCTCTGGCCAGGGACTTTGTGTAATAACTCTTCAGACACAGTGCCATCTCACACCTAATACCGGGAGAGACGAATCCCCTGCCGATCCGCTCACTTCCGCCATGTGGCTCGGGACTGTACTCAACTAAAACCTGTTTCCACGACTCCATTGAGCCGTGGTAGGATAGTAATCAAAGCACAGTGGGAACTCACACGAGACAAATGACGATCTCAGGTCGATAGACTAACCTGTACACATGTCACCAGGGAACAGCTATCTGACGATAGGTATAATACCAACTAGCATGTTCCCGGCGAGTCCGTCCGGTGTACTTATAACCCATTGAGCACCTATATACTATCTTAGGTGAACCAACTGACACCAATGGCTTGTGAGACCGGCCATCGCCCCTCGTTGGGTCCCGATCCGTATACACTAGTTACTCTCGGAGTATCGATTCCCAGTCTCAAAACTCCCACGACTAGGGAAACTTTAAAGATGTGCAGACTACCCAACTCTCACGTATATGATCGCCATTATACTGCTGGTAGTCAAGCAAAAATCCTAAGAGCTCTATCAACGTGTAATAGTGATCTGTAATGTCACCTCAAGCATGTACACGATGATAAAGACAATCCAGATAGCATAATATCATCTCGAGTAAGACTGTCCTACCGGTATAGGTCCTCCCTCAATCATTGCAATAATGTGCCTGCGATCCAATAATTGACTTTGAGGGCATTATAGCCAACAATCTGCCACTTGCACTTAAGGCTAATTATTGCGGTGTCGCATAGTCACAGTCCATATGATACCGAACACCCAACTCCTCTACTAATCAGTTTCAAAAAGCTCGTTTGTAAAACTATTCTTGTACCTATAACTTCTCAAAACTTGGACCTTGTATTTCTATGAAACACGTGTCTAAAACTTGAGAAGTCACAAGTAAACAGAACATAGTACGAGGATCAACCCCTCTGTCCTAATGAATACTGGACAACATACAATACTTTGTATAAGTCCCCTGAGTTGAATAACTCAAACCCTGTGCGTCGTAAGTTGAAAACTGTACTTAAGTTTAAGAAGAATTACACCGCTGTTTAATGCTCCTTACCTAACTATCAACTGATATAGGTAAATGTCATGGACATAATTTCAAAAAGTTATATCTCACTTTATAAAATAAACGTACAGATATATCAGTTTAAAATTGGTGCATAACAACGGATATTCAAAACCAAATTCTTGCCGTCCGGCAAAAACCCAGGCAATTTTCCAAAATATCACCAATTACAACGAATCCCGATATAATGAGGATGATGACCTAATTCCCAATAACTTACTCCCACTCAACATCTGTAAAACCATACAGATGTGAGAATCATACCTGGTAAATAGATACCCTGGAGCAATGGTCTAATTGGGAAATCAATTTTCTATTAACAATACACAGTGAAACTGAAATATGAATAGTGTTTCGAAGGGGTATTTGGGTATTCATAGTAATGCACTTCCATTATCCATATTCATGACTATAACCGTATATTTCCTTGCCATCTCTCCAAATCCCTTTATTTGCCTTTACTCATTACCTTCTGTACACCCCCTTAGGCTAAATGATTTCCTTCATTCCCTACCGTTCGGCACCAGCCTATGGTTTGGAAGAAGACCATCCAATAAGCGTCATAGGTGTACTCTCCTAATCCTAGGAGCACTCACAACCTGAGAGAAGGTAAAGAAAAAAGACAACTGAATAAACCTTATTCCTATTTCTCCTGAACCATAATCCATCCCCGAACTGGAACAAGTTCCCTCGAGTTCGTATATAACTATACGATGGATTATCCAATAACCGTGGATCTTCGTAGTGATACGGGGTGTTTTGGAGAAATACAAAGGTGAAATAGGAGTGGCGATGATATACGCGGTTTGGTCGTGAATGGTAGCAGTTGCAATTTACTTTGCTCTCTTTCTAATCCCTTTATTTGTCTTTACTTATTAACTTCTATACACCACACTTAGGCTAATTGGTTTTCTTCCTTCCCCACCTTTCAGCACCTGCCTATGGTTTAGAAGAAGACTATCCAATAAGCGTAATAGGTGTACTCTCTCCTAATCCTAGAAGCCCTCATAACTTGAGAGAAGGTAAAAGGAAAAGACAACTGAATAGTCCTATTCAATCTCTTCAGAACCCGAATCCATCCTCGAAAAAGTTCCTTCGAGTTCTTATGTAATTATACGATGGATTTATCCAATGGAAGTGGATCTACATAATGATACAGAATGTTCTGGAGAAAAGCAAAGGGTAAAAGAAGAAGTGGCAATGTTGTATGTAACTCAGACAATCCAAAAGCCAGTGTTTTAAGAAAGTTCGGTTAACTTGGTCACTGAGTCATAGTCTAGGGTCGGGGCATGGTCCCTGCCAAAGAGAGAGAGAGAAAAGAAACACTCTGCGTGCACTCTAAGCTAGATCAGAATGGTTAATCACTTTATCTAATCAGGATGTCTTCCACTGTATCCTCAAATTCTCCTTTAAACCTGAAAGAAGAATTAGTCGTGATCATCTAAAATCACCCGAGGAGTAAACCAACTCATCAGTGGGTATTGGGATCCAACTATCATCGCATGATAATGTGATGGAATCTAGTCACGTTATAACACTCTAGAAGGTATGCGCATGCCAGGCAAGTTTCTGTTTCTTTAGAAACTCCCGATGTGAATTTTACCCCAAGCTGTTATGACCTTGACGAAGGCCAACATATCATAAGTCACATATTAAGTTCTACCCGCCATTGTCCAGGTTAACACCCATACATACCCTTGACGAAGGCCAAAATAGTAGTACGATTGTCCCAAACCAACACATATATCTATGCAACAGAAAAGTAACAAATAGCTAGCATACACTATGCCTTGACGAAGGACAACATACACAGCATGAATACTAAGTGCTACCTGTCTGAAATGACGGAGGGCTTCGAATGGTTTTTGGCGAAAAACCCTTAACGTAATGAACTTGATATTGTTGAAGGAACCGGATAGCTTTTTACAAATATATAGTGGAGAAAACCTTTGCTAAAAAGGTCACTCCCTGTAAAGGGATCTCGGCTCTTTCCCCGTAGAATGAGGTGCAGGATATTCCAACTAAATACCGTGATGCAAAGCAAAAAGTAATCGACTATAGTTAAGTTATTACCCTCATGCAAACTTTTGCCCAAGGGGTAACTACCGATGAAGGGATCTCGGCCCTTGCCTCGTAGAATGAGGTGCTAGATATTCATAACCGAATACCTCTGTGCAAAACAAATGAGAACGTCCTCGCAATAACAGCTTTTTGAAAAATGTTCCAACAATATCGAATAGGTCTGTTTTCCTTGCATTGATCTGAATCAATGCAGTCCTATCAATTAATCACACCACAAAAGAACGAAAATATGATGTACGTATATGCCATCCGCATTCGCCTCTGGGTCCCGTCATCACCCGTTAAGTTACTTAACTAACGACAAAGCGGGAACTAGACTAGCGCAGGTTTAAAACATATATAACATCAACTTGTATATATATAACAATATACAATAATCGCACCAGGCGTGATAAATGCAATATCACAGATAAGTAATAAGCATCACAGAACAATACAGATAATCTGGGAGCCCCGAGTTTCCTTTGAGTCACAACTGAAACCGAACGTTCCCTTGGTCGTGTGGATAGCCTGTGCAATGAAAACCTAGACCCCTACGAGTGTGGCATGTTACCCACCAAAACCAAAAGCGAGGCAACCCCCTTCAGCAAAGTGAATCGACCACCCAGCACTTCAGGGAATCCGGTAACTTGAGCACCCCTCCTTGGGTCAACCTGTACCCCCTACGAGTGCGGCGAATAGCCCGCCAATTATAGAGTGAAGCCCCCTCCGTCTCAATGCCATGAGATGCGGGCCCGTTTCCCTCTAGAACCCGGATATCCGTGCACTCCACCGCGGGGTAATCCTAGTACAGAAAAGAATATATGAACAACGGGTACATCGACCTCAACCCGGTCGTGCCACAAAAGAATAATATACAAACAGGCAGTGACGGCAGTCCACATGTCGGGCGCTCGTCCTGTGATATCAAATGTACAAATAAAACTAAATTGTACTAACATTGCAACCAAGCTATCCACCATGACAATCCGCAATATCATAGCACAACACAGAACATCAACGTGAATGTCACGTTCGCAAACCCGTCTAAAAGAGCTATATTAATTACACAAGATTTATCGCTCGAATGATATTCACCGTCGTAGATAGTAATGTAAGTACTATAAACTAACGAATTCAAAATTTTGATCGACTGAACTTTCCAAAGTGGCCCCAAATGCAAGTCCAACACTCAAATAAATCTGGGCCTTACAACAAAATATCTCAGAAATCACATTTCCATATACAAGACACTCAGATGAAAATTTGTGCACAGAAGCCACAATACCACCGCGCAACCGCGGCAAACAAAATAGTTATGCCGCGGTTCTGCGACGTTATAGTGAGATCGTGCTACCAAATTTCTTTCGGGTTCTTAAAAAAGCCTGCACGAATTTCTGATATACTGAAAATAATTTTTAGACAACTTTTAAAAATCGACAGAAAACTTATAATATTGGAAATGCGGTTTTGAAAATTGAGTCGATCGATGTTTTAAACACGTTAGAACTAACTAGTATGGGGTTAATGGGTTAGCTCTGATACCATGTAAGGCTACGGCAGCGTCCCGGCCGTCAATCCGAGGCCAAATGCGGAATAAAAACTTTTCAAAATGGCGCTAAAGTAACCCTAAAACCCGGATCGTGCCCTTAACCTTATACTGGTAACACAGAAAAGAGTTTGGAGAGATTATACCGATCGATACGTGTCCTTCGGTCTTCAATCCCTGCGCCAAGCTCCTCGCGGCTGCTCCAACGAAGTTCGCTCTCCGATCTCGCTCGTCGAAGAGGCTCCACGTCGAGGATTCTTTATACGGGCCCCCGCTTCAAAAACCGAAGCAACTCGAGCAACTAGTTTGTTAGCCGAGGTGCTGAAGATGATGTAGAGATAGTTTGTGATCACTTTGTCTCATAACAATCTAGGATTCTCAACACATGAGAGGGACAGAGTTGTAACATTTCAGAAAAATAAAATATTATTTTTGGGAAGTTATATAAATAATAAATATTATGAATATTTTAATGATGCGGTATAATTATATACCGATAAATTGGGAAATATTTGGAAAATTATAGGAATTACTGAAATGAGGGTGTTTTATATGATTTAAGCAAATTATAAATTCTTTATGATTAATTATATTACATTTTAATGCTAATCAAGATTAAATATCACTAATCGTGCATTAAGCTTAATTTGTGCACATGACATGCACCATGTCATATTACACATTGTTACATTTTTCTACCCTGGCTTCTTTCTTTATTTTCAAGCATGGTTTGGATATTTTTAATGAGAGGAAAAGAAAAGAAAAGAAAGAAAAGGAGTAAAGAATTAGGCATGGGCATGAGAGAGAGAGGGTGAGGGGTCTTCATTGACCATGGATATTTTCCACATATCGTTATCTTCATCATTTCTTCTCCCTTCTCTCCCATGACAGCCCACTCCCTCCACCTCCTGTAACTCCTCACAACACCATCAAAAAAGCATCAAAACATCATAATCCCTTCACTAAAATCATGTACAAGCTCACTATAAGCATAGGAAATCAAGAAAAAATTGATTTTCAGCTCTAAGGGATTCTAGGGTTTGCCAAAGAGGTATTTCTTTCACATTAAGTGCAGTATTTGATTTCTTTTATCCTCTAGATTAGTTTAGAAGTGTTTCGGTGAGGTTTAGTGATGTCGGAAAATTCCAAGTTGAGTTTTAGGGTGGTATTATGAATTGTGATTGTGTATTGAGGGTAATTGGTGATTACAAACCCCCCTTAAATGTTAAAAATCCAGATCAAACCAGTGACTAACCCTAAAACTTGAAATTTAAACTTTCCGTGTCGGTTTTGTGTTATTTTCAGGGTCTACAGGGAAACTGGAGTAACCCGGGAATTTTATAAAATAATTAAAAATATACATTAACCTAGTTAGACCAATAGGAGACCACCACAAGAAGACGAGGCCCAAATTCCAAGGTGGTGCCGGCCCCGGCGGTTACTGTAGCCAATTTGGTCGGTTCCTGTAGCCTAATTCTTTACTCCTTATATTTACGGAGGAAGTCGGGTGGATGGCGTATAGCACCCCGCATATTCATAGCATTTTATGCGTTATATATATATATATATATATATATATATATAATTATGAGATGTGCATACTTAGCATGAAATGCTTCGGTGACTATGGGTTAAATTTAGTGTATTTGGATGATTGTGTCGTTAGTCATTTTCTTAGTCGCGAACCCTAGAATAAGGTTTACATACACGCGCACGCACACACACGCATACATTTTATTTTCTTTTGCGTATATGGGGATATATATATACATATACATATATGTATGTGAGTATGTATATATATAAATATATATATATATATATATATGTGTGTGTGTGTATACAAGTACACGGGTGATGAGGATAGTATATGATAATTGGAGATGAGTCGATGTGATTGGGCTGGATGCTGTGAGATCAGTATGTGATTGGGTCGTGTTATGAGATACGACATATTATTATAGCGGATAATTGGGCGTGGTGTTTTCATACACACGCAGATATATGTCGATGGTATCGGTATGTACTAGACTTAGATTAGTACTCTGTTCATGATATATTGATAATGATACCATACGGAAATTGATGTATATGTGTTACGCGACCCGTACCCCGATTTTGGGATGCCGTACGATGGATTTACCATACGAGATATATATATGATGATTGATCCGCACTCATGATTCGAGGATGTCGTATTATAATTTTATCGTATGTGACGCTATAGAGGCGGGATCACCGACTACTATATATATTTATCGACTCAGACTTAGGTGGTTTTTCCTAACCCTGTTGATTAGTCTCTTAGCTTTGCCCTGTAGTTACTTAGTAGATGATAGACTGGACTCGAGTCATACTTTTCCAAAACCAACGAATCGTGAATATTTAAAAACAGACCGAGGGGTACTACGGATATTTTGGAAGATGTATCTTTCTTAAAAACACCGTAGCCCCTATTTTCTAAATACCACGATTCGTGTTATTTCAAATGACAAACTGTTTGACTCGTATATCTAATGTAGATTCCTTAATGTTGCATTTACTATTCATCTCTGTATATTCATGTTGTCATCATCGCATTGCATGCTTAATGTGTACTTTAGTGATTATGATACCATGCTGTCAGGACACCAGCACCATTACAGATGATGCGTATGCTACACGTACACCTGCTTGCCGGCTCACACACATCATCATCGGTAATTGTTATGTCACGTACACATTAGAAAATACTACTTCATTAGTATAAATTGCTAGCTGATAGTTTCGACAAAGTACGAGTGCGCGTGACTTCATATGCTAATTTAGATATTGGTTTTATTTACTGTGATATTTCATGTGTATTTATACATTCATTTGCAATGCGATATTATGGGCCAGTCCGGATTGCCGGAGCCCGGTATTCACTATTATTGACTTTTCATTTTGGATTTCGGATTTTTCATGAGATTTCTGGTTTTGGAGAAACCGCAAGTTCTTATAAACTCATTTATCATATTCAAAAGATAAAAAGGGCGGTTTTCTCGTGATATGATATGAGATATGTCCACCATGAGTTTTCTCGGCTCTTAAGCGTTATCATACACCCGATTCGAGGAGGGGGGAATCGTCTGTGGGTGCATGGTGGACCCGGTGCGGTACCCGGGGCAAGATGGTCGCAGATGATGGCGTTGAGCCAAGCAGGGGAGCACTTCCGACCTGTTATTTGTGATGCGGCGGATATCCGAAGGATACCGACGTAGTCGTGAGATTTTGATGAGGGCCAGTCCGGGTAGCTGGGGCCCAGGGGCCAGTCCGGATAGCCGGAACCCGAGATATTGAGCCTTTGAGGTATTGAAACTATATGATATGGGCCAGTCCAGATAGGCGGAGCCCCACATATTGGATATTTGCATTTATGTATTATGTCGATACTTGACACGGATTTTATGATGATTTTATTGATGATACCTCGATTTATATATACAGAAATCTCACAGAATTATTAAAACAGTTTTTTCATTCATGATGTATTCTGTTTTCATTCGTAATGCATTCATACATCATATATGTGATATTGTAACACCTTAGAATGTGTTTTGTAGCTAATTATATTTTAATGTATGGATTTTTAATAAAAAATTTACCAAATTGGCTTTTAATTATTTTATCCTATTTAATGAGTATTTTATTAGAATTTTTCTAGGCACACACACTTGTGCATGATAACTAGGGTTGTATTTTGAGGTTTAACCATTTCTTAATCTAGTTTTATACTTTTGTTCAAGTGTTTTGGGTTTATTGCTCATGGTTTGTTTTAAAATAAAAAGGATTTAAAATTTTGGTTGAAGTGTTGACTTTGGGAGAGAGAGAGAGGGAAAGCATGGGGCAACATGGCTCATGCCATGCTCATTAAATGAGGGAAGAGAAAGAGAGTGGAGGGGTTTTTTGAATTTCCTCTCATTTCTCTCTTTGTTCTCTCTTTTCACTCACTCTCTCACTCTCTCACACACACACACACTCAGCAGCAGAGAAGCAGCAGCCTCAGCATCATCAACAACAACAACAGAGACAACAGCTGCAGCCCACATCAGCATCAGCAGCAACAGCATCAGCCTTAGCAGCAGCAGTAGCCCCAACAGTAGTAGCAACCCCTCATCTTCTTCTCTTCACCTGCTCTCTAGGGTTCTACAGAGTATACTTCATAACCCAATCACCTAGTTGCTTATGTTGTGCATCGATTGGCTTCGATTAGTGTTAATTAGCTAGTTTTGTGCTAGTTTTGGTGATTTGTGAGTGTGGTGGCAAATTGATGATCGTGTTGGTAAACCCTACCCATTTAAGTGTTATTAGGGTCACTTGAACTGAGATTTAACCCAGATTACACTAAAATACCATTGGGTTTCCTTTTAGTGCAATTGGTGATTTTAAAGCGATATATTGGCTATCTGTGATCTGCTTTTGGCCCGGACCTTTCAGGACAAAATTGAGGAAACTGGAACATGCTACCTAGGTCTAGACACCTCCACCAGAACACAAGCCCCTCTCCCCCAATCGTGGCCGCAGATTTAATCCTATTGGCCGCAATTTGCGGCCAAGTAGGGGGCTGAGGTGTTGGGTTTTTGTGTGGGGTAGTCTGCTGGGTTCTATAGTGTTTTGGTATTTCTAGTTTTATAAGATTTGACCTGTAGGAAAATCTGGGACTATATATCGTATTTGGTGTTCGTTGTGTCTGCGCGATACGCGCGATACGTGAGAGGGTTCTGTGATCCAGCGTATCGCGGCGTGTCGCGATGGTTTTAGACGCGTATACACACGATTCAGCGTATCGTACACACGCGCGTTTAGTTCGTGACGCGAGTTTCTCGTTTTGGTTCGATATCGCGTTTTGCGGAATATTTAGCTTATATGTGATTTCCTTGTCTTATTTGCAGGTTTGCAGGCAGGGACTACGGACACTGCTACAGGGGTGCAGATGGTAGGATTCACCTAGCGTGGAGTGTAGGTGAGTAGATTTAACATTTCCAGGGGAATCGCCCGCATGGCGTTATGTGTCTGGGCTAGGATTCTAATACTTGTCGCATATTCTACGTCATTGTTAGAATTGCGCCTATACTTTATTTCCTTGATATAGTTATACTGTGACTAGCAGCCGTAGGATACTGCACATATTATTGACGGTTCATGTTGCACAAGCACGGATTGTATGCTACACACACACCATCGATAATTGCCATGTCACACACAAACCATTATAGACATTATATTGCTTGGTTAGGGACCTTGTGACATTGATCCGTATTGCTTATCAAATATGACATTACCATACCTATATACCTATAGAGTATCGTACCATTAGTGATAGGTACACATACCCTTTACGATACATCTACAAGTATATCTTACTCATATTCTTCTTATACCCAGGAGGGTATACGACATCAGTTCCTATAGGTAGATACCTATACATTGCTACACATGTATGTTACACACATATTCAGTTGCAATCACATATTTATCTTCACTGATGTTACTTAGTTGTACCTTATTGGTGTCGCATACATCTGGTTTCAGCTACATATTCTCATATATATGCTCACATTTCAGATATATCGCATATATTTATTCCTGGATTTGCGCATTGTTATTTGGATTTCACATGATGATTTCTGGATTTGGGAACCGCGGGAGTTCATGAAATTATGCATACATTGAAAAACCCGGTTTCCTTGATATGATATTTGCGCAGCCACCATGAGATTTATCAGTTCTGATTATATACTCCATACAAGGTGTGGTTGCCGTATGAGGGTACATGGTGGGGCCCGGTATGGTTCCCCTCGGCAAGAAGATCGATGGATGTTGCCGATTGAGCCTGGAGGTAGGCTAGTACCTACCGGTGACAGTACTAATGACTCGGCGGGGGTCATAGAGACACCGTTGGGAGTCATGCACGTATGCATACGTCGAAAGGCGAGGGTCAGAGCTAGGCACTCGTGCTTTCGGGACAGCGTATGATACGTACCTATCCGGATTTTGTTAGTTATATGTATGCCCTAGAGGCCATTACTGTACATTGGATGTATATAGTAGTGGATGCTGGGACATATATAGGGAGGACTTTCTTGCTCGACATGATAGTATGCTATCTGGTTACTCTTTACCTTAACGTGTACATTGATTGTCTCTCTGTTACATGTTGGTAAAGCCCTTAGGATGTGTACTTGACTATCTGGACTATGATGCGGATCATACTAGTGGGGACATGGTAGTCCATAAGTACATCCTTCAAAGTCCCTAGTCGTGGGTATATCGAGACGGGGCATCGATATACCAGAGTAGACTAGCGTATACCTTCTCGACCCATACAGATGGGCGATGGATGATCCCATATCCATTGGTGTTTGACATCAGAGATGATATACGGGTGCTCAGTGGAGACTGGGTACACTGGACGGACTCGCCAAGAACTCCAAGATGGTATTATACCTTACGTCAGATGGCAGTTCTCTGGTGACACTGGTACAGAGTAGTCTGTTGACCCGAGATCGTCATAGAGTCTTGTGTGGTTCCCACTGTGCTTTGATTTCCACCTTACCACGTCCAAGAGGGCGTGCAAAATGGTGGTTTTTAGGTACAGTCCAGAATCACATGGAGGCAATGAGCGATAGGAGGGGATTCGTCTCTCCCGGTATAGGGAGTTGATGTTGCGCTGTGTTCGATTGGCTATAACCGGAAATCCCTGGCCAGGGTTGCTGAGATTTACTGGTAAGTGTTACCAGTAGTTTCTCGAATTGTTATAGACCTCATATCGACACGACTTATCGAGCTATTGGGGTCTGACGTTTACCACCCCTAGGCGAGATATGCGACATATCAGACGACGAGACCGGACTGTACGGTAAGTGTTACTGGTTGGATTCACAGGAGTGTGAGCGGGCTTGCTCGTCGATCTTCTGATCGCTCAATACCCGGGTGGCCGTTACGTTTAGCAGACCGCTTGCGGCATGTGGGTGTTTGATATGATCATCACCTGCTGCCGGCGTATTGACGAGTCTTTAGAGTCCTACACAGAGGCTTCCTGGCTCAAGCGAAACGAAATAGGAGCGCATATGAGATATGTGCAGGACCGAGAATAATGCGTGTATGTGATACCGTATTCCATTCTCGTGATGAATGTATCGATTGGTTGTATGCGATATAACCTAGTTATCGATTCAAGGATTGATTCGATAAGCCGATACATTGGATACTAGTTGGTTATATGTGATATGACCGGATCGTTAAATCAAGTGTTGAATTAATGATTTAATGCATAAATATATATTTGATATATTACTTTGCATTAACTAGTATTGGTTCACTTAAGATGGATTTTCTCACTTGATGTGCACATTGTATATATGATATACTTTTGAGCATTTGATTGTATCATGTTTGATGATATATGATAGTTTGGTGTATAGTTTAAACCATGGTTGGTCAATGGTTAGGGTTTCTTTTGCTTATTAATTTATTCATTTATTTATCCATTTTGTTTATTTTAGCAAAAGAAAATGATAAAGAGAAAATGGTGGCTTTCTTTGTTTGTAATTGAAGCTTCATGAAGCTTTGACTACATGACCATTTTGTCTCATGCTTAACCCTAAACCATTAAACCTAACCATGGTCTATTCTCTACACCTAACTAAGGTTAGGATATGATAAGTATTCATTTGATTATTCTTTTTTAATAAGATTTATCATATTCTATCTTCTTCTTCTTCTTCATCTTCAAAGAAGAAAAGCTTGCCTCCATCAATGGCAACTTGAGCAAATGAGTGAGAAATCCAATTCTAAAGTGAACCCACTTCCTATTTCTTCATCCTCTACCTCTTGCCAAGTAGTATAGGGTGTTTCCATCACAAGTTTTCATGGCTTGGTGAAGGTGGAGCTTGATCTAGTGATGCCTCGACGTAGATCATCTTCGGCATCGTCGTCGATGACCTAGCCCGCTTTTTCTCCGATGAAGCCGATGCTAGAGTCATGGTTCGATTTGGACAGCGGAGAGGACTTCATCATGGAGCTATGGAGGTGGAGAAAGGGATCTACAAAGGTTGTATTTTCGATAACTCATAGTTAAGTTGTTAACTTGTTATCGGTTTGGCCTAAAATTCTAGTTAACGATCCGTATTAGGGTTTCTCGGCACCCGTAAAATTTAAAATTGGCATGGTTGAGGCCTTGTGAGACCTCCTTAGTATGCCTAGGAACCCTACAGTGGTATCAGAGCGTAGCTAGAGCCTTAGGCGATGCGTAGACGAAGTTTGAAACCCGATCGACCCGAAACCCTAACCCGATAATGCTCTCTGGACATTTTTCAAAAACTGGGTTTTTTCCAAATTAAAAATATACGGAAATATCAGCAGGGAATCTTAAGAATTACTGTGCAACACGTGTCCATGATTCCTCCAAAGTGCGGTGGAACCGCGGCAGAAGCCTGGCTTCTGCGGCGGTTCCGCGGCCTTATGATGACGTCACCCACCCAATTTTGCATAGTAACTTCCTTTATTCAGTGCTGAGTTCTCTGGGTATTTTTAAATATCACTCAAGAGTTGAGTTTTCTGGAGTGTTTTGGGAGTTCGATGATTCGATCGGATTATCAGATTTCGTTTATGTGGCTTCCGGATAATTTTTTGAATATGTTAAAAAGTTCGACCGGATATAAATACCCAACTTTTCCCCTGCCGGGAAATTTCCAAGTGTTGGATTTTTCCGAGGTTTAATGACGTTCTAAGTAGTGCAAGTAACGCGATGGTCCCTCTAGAAGACAACAAACCTTAACTCGATTATGTGACCGTCTTGAACTGCCCTTTGAACATTCGGGTTTGGGGCAGAACGGCGTGCCACATGTGAGGCGTTGGCTTGACCCTTCTACGGCTGGACCGTCGGTACTGAGGCATGAACTGGATGTTTTTAAACTTGTTTCATTTGTTGAGTTGTTTCGGGAAAACTTGGGTGTTCGATTGTTCGATCGGAAAGTTTAACATTTTCTATCTTATTCGTAATGTGATACAATAATTGGAATTCATAAGAAGTTATGAGATAACTGAATGAATGTTATAAACATAGCAGTTTAGTCTCACTTGATCGGTTGCCACGGAATTTTGATGTTATCAAAAGTCCGTCGCAATCACGTAGCGTACGCGGATACTCGCCGGGTAAACTTAATAGACAGCAT
The DNA here is from genome assembly GCA_030015575.1 of Agapanthus africanus. Taxonomy (NCBI): domain Eukaryota; kingdom Viridiplantae; phylum Streptophyta; class Magnoliopsida; order Asparagales; family Amaryllidaceae; genus Agapanthus; species Agapanthus africanus. Next base: position 431,462,523 of record CM057337.1, read on the forward strand.
CACCCCATAGCCCGACCAAGTGACTGTAGGAGAACCCCGTCGCCGAAAGCATCCGTTCGGGTGCTCGCGGCAGCGGTGTTCCGCCTTGGTGCACTTCGTCGACGGTATCGGGGGTGCGGCCGTCTACTAAAGTTTGCGACGAGCATTCGATCAGTATGTCGGGAATCTTGTTGAATTACCCGACTTGATATTGAAAAGAGTTTTCGATAATGAGACTAAAATGCGGGGTTTATAATTGTTAGGCATGCGATGTCTAAGAAATTCATTTTTTTAGGCATGCGATGTCTAAGAAATTCATTTGTTTAGGCATGCGATGTCTAAAGGGATTGCGGATTCCAACTGTTGTAGTTTTACACTTTCTTTTCTGTGACCGTAAGTGTAATATGTGATATCGCCGGTTTCATTGCTATATGTCAACGACAATTGGGATGCGCATATTTACTTACGTTGATGACATGTGATGTTATGTGTTGCTGGATATGTTATATTGGATCGTCGTGTTTGAATAGCCGGGGTTTTTTATGTGAGATGAGTGTTTTTCATTTTCATTCATGTAAAAACTTGTATGTAATATTCTTTTATTTGGGGCACTTCCAGGTTGCGGAAGATGTCACCCTTTGTATATTATTTACTTTTCCGCACTAGGATAGACCCAAGGAGGGGAGCACAAGTAACCGGGTTCTGGAGTCCAGTGGGAGACCAACTCGAGGAGTCGAGTCCGGGTCTCCTAACTCTTGAATTGGTAGGGTTGCTTGCCGCTCTCGTAGGGGTCTAGGGGTGTGGGTTTGGCTATTCATCACGACCGTGGAATCCGTGTTTTATACTGGCTCGTATTCAAAACACGGACGTCCTAGTATATCCAATATTTCATATGATTCTTCTGCTGCGATATCTGTGATGTGATCATGTGATATGTTCTGTGATGGATACTTTATATAGTATATATGATATATTATATAGACGTTATTTATGTTTTACACCCGTGCTAGCCCTGCCCCGCTCTGCCGTTAGTTACCTAACCTAACGGTGCACGAGGGGACATCGAGGCGAATGCGGATGGCATAAGTGTACGTCGTATTTATCTGTGATGTTTAGGTACTTAAATGATGGGACTTCATTAATGTGATTAATGAAATAAAAGAAACCTAAGATGTTGTAGAATCGAATTTCAAAATAAAACAGGTAGCTACAGTTCTTGCTTTGCACAGCGGTATATATGATATATCCTGCACCTTATTCGATGAGGAAAGGACCGAGATCCCTTCACCGGGAGTGACTCCTTTAGCAATAACTGGCAGATGCTACACACTCGGTTTGTCTTTTGATTGCTTTTAAGAGTTCTGCTTTGCACAGTGATATATATGATATATCCCGCACCTCATTCGAAGTGGAAAGGACCGACGATCCCTTCACCGGGAGTGACTCCTTTAGCAAAACTAGAAAAGCCTCAAAAGTACTCCATTTTAAAATCATTTGATTCTACAACGATATCAAGTTCATTACGCAATAGGTTTTCAGAAAAACCTGTCGTAGCACTCCGTCATTTCAGATAAGTCCTATTTAGTATTCGTGCTACGTTTGTTGACCTCCGTCAAGGCGTAGTGTGCGGTAGCTAACTAGTATTTATCTGCTTATGCATATGATGCAGATTGGATTAGGGTAGTCGTGCGGCCTTGTTGAACTCCGTCAAGGTTCGTGCGGGTGGGTTTAATTCGATCAAGAAATGACGGGTTGAACTTGACTAGTAGCCTATGGTTTGTTGACCTCCGTCAAGGTCATAGGGTGCTAGGGGCGAAATTATCAGGAATTTCAAGTGTTGAAATTTGCAATGAGATTGCATACCTTCTATGAGATAGTTGGATCCCGATACCCGCTGCGAGTAAGAGTTACTCCTGGGAGAGTTTTATACATTACAATTAGCCGATCAAGTATGTGTCTAGAAAGGTGTTAACGAGGTTACGCCTCTGGGAAAACGAGGTTTACATTAATTAGGTTCGTGCGAAAGCACGGGGGACCTCCCTCAAAGTACCGACACTGGCCTGGCTGAAAGATTGGCGAACTTGTAGTGTGTAATTAATCCCGGCTAGTCTTTCCTTTTAGGGTTTGAAGGAAGATTTTATTAAAACGGTGGGAGCCATCCTGATTAGATAAAATTATAACCAATCTATTCTTGCAAGAGCGCACGCTGAGTGTTTTCTTCTCTCTCTCTCCAGGTAGCGACCATATCATGCCTTAATCAAGATAATAATACGGAATATTTGACCGAACCCGCTTGTTATACTGAGCTGGGGAACGTTGGTCCCGCTCCAACTTATAATTGTTATAAGACAGAGTAGGAAATTGGGGATTACCAGAATTCCCGTGCCGCCCAAACAAAGACAGTGCATGCTGATGCATCATCTTCGGGTGTGTTCATTACAAAGAACTGTTTCTCAGTATCCTCCGCATCCTGGGTATGTGATACCAGATCAGGATCCCAGATATGTAATCTGTTACATAGGGCTACACCTAGGTAGAGAACTGAGAACGGGTGATAAGTTTCATGAGGCAGAAAATGGGGCAAGTGTTGCAGCCAAGTCTGTTGGTCACTGTCACCCTGTATTACCAATAAATTGATTCTGAACGAATGTTATTAGATACCAAACCTGATATAAAAAATCATATCTATCTCTTTATTAGTAAAGAAATGATAAAATTTTGTATAGTTGGATAATGTTTTGAACATTTCCTATATCAAAAGTTGATCGGTTCAGGCACGTTATCTAAAAGCATTGATGTTCTAAATCAAACTACAGTTCTTAGTATACGGAACACACACAAGAGGAAGAGTTCAGAAATGAACGAATCCTTCTTGAGGCATTGTAGACTAGGTCATATCAATGCGACCCGACTAGCTGAAGTTACATGTAGATGCATATTTAAATTAGTTTGAATTTACATCTTATGAAACTTGCCAGTCATGTCACAGAGATAAGATGTCCATAGATCTGTTTATTGGAAACAGAGAAAGAGTTAGTGAACTCTTGGGATGATACATGTTGATGTATGAAGGTCCCCTGTCTACACATGCCAAGACCGGTTCTTTATACTTCATTAAATTCTCTGATGATCTCTTTTGATTCAGACATATGTTCCTGTTGAAACACAAGTCAGAACCTTTTGAGATATTCACAGAATATAAGTTAGAAGTAGAGAACCAATACGGGTATAAGTATTATGTCCTTCGATGAGATCAAGGAGGAGAATACTTGGGCACGGAAATCCTGGATTATTCTAAAGGAGAATGAGATTCTCTCTCAGCATTACTCCTCCGTATACACCATAGCACGATGGTATATCGGGGCGGAGCAATAGCACCCTATGTGATATGGTATGCTCTATGATGAGTACTTCTGAGTTTCCTATTTCCTTTTAGGGAGTTATGCATTTGAGAAGCTGCATACCTATTGAATAGGGTTCAAATCAAATCAGCTGCCTACCACTTCATATTTGATATGATAAGGGAAGAGCCCATCTCTTAAGTTAGTTAAGATTTGGGGTTGTCCGGGCTATGTCTAAAAGAATAATCCGGACAAGCTCGAGGCAAGGTCTGTAATATAGAACTGGAAAGGTTCCTGCTATACAAACTGCAGCTGATGATTTGAAAGAACCAAAGGATTCAATAGTTACCAACGAACCTCAGCCTCTCCGCCGATCTAGTAGGGTTCCTCACCCACCTGAGAGATACTTCAGTTTCTCTATGACAGTGGGAGCGAGGATTGCATCATGAGATGATGACCCAGCTATTTTCGAGCTGGCCATCAGGAGTGGGACTCTGTAAGAATGGCTGGATGCTTAGTGATCTGAGATGGAATCCTTATACACCAACAAAGTATGGACTTTGGTTGCTATATCTGAAGGGTTAAATCCCCATCAGGAGCAAGTATATCTTGAGAAGATTACTTGGTGTATATGGAAAAGTTGTGACTTTCAAAACTAGACTTGGTAAAGGTTTTCGTCATCGACCAGGCGTGGATAATGATGAAACCTTTTCCAGTGGCCATGCTTAAGTCCATCCAGATCCTACTTGTCGCGGCTACATACCATAACTACGATATCTGGTGGTTGGGGGTCATGACAGCTTTTATAAATAATGTTTTAGAAGAAAACGTCTGTAAGTACACAGCCAGAGGGCTTCGTAAACAGTGGGAGCAGCGGAAGCGTGTACAAGATGCTTTATAGGATAAAGCAGGCATCGCGGAGTTGGAACATCTGTTTTGATGTAGTAGTCAAATAGTTTGACATCATCAAAATGGTAGATGAACCTTGTATAAACAAAAAGGTAGTAGGGAGTATGGTGGCGATTCTCGTAGAGTACGTGGATGACATACTCTTGATGGGGAAAGAGTTTCCTATGCTACGCTCGATCAATCTCCGCTTATCACAATGATTCTCCACATAGGATCAAAGTGATACCTACTAAATCCTGGGTTTTGGATCTATGAGATAGATCTAAATGGATGTTAGGATTCTCACTAGTTGAAGTGAGATGGTATCAAATGACCCTGGGGAGAATAACTGGAAGTGTTCCAGGGTGATAAAGACGACTGAATGTCAGTCACAGGCATTGTCTTTACCCTCAGTAAAGGGACGGTATATTAGAAGAGTTCCAAGCAAGATACCGTGGCATACTAGACGATAAAGGCAGGATACATCGCTACTTAAGATGCTACCAAAGAGGATGTTTGGGTGTATATTGGTTCATGAGATGAACTACGTTCCAACCATTGTGAGACAATGGAGTTGTGGCTTATGCCAAGGAACGCCGGTCCCATCAGTGATCCAGACATATTCTAAGGCAGTATCACCTGATCATGGAGATGGTTGATCTCCAGGGTGATCGAGGTTAGGAGAGTAGACTCAGAGGACAACACGGCGGATCCACTCACAAAGGCTTTTTCCCAGAGAGAGGCTTTTATGGGATGGTTGAGTATGAGATACTACAACCACTGCTATCAGATGGCCCTAGTGCAAGTGGGAGATTGTTAGTTATATGTATGCCCTAGAGGCCATTACTGTACATTGGATGTATATAGTAGTGGATGCTGGGACATATATAGGGAGGACTTTCTTGCTCGACATGATAGTATGCTATCTGGTTACTCTTTACCTTAACGTGTACATTGATTGTCTCTCTGTTACATGTTGGTAAAGCCCTTAGGATGTGTACTTGACTATCCGGACTATGATGCGGATCATACTAGTGGGGACATGGTAGTCCATAAGTACATCCTTCAAAGTCCCTAGTCGTGGGTATATCGAGACGGGGCATCGATATACCAGAGTAGACTAGCGTATACCTTCTCGACCCATACAGATGGGCGATGGATGATCCCATATCCATTGGTGTTTGACATCAGAGATGATATACGGGTGCTCAGTGGAGACTGGGTACACTGGACGGACTCGCCAAGAACTTCCAGATGGTATTATACCTTACGTCAGATGGCAGTTCTCTGGTGACACTGGTACAGAGTAGTCTGTTGACCCGAGATCGTCATAGAGTCTTGTGTGGTTCCCACTGTGCTTTGATTTCCACCTTACCATGTCCAAGAGGGCGTGCAAAACGGTGGTTTTTGGGTACAGTCCCGAATCACATGGAGGCAATGAGCGATAGGAGGGGATTCGTCTCTCCCGGTATAGGGAGTTGATGTTGCGCTGTGTTCGATTGGCTATAACCGGAAATCTCTGGCCAGTGTTGCTGAGATTTACTGGTAAGTGTTACCAGTAGTTTCTCGAATTGTTATAGACCTCATATCGACACGACTTATCGAGCTATTGGGGTCTGACGTTTACCACCCCTAGGCGAGATATGCGACATATCAGACGACGAGACCGGACTGTACGGTAAGTGTTACTGGTTGGATTCACAGGAGTGTGAGCGGGCTTGCTCGTCGATCTTCTGATCGCTCAATACCCGGGTGGCCGTTACGTTTAGCAGACCGCTTGCGGCTTGTTGGTGTTTGATATGATCATCACCTGCTGCCGGCGTATTGACGAGTCTTAAGAGTCCTACACAGAGGCTTTCTGGCTCAAGCGAAAAGAAATAGGAGTGCATATGAGATATGTGCAGGACCGAGAATAATGCGTGTATGTGATACCGTATTCCATTCTCATGATGAATGTATCGATTGGTTGTATGCGATATAACCTAGTTATCGATTCAAGGAATTATTCGATAAGCCGATACATTGGATACTAGTTGGTTATATGCGATATGACCGGATCGTTAAATCAAGTGTTGAATTAATGATTTAATGCATAAATATATATTTGATATATTACTTTGCATTAACTAGTATTGGTTCACTTAAGATGGATTTTCTCACTTGATGTGCACATTGTATATATGATATACTTTTGTGCATTTGATTGTATCATGTTTGATGATATATGATAGTTTGGTGTATAGTTTAAACCATGGTTGGTCAATGGTTAGGGTTTCTTTTGCTTATTAATTTATTCATTTATTTATCCATTTTGTTTATTTTAGCAAAAGAAAATGATAAAGAGAAAATGGTGGCTTTCTTTGTTTGTAATTGAAGCTTCATGAAGCTTTGACTACATGACCATTTTGTCTCATGCTTAACCCTAAACCATTAAACCTAACCATGGTCTATTCTCTACACCTAACTAAGGTTAGGATATGATAAGTATTCATTTGATTATTCTTTTTTAATAAGATTTATCATATTCTATATTCTTCTTCTTCTTCATCTTCAAAGAAGAAAAGCTTGCCTCCATCAATGGCAACTTGAGCAAATGAGTGAGAAATCCAATTCTAAAGTGAACCCACTTCCTATTTCTTCATCCTCTACCTCTTGCCAAGTAGTATAGGGTGTTTCCTTCATAAGTTTTCATGGCTTGGTGAAGGTGGAGCTTGATCTAGTGATGCCTCGACGTAGATCATCTTCGGCATCGTCGTCGATGACCTAGCCCGTTTTTTCTCCGATGAAGCCGATGCTAGAGTCATGGTTCGATTTGGACAACGGAGAGGACTTCATCATGGAGCTATGGAGGTGGAGAAATGGATCTACAAAGCTTGTATTTTCGATAACTCATAGTTAAGTTGTTAACTTGTTATCGGTTTCGCCTAAAATTCTAGTTAACGATCTGTATTAGGGTTTCTCGGCACCCGTAAAATTTAAAATTGGCATGGTTGATGCCTTGTGAGACCTCCTCAGTGTGCCTAGGAACCCTACAGATTTCTGTGTCGATGCTCGGCACATTGTTTTCATGATATTTCTTTTAAACACCTTTGTATATATAACAGGGGATTAGCCGTTGTTATATATACCCTTACACCAATATTAGTGGAATGGGACGCTAATATATGTGTATTACCCCCATCATATTTATTTCTGCAAATATATATATACCTTTAGGATGTTAGAAACTTACTTGAGATTCGACTTGGGATATAGGTGATTCATTGAGATTGGATATTGGATATGAAAGAGATTGTTGATTTGTACATTCGAGATATAGGAGAGCTATTCGATATTGTACATTGAGGTGATGTGAGAGCCCAGTTTGGGGGCTAATTTGAGGAATTGTGGATTTGAGTGTCTTGATGGATTGTGATCCTGCTACGATGTCATGTTTCCGTGGAAATGACATATTCCACCCCATACCTCACACTTATCTATTCTATGCACAGATTCATATATTGGTAGTACCTGTTAGTGTACCTTTATGATAGTTGCATATTTACATTCTCATATCCCTACTGCATGGTTATTGCATATTATTGTCATGTTACTATTGCTTCACATATTGATTGTACCTGCTAGTGTACTTTTCTTTATTCAGCATTTGCATGGCATGTTATTACTGTAATCGCATATCTTAGATTCATGCTGTACGTGCATTCCTGCGATTACCTGCATATGTTATCTACTATTCACGAGTTGGCAACTCACCCCCGTTGTGCCACAGGTGTTTCAGGTTATTCCCCAGAGTAGTCGAGGCAGGCTATTCAGCTTTTCAACTATCATCTTTTGCTACAGATACCGCATCAGCTCACAGTACTATTTTGCTTAGGTGGGTTTTGGTGGTTATCTGTATTTTGTTTTGTACCTTCGTTGTATCTTGTACTCTCCATCTACTATTATGTTGTTGACTTAGAGACTTGGTGAGGACGATATTGTATATTATTTGTGGATTTGTTGTCTTTTATATACAGCTTTCTCTCTATTGTCTTTATTTCTTCGCTACGGCGTCGTATATTTGTATTGTATTCATTTTGGCTAGTTTTTACAAAAGGGGGTGTTGCCAAAATTTTAAAGAAAGAAATTATGACTTTTAAAGAATTTGGGTTGCGATTTCTAATGTTTCAAAAGCTTATATTATCTTTTCCGTATTTTCTTGGTTTAGATTTCTGGGTTTTGGCTTTGTTTTACTGCGTTACGTCTTTTGGTGTTGTGTAGTATTTCGTGGCCGTCACGGGCCCATTTTGGGTCGTGACAAAGTTGTTATCAGAGCGCTAGGTTTTACCTTTCGGAGTGTAGGATGACCTTAGTATGATGGAGTAGGTAGATTAAGCAGAGTAACGTAGTGTGTGTATGTCTGCAGCATACCCACGATGCGATACCTTGCATTAAGTAACCTAAGTACAATTTTCTTGAAATTCCTTCCTTGATGATTAATATCCTTGAGATTCGATTCCTTATGCTCATCGAATCTTATATCTATTTAAAGCCTTGCCGCCGATGACTATGGGGACTCAGAGTGATGCAGCGAGGGCCGAGGTCAGAGTTGGCTCGGGTGAGACGAGTACTGACCAGGATGGCACTCTTGTTGCACAGGTGCAGACGGATCAGCCTACGACGTATACTATCGATAGACTTTTGGCAGAGATGCAGGACTTCCGCCAGACGATGAGTTCATTGGTTGAGGTCGTTCGGGAGCTACGACAGGAGGTTGTCACCCCTGTTACTCAGTTGTCACTTGCGATCAGCATGCAGCAGTCCGTCACCTACATAGCACCAGTGGTTGCAGCTCCAGTTGATGAGGCGCATATTCCAGAGCCTTAGAGAGTTCCAGGAAAGTGGAGGTCTCGTACCAGTGTACCAGCCCAGAGACAGAGGTTTAGTCATCGAGACAGATTTCGTGGCCGTCGTGGGAGTAGCAGAGGTTTAGGACGAGGACAGTCATTCAGCTATCATCCCCAGGATGGTCAGCAGTCAGCACGTGGATGTTTTCGATGCGGGAGCCTTCAGCACTTCGTCAGGGATTGTTCCTTAGCACCTCGTCATGATCGTTTTCAGAGAGGCCGTGGACATGGAAGATTTTCTCAGAGGGCTCAGGCTACCAGAGGAGTTCATCCAGTTGCGGGTAGAGAGCAGACACAGGAGTTTTCTTCTACTCATCGGGACGCGCAGACGTCCAATGCAGAGTTTTCAGGTATCCTTATTTCGCATGTTTTTTTTGATGTGTTCGTTGTTTTTAATGCTTGTAACGTGGTTGGGTAGATTAGTCGTAGTTGTGCTAACTTCTGTCAGCGATTCTTTTGTTGCGCGACACGTATTTCAGTTGTGTGCCAATCGGATCGGAGATAGAGATTCGTCCGTCGTTTTGATCCTTCTAGAGATGTTGGATTTGACGTTCTCCTGGGCACGGACTGGTTAACTACGTGCTAGGCGTCTGTGGACTACCGTGAGGAAACAGTCAGTTTTGTTTTCCCGGCAGGTCAGTTCTTGTTGTGCAGGTGGATAGTTGTGCCGCCTCTCACAGCTTGAATTCAGCCTTTTTCGCTAGTCAGCTACTGAGGAGATGTCGTGGATTCTTGGCGTTCATTCATGATACCGTAGCCACAGAGGGTTTGTTGGACCGGGTTCCATTCGTGCGAGAGTTTTCCGACGTTGTTCCGGATGAGCCGGCGAAGCTTAGGGAGCTTAAGGATCAGCTGCAGAGTTGTGGTTTGAGGAGTTTGTGCGTCTGAGTGTTTCTCTTTTGGAAGCTCCTATTTCTGTTCGTCGAGGAGGAAGACGGTAGTTTGAGGTTGTGTATCGACGGATCGTCAATTGAACCGGCTTACGGTGCGGATAGGTATCCTTTACCTCGCCGTGACGATTTCTTCGATCAGCTCCACAGTGCGAGACATTTCTAAGTTTGCTTGGGATCAGGTCATCATTATTGTGGATTCGGAGTGATGGCATTCCGAAGACCGCCTTATGCGTGCTACGGGCTTTGTGTGTTTTTGTGAGTCGTTGGATTCACTGATGCCCTGGCAGCATTCGTAGATGTGATGAACCAGATTTCTTCAGGCCGTTCCTCGACCAGTTACTGTTGTGTTATTTACGACATTCTGGTCTATTTAATGTGTCTTGAGGGACAGTAGTATCACTTGAGGATTTGTTATGCAGATACTGGGAGAGCACCAGCAGTTTGCTAAATTCTCGGAGTGTTTCTTCAGGCTTGTTTTGTGTTGACTCCTAGGTCTTGTAGTCACGGGAGACGGTTTTGTATGGTTCCGAGGGAGATCGTGACCGTACAGCTTAGGTCCATACATGTGTGCAGGACGGAGATCCGCAGATTGTTGGGCTTAGCAGGTTTTACCGCCGTTTCATGCAGGATTGCTAGAGTAGTGCTGCACCGTCAACTGAATTGACCGAGATGGAGATTTCTTTTCTGTAGACTCAGGCATGTGTGCGGAGTTTTCAGCAGTTGAAGATTCGGTTAACAACTGCATCAGTTCTTTTTTTGCTTTTGGTTCGGACGACTTTGTTGTTTAACTGTAATGTTTCTTGAGTGGGCTCGAGTGTGTACTGAGGTGACACTACAGAGTCATCGCTTTTGCTTCCCTACATTTGGAGGAAGTACGAGAAGGATATTCCACTCATGATCTGTAGATGGCCGCGGTGGTTTTGCGTTGGAGATTTGGGGACACTACTTGCTTGAGAGTCGTGTCAGATTTTCCACGGACCACTAGAGCTTAATGAACATCTTCCTGCAGCGGATTTTGAATGTTGTGATAATCTTCTGCTGATTTATAGTTCTTGTGTGATCGTTGAGTACAGCTTAAGTTCGTCTCTACGGAGGGGACAGCTTGCTCATGTCCGCGCCCGACCACTTACCTTAAATCGTTTTCGTGAGATACTGCCCGCCGATGCTCGTTCGTCAGTGATACTTGAGCATACTTGGCTGGGTAATGATTCGGAGACCTTGATTTGTGACAATGGTGTGCTAAGTTAGAGACGCGTTTATGTACCTGGTATCATCGGGTAGAGACGTGTAATCCTAGAACATGCACATCTGTCAACTCTCTGTATGCATTCAAGTTCCACCAACATTTAGCGTGACTTGTGAGATAGTTACGGGTGGACAGGGATGTAAGGAGAATTTTTAGGTTTCTTTTCAAGGTGTATGTCTTGTTTTGTGTTTGGGTTGAGCATCTGAGGCCGGCTGGAGAGTTGCAACCTTTTACCGTTCCGAAGTAGGAGTGGGAGCAGATCTCCATGAATTTCGTTATGGTTTCTACTCAAGTTTAGTCAGGGTGTGACTCCATTCGGTTTCTTGTCATCCGGTTATACTCAGTTTGCTCAGTTGTTTTTGTTAAAGTTGTGGGTTGTGTTGTTTGTTGTCGGCAGTTGGGGATCGTCACTCGCCATCGTTAGGGTTCTCCTTCGATAGCTGTTATCAGGAGACACTCCAATTGGCCTCCTTTAGGTTTAGGGGTTAGGTCGTGTCGATCACCAGTCTGTTGTCTTTCTGACTCTGCGTAAGTAGGACCTTCGACCCCAGCTAGTCTAGAGACTTCGGAGATGGTCCGGTTGTGTTAGGTCAGGATGGGAATTGTCCAATGCGAACTGAGGTCTTATGCCGACTGTGTTGGTCATAGACTCGAGTTCGCAGGGACAGATCATGTATTCCTACGGACTTTTCCGATGAATGACGTGTTGGATTGTGGGGAGCTTGTCCCAGGATTTAGGTCCTTCTGAGATCCTATAAGCGAGTTAGTTTCGTTGCTTTTAATTTGGCACTTCCGCCCAGATTATTGGATTTTCACCCCGTATTCCTTGTGATGATACTCTACAATTACCTTCTTGACCTTTCTCACATGATTTAGCACCAGACCATTTAGCTTTGACGCGATCTTTCGTTCACCAGCAGCCAATTGTGTTAATGGCTCAGCAGGGTGAGGAACATCGGTCAAGGGTCTTGCTATCTGTGGAGGGTTTTCTTAGACGTAGTCGTATAGTGAGATAGTCACTTGGGAGGCTGCGAGCGAGATTTGAGGATTTCAATCTTCTCTTTTAATGAACGCGTAACAGTATATTTTTAAATTCGGGGACGAATTTCTTTTAAGGGGGGAGACTGTAACACCTTAGAATGTGTTTTGTAGCTAATTATATTTTAATGTATGGATTTTTAATAAAAAGTTTACCAAATTGGTTTTTAATTATTTTATCATATTTAATGAGTATTTTATTAGAATTTTTCTAGGCACACACACTTGTGCATGATAACTAGGGTTGTATTTTGAGGTTTAACCATTTCTTAATCTAGTTTTATACTTTTGTTTAAGTGTTTTGGGTTTATTGCTCATGGTTTGTTTTAAAATAAAAAGGATTTAAAATTTTGGTTGAAGTGCTGACTTTGGGAGAGAGAGAGAGAGGGAAAGCATGGGGCAACATGGCACATGCCATGCTCATTAAATGAGGGAAGAGAAAGAGAGTGGAGGGGTTTTTTGAATTTCCTCTCATTTCTCTCTTTGTTCTCTCTTTTCACTCACTCTCTCACTCTCTCACACACACACACTCAGCAGCAGAGAAGCAGCAACCTCAGCATCATCAACAACAACAACAGAGACAGCAGCAGCAGCCCACATCAGCATCAGCAACAAGCAGCTGTAGCAGCAGCAAGCATCAGCCTTAGCAGCAGCAGGAGCCCCAGCAGCAGTAGCAACCCCTCATCTTCTTCTCTTCACCTGCTCTCTAGGGTTCTACAGGGTATACTTCTTAACCCAATCTCCTAGTTGCTTATGTTGTGCATCGATTAGCTTCGATTAGTGTTAATTACTAGTTTTGTGCTAGTTTTGGTGATTTGTGAGTCTGGTGGCAAATTGATGATCGTGTTGGTAAACCCTACCCATTTAAGTGTTATTAGGGTCACTTGAACTGAGATTTAACCCAGATTACACTAAAATACCGTAGGGTTTCCTTTTAGTGCAATTGGTGATTTTAAAGCGATATATTGGCTATCAGTGATCTACTTTTGGCCCGGACCTTTCAGGACAAAATTGAGGAAACTGGAACATGCTACCTAGGTCTAGACACCTCCACCAGAACACGAGCCCCTCTCCCCCAATCATGGCCGCAGATTTAATCCTATTGGCCGCAATTTGCGGCCAAGTAGGGGGCTGAGGTGTTGGGTTTTTGTGTGGGGTAGTCTGCTGTGTTTTATAGTGTTTTGGTATTTCTAGTTTTGTAAGATTTGACCTGTAGGAAAATCTGGGACTATATATCGTATTTGGTGTTCGTTGTGTTTGCACGATACGCGCGATACGTGAGAGGGTTCTGTGATCCAGCGTATCGCGGCGTGTCGCGATGGTTTTAGACGCGTATACACACGATTCAGTGTATCGTGCACACGCGCGTTTAGTTCGCGACGCGAGTTTCTCATTTTGGTTTGATATCGCGTTTTGCGGAATATTTGGCTTATATGTGATTTCCTTGTCTTATTTGCAGGATTGCAGGCAGGGACTACGGACACTGCTACAGGGGGGAGCAGATGGTAGGATTCACCTAGCGTGGAGTGTAGGTGAGTAGATTTAACATCTACAGGGGAATCGCCCGCATGGCGTTATGCGTCTGGTCTAGGATTCTAATACTTGTCGCATATTCTACGTCATTGTTATAATTACGCCTTTACTTTATTTCCTTGATATAGTTATACTGTGACTAGCAGCCGTAGGATACTGCACATATTATTGACGGTTCATGTTACACGAGCACTGATTGTATGCTACACACACACCGTCGATAATTGCCATGTCACACACAAACCATTATAGACATTATATTGCTTGGTTAGGGACCTTGTGACATTGATTCGTATTGCTTATCACATATGACATTACCATACCTATATACCTATAGAGTATCGTACCATTAGTGATAGGTACACATACCTTTACGATACATCTACAGGTATATCTTACTCATATTCTTCTTATACCCAGGGGGGTATACGACATCAGTTCCTATAGGTAGATACATATACGTTGCTACACCTGTGTGTTACACACATATTCAGTTGCAATCACATATTTATCTTCACTGATGTTACTTAGTTGTACCTTATTGGTTTCGCATACATCTGGTTTCAGCTACATATTCTCATTTATATGCTCACATTTCAGATATATCGCATATATTTATTCCTGGATTTGCGCATTGTTATTTGGATTTCACATGATGATTTCTGGATTTGGGAACCGCGGGAGTTCATGAAATTATGCATACATTGAAAAACCCAGTTTCCTTGATATGATATTTGCGCAGCCACCATGAGATTTATCGGTTCTGATTATATACTCCATACGAGGTGTGGTTGCCGTATGAGGGTACATGGTGGGGCCCGGTATGGTTCCCCTCGGCAAGAAGATCGATGGATGTTGCCGATTGAGCCTGGAGATGGGCTAGTACCTACCGGTGACAGTACTAATGACTCGGCGGGGGTCATGGAGACACCGTAGGGAGTCATGCACGTATGCATACGTCGAAAGGCGAGGGTCAGAGCTAGGCACTTGTGCTTTCGGGACAGCGTATAATACGTACCTATCAGGATTTCTGTGTCGATGCTTGGCACATTGTTTTCATGATATTTCTTTTAAACACCTTTGTATGTATAACAGGGGATTAGGTGTTGTTTTATATACCCTTACACCAATATTAGTGGAATGGGACGCTAATATATGTGTATTGCCCCCATCATATTTATTTCTGCAAATATATATATACCTTTAGGATGTTAGAAACTTACTTGAGATTCGACTTGGGATATAGGTGATTCATTGAGATTGGATATTGGATATGAAAGAGATTGTTGATTTGTACATTCGAGATATAGGAGAGCTATTCGATATTGTACATTGAGGTGATGTGAGACCTATGTGATGTGAGAGCGCAATTTGGGGGCTGATTTGAGGAATTGTGGATTTGAGTGTCTTGATGGATTGTGATCCTGCCACGATGTCAGGTTTCCATGGAAATGACATATTCCACCCCATACCTCACACTTATCTATTCTATGCACAGATTCAAATATTGGTAGTACCTGTTAGTGTACCCTTATGATAGTTGCATATTTACATTCTCATATCCCTACTGCATGGTTATTGCATATTATTGTCATGTTACTATTGCTTCACATATTGATTGTACCTGCTAGTGTACTTTCCTTTATTCAGCATTTGCATGAGATGTTATTACTATAATCGCATATCTTAGATTCATTCTGTATGTGCATTCCTGCGATTACCTGCATTTGTTATCTACTATTCACGAGTTGGAAACTCACCCCCGTTGTGCCACAGGTGTTTCAGGTTGTTCCCCAGAGTAGTAGAGGCAGGCTATTCAGCTTTTCAGGTATCATCTTTTGCTACAGATACCGCATCAGCTCACAGTACTATTTTGCTTAGGTGGGTTTTGGTGGTTATCTGTATTTTGTTTTGTACCTTCGTTGTATCTTGTACTCTCCATCTACTATTATGTTGTTGACTTAGAGACTTGGTGAGGAAGATATTGTATATTATTTGTGGATTTGTTAACTTTTATATACATCTTTCTCTCTATTGTCTTTATTTCTTCGCTACGGCGTCGTATATTTGTATTGTATTCATCTTGGCTAGTTTTTACAAAAGGAGATGTTGCCAAAATTTTAAAGAAAGAAATTAGGACTTTTAAAGAATTTGGGCTGCGATTTCAAATGTTTCAAAAGCTTATATTATCTTTTCCGTATTTTCTTGGTTTAGATTTCTGGGTTTTGGCTTTCTTTTACCGCGTTACGTCTTTTGGCGTTGTGTAGTGTTTCGTGGCCGTCACGGGCCAATTTTGGGTCGTGACAGATATGTTGCTCTCTGAGGCACTGAAACGAGCACGTGGTATTATACTTATGTGTAGATGGTTCAGGATATTATATTGAGTATATATTATTATCGTATGACCTAGGATTGAGTCATACATGCGATTTCTGCTCGGTGATGTTTTTTACTCACGAGTTAGCCACTCACCCCTATTGTGCCACAGTTTCTTGCAGGTTTCGCCGTACAGGTTTTCTTGGCGGCTTTGATGGCATACTTCTTCATTACAGGTGATTGCTTTGGTAGGTGGGTTCACTTGCATCGTGACCACCATTGTTCTTTATTTACTTTCAGTTGTATCTAGTAAACTCCATCAACCAGACTGTATTATTTGATTACCTTAGAAGACCAGTTGTATATTCTTTCGACCTTAGAGTTGCGCTAGTATTATTATGGTTTTCTGGTGGATATTGGTTTTCTTTTGAGTTTTGATCCTCGCCCTTCAGCGTTGTATATTATATTGCATTGCGTGGTTGTTTCCTCCTTTTGCCGCAGAGCTATCTCCCGCTTGGGGATGCCTTTATTCATTATGTATATTATGCATGCTTGTACCCATTTGGGGCCAGTATTTTCAAAGGAAACTCTGCCGAATTTTTTGGAAAAGACTTGATGTTTTAAAAATGCTTATTACGGCTTATTTTGTTAAAACACTTACTTTAAAACTAAGTTTTTCCTTCACTTCCTATTTAAAATGGTTTAGATTTCTGGGCTTTTGCTAACTTCAATTAGGTGGGGTCCTATAGACTTCACATGACTCAAGTGCCAGTCACGCGCTATTTTGGGTCGTGACAAAGTTGGTATCAGAGCGCTCGGTTAACCTTGGTTCGAGTCTATGTTTGACTATGCTGAATCTAGGGCGTATATATATATTCGAAACCTAGGCTTGACCTTACAGAACTTAGACTTGGTCAAGTGGGTATTAGACCCGAACTTTCGGCGCGTAGGTTGACCTTGGTTGATGGAGTAGGTGACATAAGGAGAGTGACGTACCGTGTGTATGTTCCGCGCCATACTTACGATACGCTACTCCGCTTAAGAAGCCTTAGGATGTACATTTCCTTGTACGGTATTATATTCATTCATATGATCTATCCTCATCGATATCGGTTTATGGATTTTGCTACCACGATTACACGGGCAGCGAGAGCTGCGGCTAGAGTTGCGGTCAGCACGAGTTCATCACGGACGAGGACTGACCAGGGCATAAATCCGGTGACACACGATTGTATAGATGTGTCATTTTATTGTGTTTTTCGCGTCATGAGCGCTTGATGGATTGCTTTTACAATGATTTCACGAATGTGCAGATCAGCATCAGAGGATCTGGCCACTGCTAGAGGCCGGCTAGAAGGTGATGATCGTTAATGTATAATCTATTCTTGATGATTGAGGCACTGTTTAGCGTGCGGACGAATGAGCCAGTTGTTGGTGCGAATGACAAGATATCGCCCCAGATGTTTGGAGCTGTTGCAGCACGAGTTATACTTAGAGATATGATAAAAGATCACTAGTCACCCTTGGATGAATGACTAGGACATGTGGTTTGTTCGCTTACCTCGATGCGAGGTCATCAGATTGATTGATTCCAGCTTGAGAAGACTTCACGTAGGTACGTTGAGAGTTGATAAAAGATGATCGAATGTCAGAAAACCATTTTTCCAAGTTTAAAGTATTCGGAAAAATATGCAAGTAATTCTGTAGACCCTCTAGAAGAATGACACCCTAACTTGCTATAATGACCATGGGAAGGCTTTGTAACCTTAGGGTTTGCAGCAGTTCCACGGTGCCATTGATGAGGCTTGGGTTTGCCCTTCTTCGGCTGGTCCATAGGTACTATGGAATGTACTGAATATTATTAAAATGTACTCAAGAGTTGCGCTCTTGGGGGATTATGGAACTTTGACGAATCGATCGAAAAGATCGACGTCGTTCGGATATCATGTGATGGGATACATAGTTTGGGAGACTCCTGATATGAGTATAGCTGTTGGAGCGCAGTCCATGCAGCCACGAAGAGTCGAGTCCAAATTAGTCGAGATTAGAGAAAAGTAGAGTAAGAGGTTCGTACGAGATGACGTTCCACTCCGTGGACATCAGAGATGTGATACGCATGCAGAGGCTTTGTATATGGACATATCTTCAAGAAGGAGTCGTGATGAGTATGCAGCCGTTCCGGAACAAGAAATTGATTTAGTAAAGGATGGTGACTTCCGGGCAGTTCAGCAGAAACGAGATTTAGAGAGACCCCGACAGGACCTTTCTGGAATACTATACGAGAAGACTTGGACCCAGGATCGGTCATATTACGCGCATCTAATAGGCCAGAGTTCGGCATCATCGACGAGACATGTTATGAGTGACCATGACAGTTGGCCAGAGATCTTGAGGGACGTGCAAGAGCGGAACTGTTTCCTCAATCATTGATTTCGGTATTTTGGGCGATTTATTTGCATGATTGAGATTTTGTGCACCACAGTTGCACTTGACTTAGATTTGATGTCATTCGAGATGTTGATTTGATTGCATGCCTATGGTATGCATGTGATTTGACTTGTGCTTTCGGTGTAGTTTCCATGCACTTTTAGTATTTTGATTCGATTTTGTGCACGGTGATGAACATGGTTGGGAGATTATATACCACGGTGTACCTGACTTGGATTGAGATTTGTTGTATACCATCGATTTCGATTGTGATATTTGATATTGTTTTTGTACACCTTGTGCACTTTAGTTGGATTTTGCGCATACTTGACGCGCTTGATGCGATTTTGGTGCACACAAGATGCACTAAATCGAGATTCTTCGTGCATATCAGATGCACCTGATATTGTTGTCAGGCACACCCGTTGCCTTTGACAGGTGTTTCGTGCACACCCGTTGCACTTAGATTTTGTTTCTGTGCACATTATGGCACATTCATGGATTTCGATTTCCGTGTGCACCATATACACGTGACATTCTTATGCACATTTTGGGATTGATTCTTGAGGAGCAGTACGTTTTTATGATATTTACTATTTGTTTTAGTACTGAGTAGGACAAGTCAGAGGACAGTACCTCGATATGTTTTTGGCATGCATTGATAGTTATTGAAGTGATTTCCAAAAAGGAGCTATAGACTCGGTATTTACCTATGTGTCCGAGACGACACGAGACATTTAACAAAGGAAACCCTTCTAAATTTTTTTTCAAAATGGCAGGGCGTGTATGTTTAACAAAGGGTGTATATATATAGTTATTTTCTTACAATAGATGTCCGCCACTGTGTCGTGATACGCGCATTGAACAGTGATTGAAAAAGAGTTTGGCATGCATTTCTTCACATGTTTTGACGAGTTTACACCGACGCGTACTATGTACGTGTTATAGTTTTGATGTATATCATGCTGGTTTTCATTTTGGGCTTTGACATTGGTGTCTTCACCATAACCCCGATGATTGCGGGATGCTTGACGGAGTTTTGATTTTGAGTTATATACTCGTTTTCATGCGCATGCATTGCGCTACGACGTATTTTATGTATTTATGACTTCGGAGCCCCGGCTACTTGATCATTTTACTGAAATGTTTTAGTATTTGAAGGGTTTAAATTTAAATTCGGGAACCGAATTTATTTAAGAGGGGAAGACTGTAACATTTCAGAAAAATAAAATATTATTTTTGGGAATTTATATTATTAAATAATAAATATTGTGAATATTTTGATGATGCGTTATAATTATATACAGATAAATTGGGAAATACTTGGAAAATTATAGGAATTACTGAAATGTGGGTGTTTTATATGATTTAAGCAGATTATAAATTCATTATGATTAATTATATTCCATTTTAATGCTAATCGCGATTAAATATCACTAATCGTGCTTTAAGCTTAATTTGTGCACATAACATGCACCATGTCATATTACACATTGTTACATTTTTCTAACTTGGCTTCTTTCTTCATTTTCAAGCATGGTTTGGATTTTTTAATGAGGGAAAAAGAAAAGAAAAGAAAAGAAAAGTAGTAAAGAATTAGTCATGGGCATGAGAGAGAGACGGTGAGGGGTCTTCATTGACCATGGATATTTTCCTCATATCATTATCTTCATCATTTCTTCTGCCTTCTCGTCTCCCATGGCAGCCTACTCCCTCCACCTCCTATAACTCCTCACAACACCATCAAAAATGCATCAAAACATCATAATCCCTTCATTAAAAACATGCACAAGCTCACTACAAGCATGTGAGATCAAGAAAAATTTGATTTTGAGCTCTAGGGGATTCTAGGGTTTGCCAAAGAGGTATTTCTTTCACATTAAGTGTAGTATTTGATTTCCTTTATCCTCTTGATTAGTTTAGAAGTGTTTCGGTGAGGTTTAGTGAAGTCGGAAAATTCCAAGTTGAGTTTTTGGGTGGTATTGCGAATTGTGATTGTGTATTGAGGGTAATTGGTGACTAAAATCCCCCTTTAAATGTAAAAAATCCAGATCAAACCAGTGACTAAACCGAAAACATGAAATTTAAACTTTCCTTGTCGATTTTGTGTTATTTTCGGGGTCTACAGGGAATTTGGAGCAACTCGGGAATTTTATAAAATAATTATAAATATACATTAAGCTAGTTAGACCAATAGGAGACCACCACGAGAAGACGAGGCCCAAATTCCAAGATGGGGCCGGCCCCGGCGGTTACTGTAGCCACTTTGGTCGGTTCCTGTAGCAGATTTGGTGCTGGGGTTTTGGCTGTAGCTCAAATATCATATAACATAGCTACTGTATTTTTCTTTTTGTCCCATATTATCTGAGCCAAAATCTTGGAGCATTTTGGGATGGTTTTGGGTTATGTTTTCTGTATTTTGGAATTCTAGGTTTTGATATTAGTTATAAGATTTGGTCGTTTGATCTTTGTACGTCAATGACGAGGGTTGTTTGGTTGTTTTTGCATGCATAGGCTATAGGTTCCAACCTATAAGCACCTCGCATGTCGTGTCGCTTTTTGAGTTGGATTTTGATGCGATACGATGTATTTTGTGATATGTAGGTACTTCGTATGGACATCAAGATGACAAGGTAAAATGAGCGTCATCGACTTCAGAAAGCAACGATCAAGGTGAGTAGATATATATCTACGGGGGAAGTCGGGTGGATGGCGTATAGCACCCCCGCATATTCGTAGCATTTGATGAGTTATATATATATATATATATGTAAAATTATGAGATGTGTATACTTAGCATGAAATGCTTAGGTGACTATGGGTTAAATTTAGTGTATTTGGATATTGTGTCGTTAGTCATTTTTTTAGTCGCGAACCCTAGATTAAGGTTTACATACACGCGCACACACACACGCATACATTTTATTTTCTTGTGCGTATATGGGGATATATATATACATACATATATGTATGTGAGTGTGTGTGTGTGTGTGTATGTATATATGTATACATGTACACGGATGATGAGGATAGTATATGATAATTGGAGATGAGTCGATGGGATTGGGCTGGATGCCGTGAGATCGGTGATGTGATTGGGTCATGTTATGAGATACGACATATTATTATAGCGGATCGTTGGGAGTGGTGTTTTCATACACACGCACATATATGTTGATGGTATCGGTATGTAGTAGACGTAGATCATTACTCTGTTCATGATATATTGATAATGATACCACACGGACATTGATGTATATGTGTTAGGCGACCCGTACGCAAATTTTAGGATGCCGTACGATGGATTTACCGTATGAGATATAAATATGATGATTGATCCGCACTCATGATTCGAGGATGACGTATTATACTTTTATCGTATGTGACGCTATAGAGGCGGGATCACCGACTACTATATATATTTATCGACTCAGACTTAGGTGGTTTTTCCTAACCCTGTTGATTAGTCTCTTAGCTTTGTCCTGTAGTTACTTACTAGATGATAGACTGGACTCGAGTCATACTTTTCCAAAACCAACGAATCGTGAATATTAAAAGACAGACCAAGGGGTACTATGGATATTTCAAAGGATGTATCTTTCTTAAAAACACCGTAGCCCCTATTTTCTAAACACAACGATTCGTGTTATTTCAAATGACAAACTGTATGACTCATATATCTAATTTAGATTCCTTATTGTTACATTCACTATTCATCTCTACATATTCATGTTGTCATCATCGCATTGCATGCTTAATGTGTACTTTAGTGATTACGATACCATGCTGTCTGGACACCTGCACCAATACCGATGATGCGTAAGCTACACGTACACCTTCTTTCCTGCTAACACACATCATCATCGGTAATTGTTATGCCACGTACACATTAGAAAATACTACTTCATTAGTATAAATTGCTAGCTGATAGTTTCGACATAGTACGAGTGCGCATGCCTTCATATGCTAATTTAGATATTGCTTTTATTTACTGTGATATTTCATATGTATTTATATATTCAGTTGCCATGCGATATTAAGGGCCAGTCCGGATTGCCGGAGCCCGGTATTCACTATTATTGACTCTTCATTTTGGATTTCGGATTTTCCATGAGATTTCTGGTTTTGGAGAAACCGCAAGATTTTATAAACTCATTTATCATTTTTAATAGATAAAAAGGGCGGTCTTCTCGAGATATGATATGAGATATTTCCACCATGAGTTTTCTCGGCTCTTGAGCGATATCATACACCCGATTCGAGGAGGATAAGGAACCGTCTGTGGGTGCATGGTGGACCCGGTAGGGTACCCCGGGGCAAGATGGTCACAGATGATGGCGTTGAGCCTGGCAGAGAGCACTACCGACCTGTTATTTGTGATGCGGCGGATATCCGGAGTATACAAACATAGTCGTGAGATTTTGATGAGGGGCCAGTCCAGATAGCCGGAGCCCAGGGGCCAGTCCGGATAGCTGGAGCCCGAGATAATGAGACTTTGAGGTATTGAAATTATATGATATGGGCCAGTCCGGATAGCCGGAGCCCGAGATATTGGATATTTGGATTTATGTTTTGTGTCGATGCTTGACACGAATTTTATGTTGATTTTATTGATGATACCTCGATTTATATATACAGAAATCTCACTGAATTATGAAAACAGGTTTCTTATTCATGATGTATTCTGTTTTCATTCGTAATGCATCATACATCATATATATGATATAATGCTATATAAGGCACTAACACGAGCATGCGGTATTACACTTATGTGTAGTTGGTTCAGGATATTATATTGAGGATATATTATTATCGTATGACCTAGGATTGAGTCATACATGTGATTTCTGCTCGGTGATGTTTTCTACTCACGAGTTGGCAACACACCCCCGTTGTGCCACAGTTTCTTATAGGTTTCGCCGTACAAGTTTCCTTGGCGGCTTTGCTGGCATGCTTCTTCATTCCGGGTGATTGCTTTGCTAGGTTGGTTCACTTGAATTGTGACCACCATTGTTCTTTATTTACTTTCAGTTGTATGTAGAAAACTCCATCAACTAGACTGTATTATTTGATAGCCTTAGAAGACCAGTTGTATATTCCTTCGACCTTAGAATTGCTCTTGTATTATTATGGTTTTCTGGTGGATATTGGTTTTCTTTTGAGTATTGATCCTCGCCCTTCGGCGTTGTATATTATGTTGCATTGCGTGGTTATTTTTTCCTTTTGGCGCAGAGCTAGCTCCCGCTTGGGTATGCCTTTATTCATTATGTATATTCTGCATGTTAGTACCCATTTGGGGCTAGTAGTTTCAAAGGAAACTTTGCCGAAATTTTTGGAAAAGACTTGATGTTTTAAAAATGCCTTTTACGGCTTATTTTGTTAAAACACTTGCTTTAAAACTATGTTTTTCCTTCACTTCCTATTTAAAATGGTTTGGATTTCTAGGATTTTGGTTTACTTAAATTAGGTGGGGTCCTATAGACTTCACATGATTCAAGTGCCAGTCACGTGCTATTTTGGGTCGTGACAAGAGTGGAGGTAGAAGAAGAAGCCATTGATGGAAGTTGTGAGCTCAAGAAGAAAGCTAGTGAAGAAAATGAGCTTCATTATTGTGTGAGATAAAATGTGAGAGCTCTAGAAATGAATCAAGAACCAACCCCAACCCTTAGTGGCTGCCCTCTCTCTCCACATCTTATTCCCACACAAAAATCAATCCAGAGAATAGACATGGCATAAGA
Source organism: Agapanthus africanus (assembly GCA_030015575.1). Lineage (NCBI taxonomy): Eukaryota > Viridiplantae > Streptophyta > Magnoliopsida > Asparagales > Amaryllidaceae > Agapanthus > Agapanthus africanus. The sequence continues at coordinate 431,486,808 of CM057337.1, forward strand.
AAACACACCATGAGTCACCAATATTGCACATGCCATATTTAATGCTCTTGAACAAAACTTGCACTCACAATTTCCACATAATAAACATTAATCCAAACGTTTAAAATAATAAATTGAATGGCATCTTCTAAAGTAAACTCGTGACGGATCACAAGAATACCCCTCATCTGTAAATACATACCTGCATCCGTATTCCGATTGAATACGAATACAACGAGACAAAAGTAATCCTACAGTCTAATACTAGGATCCGGCTTAAACCAAAGCCCACTAGTATGATCCGTCCGATCATGATCCATGCACGAGTGCACGTGTATGATCGAACCCTTCCATAAAACCATACGGCCTCTACAATGTTTCGCCTGAACTTGGGCAACTCTCTGTGTGGGACTCTAAAGACTCGTCAATACTCTGGCAGTGGGTTTAACAACAAGCACGTCAGTGGCACTAGCTGTACGTAATGGCTACCCAGGTATTGAGCGAAAGGGAGGCCGACGAGCGAAATCATCCTGAAACCCTACTGAGCCTGTCAGTGACAATATCCGTACAGTCCGGTCCGTTCGTCTGTGAGTATCGCATATCGGGCCTAGGGGGATGGTAAACGTCAGACCCCCCAATAGCGGTATAAGTCGTGTCGGAGTATACCACAGAACACCTTGAGAAACTACTGGAATACCTACCAGTAAATCTCACTTTCCCTAGCCAGGGACTTTGTGTAATGGCTCTCCAGACACAGCGCGATCTCACTCCCAATACCGGGAGAGACGAATCCTCTGCCGATCCGCTCACTGCCTCCATATGGCTCGAGATTGTACCCAACTAAAACCTGTTTGCACGACTTCTTTGAGCCGTGGTAGGGTAGTAATCAAAGCACAGTAGGAACTCACACGAGACAAATGACGATCTCAGGTCGATAGACTAACCTGTACACATGTCACCAGGGAACTGCTATCTGACGATAGGTATAATACCAACTAGCATGTTCCCGGCGAGTTCGTCCGGTGTACTCATATCCCAATGAGCACCTATATACTATTTTAGGTGAACCAACTTACACCAATGGCTTGTGAGACAGGCCATCTCCCCTCGTCGGGGTCTCGATCCATATACACTAGTCTACTCTCGGAGTATCGATGCCCAGTCTCGAAACTCCCACGACTAAGGATACTTTAAGGATGTGCTTATAGACTACCCAACTCTCATGTATATGATCGCCATCATATTGCTGGTAGTCAAGCAAAAATCCTAAGGGCTATATCAACGTGCAATAGTGATCTGTAATGTCACCTAAAGCATGTACACGATGATAAAGACAAACCAGATAGCATACTATCATCTCGAGTAAGACTGTCATACCGGTATAGGTCCTCCCTCAATCATTGCAATCACGTGCCTGCGATCCAATAATTGACTTTGAGGGCAATATAGCCAACAGGTGCAAAACATAAGCAACGTCTACTATATAGCATATATATAATAAACATTCATCTCACGCAATAATAGGTAATCCAGATCACAGATGAACATATTGGATATACTAGGAATTTCGCATCTCGTTTAAGCCTGTAATGAAATATGGATTCTAAGGTCGCGATAAATAGCCAAACCCGACCCCAGACCCCTATGGGTGCGGCAAACTACCCGCCAAATTCCCGAAGTGAAGCAACCTCTCTCAGTAAAATGAGTAGGCCACTCAGCACTTCAAAGAACCTGGTAGTTTGTGCACCCCACCTTAGGTCTAACTTAGGAGAAGAAAACAGTAAAAGAAATAATACAACGGTGTCTACAAGCTCAACCCGGACGTGCCCCGCAAAAGAATATTACATCACTTTACAATTTACTTCGAATGAAAGAAAACTCTCTTCTCACATCCTCGGCTATTCATCCATGACGATCCAATAAAGTTCATATACACAAACCAATATCACAGATCATAGATATGTGCAACCCCCACTAATAGACATTAGCAGATGTTCGCATCATATAACAAACACAGAAAACCCGATAACCAACTTTAGAATTTCGATCGAAACATATTTTACGTGTCTACACCAAGTGCAAACCAGCATATAGAAAAATACTGGGTAGAAACAAAATATACTAGAAAACAATACACCAAAAATTAGAACAAATAGAAGAAAAGTGAGTCGAATTAGCCTCGACTCGGCCGCAGGACCGCGGTGGAACGCACTGTTCCGCCGCGCTTCCGCGGCCGTCTTGGCGATTCACTGGAGCATTTTTCTTGGGAGTTCTAATAATACCCTGCCTGTAATTTTCATACTTCTGAAATATTTTTTCTGACTATTTTCAAAATCGACAGAAAGCAAGTGTTCGGGTGTTTTGTTTTCACGATTTTCCGATGATCGAAATTCTAACTACTTGCTAACAAGCTAATAAATGTTTAGTAGGCTCTGATACCACTTTAAGTCGATGTCAAGCATGTCGCGGGTTTGCGGGGAGGCGGAATACGTAAAAAACGATTTCTACGGGTGCGCAACACCGACTTGAACTCCAGGATCGATACTAAACCCTAACTAGCAAACTATTAAGAGGTTAACTACTCGGAAAGAAGTTTGTACCTCATGTTACATGTCTTTCGGGTCTTCTTTGCTGTCCTCCACCTCGACATAAGCTCCGAGGATCGTAACGGATCGTTGCTTCCTCGTCGGCCTCCTCGAGTCAAAGACGATCCACCCGAGAGTCTATAGTCCAAACTCCTTCCTTAAATCCAAGGTAAATAGGGCACCTAGTTTGCTAAACTAGATGGCTTGATGATGTAAAGAGTGTTGATGGATTAATATATCTCTAATAGCCTTAAGTTTCTCAACACATGAGACATGAAAGGGTCGAGAAAGAAGAAGGAGACTTGAGGAAAGGAGAGTGAAGAGTAGATAAAAATAAAGATGGCTCATTTGTGATGAATATATGAAGCATATAATAATTCATGAGATAAAATATCTCACAAAATACCTAGCATGCTTCACAAATATCTAATGAGTGAGTTATAGCCATGAGTCACCAAGAGCCATGCTTCATTTAATGTGAACCTCCACCTCAATATTCTTTTAATCAAAAGAATAAAACCTTAATGAGGTGTCTTCTTCTAGAAGAAATCCCGAATAAATTATGAGAATGCCCCTTAACCGTATATACATAGCAGTATCCATATTCCAAAGAATACGAATACAATTAGAAGAAAATAATCGATCAATATAATACTAGGATCCGACTTAAACCAAAGCCCACTAGTACTATCCGCCCAAACATCGTACGTGCATAAGTACATATATGTGTTCGAAGCCCTGCCGTAATACCATACGGCCTCTATATCTTTTGCCCGATGCAGGGAAACCCTCTGTGTGGGACTCTAAAGACTCGACACTATGCTAGAAGTGGGTTTAACCATAAGCCGCAAGCGGTACTAGCTGCAGGTAACGGCTACCCGGGTATCTGTTGATAAGAAATGAGCAAATTCATCCGAACACCTACTGAGCCTATCTGTGACAATCTCCGTAAAGTCCGGTCTGTTCATCTAAGAGTATCACATATCGGTCATAGGGGGCGATAATCGTCAGACCCTTAATAGCGCAATAAGTCGTGTCGGAGTGTATCCCAAAACCCCCTAAGAAACTACTGGAGTACCTACCAGTTAATCTCTCTTGCCTTGTCCAAGGACTTTGTGTAATGGCTTTCCAAACAAAACGCAATATCAACCCCCAATACCAGAAGAGACGAATCCTATCTAACCGCCACTTCCTCCAAGTGCTTCGAGACTGCATCCAACTACTACCAGTTTGCACGACTCCTTTGAGCCGTGGTAGAGTAGTAATCTAAGAACAGTGGGAACACACTCGAGGCGAAGTAGCAGTGTCAAGTCCGGAAGATCACTACTTGAAGCGATGTGACTACTACACGGAGCTATTGAAGTGAAGGACCGGTCTACAAAGGTTGTATTCCATATTCACTTAGATGTAAAGTTGTTTACATGTTGTATTGTCTAATTCTCTAGTTAAGATTCTAGGGTTAGGGTTCTTTAGCATGGCAAAATTTTGAAAATGGCATGGACGATACCTCCCGAAACCTTGTTGTCGTGCTAGGCATCCCTACATTGGTATCAGAGCCAAGCTAGAGCATTAGGCGTTGTCTACACGAAGTTAGAAGTCCGATCGAACACCGGAAACCCAATTTTGGACCCCTCTGTGGAAATTTTTCCAGAAGTTGGAATTTTTCATATTAAAAATATTCAAAAAATCGTGCAGGTAATTCTATGGACCCACCTGAAGAACGAGTCCCTAACTCGTCTAAGTGACCGCAAAACCGCGGCCAAAACATTGTTGTGGCTGTAGTTTCGCGACGCCACTAGAGGGGCAAGGGACGGGCCTTCACCTGCTGGTCCATAGGTACTGTGGTATGGTTCTGGATATTTCGAACACTGCTCAAGTGTTGAGCTCTCTGGGAAATTTTGGGAATTCGTTGATTCGATCGAAATGTTTAACATCGTCTAGCTCTATGTGAATGTGATACAATATTTGAAATCTACAATTATTAGTTTTGTGAAAACTAATAAGAATTTTATAAATCTAGCAATTTAGTCTCAATTAATCGGTTGCCACAGAATTTTGATGTGGATCATAAGTCCGTCACAATTACGTAGTGTACGCGGATACTCGCCGGGTAACGTTACTAGATAGCTACGCCCCAAAGCCCCGACCAAGTGACTGTAGGGGAACCCGGTTGCCAAAAGCATCCGTCCGGGTGCTCACGGCCGCGGTGTTCCACCTAAGTGCACTTTGTCGATGACATCAGGGGTGCGGTCATCTACTAATATTTCCGACGAGCATTCGATCAAGTTGTTGGGAATCTTGTTGAATTTCCCGACTTGTTATTGGAAAGTGTTTTCAATAACGAGACTAAAATGCGGGGTTTATAATTGTTAGGCATGAAATTCGGAATATGAGATATTCCGGGTTTATGATGTCTAAGGAATTCGTTTAGTTAGGCATGAAATCCGAAGTATGTGATATTTCGGGTTTATGATGTCTAAGGTGTTGCAGATTCCAATTGTTGTAGTTTTTCACTTTTTTTCTACGACCGTAAGTGCAATATGCGGGGTATCGCCGATTTCGTTGCTATAAGGACAATGACAATTGGGATACGCGTATTTACTTACGTTGATGACATGTGATGTTATGTGTTACTGTGATATGTTATATTGGATCGTCGTGTTTGAATAGCCGGGGGGTTTTTATTTAAGATGAGTTTTTCATTTTCATTCATGTAAAAACTTGTATGTAATATTCTTTTATTGGGGTACTTCCGGGTTGAGGATGATGTCACCATCGACATTTACTTTTCCGTATTAAGACAGACCTAAGCTGGGGAGCACAAGTAACCGGGTTCTAGGGTCCAGTAGGAGACCATCTCGAGGAGTCGAGTCCGGATCTCCTAACTATAGAATTGGTAGGGTTGCTTGCCGCTCTCGTAGGGATCTAGGGATGTGGGTTTGTCTATTCATCGCGACCGTGGAATCCGTGTTTTATATTGGCTTAATTTAAAACACGGAATTCCTAGAATATCCAATATTTCATATGTTATCTTCTGCTGCTGATATTCTGTGATGTGATCACTTTACATGTGATAGATGAATGATTTATTATTATATATATGATATATAATAAATGTTGCTTATGTTTTGCATGAAGGGTTACCCAAGACGGCAGCAAAGTTTCGGGAGGCATCGTCCATGCCAAATTAAAATTTTGCCATTTTAGCTAACCCTAAACAAGATCGTCTATCAGAAATAATATGGAAAACTAATGCAAACGCTTTGCAATATGTAGTGTGCAAGGAATACAACCTTTGTAGACCGGTCCTTCACTTCAAATAGCTCCGTGTAGTAGTCCCCTCCGCCGCGATCTCAAGCTCCGGACTCTAGAGAGGCTCCGTAGAAGAAACGAACGTGCTTGCTTCGAAGACTTCGAGACCGAAGATGATCTACGTCAGGGAGACACTAACTCAAGCTATTCCTTCACAAGATCATGAACCTTGTGAAAAGAACACCCTATACTACATGGCAAGTAGTAGAGGATGATGAAGTAGGAAATGGGCTCACTTTAGAACTGACTTTCTCACATTTTCCTCATTCCACCATTAGAGCTAGCAAGCTTTTCATGGAGCTTGAAGAAGAAGAAGTTGTGAATAATTCATCCAAATGAAAACTTATCCATATGAATTATTCACCCATCGTTGAGTTAAGCCCTCATGCTTAACTCATGTAGAGAATTAACCATGGTGTGAGGTTATAGGTTGGGTTAAGTAATATCTAAGGAAATGACAAAATAGTGGACTTTGTCAAAGTTTCTCCAAGCTTCTTCAAGCTTGATAACTTTGACTTAGTTTATCTCTTTTGTTAAATTCTTATGATAAAAACAAAACCCTAATTTAACCAAATCATGGTATAAGTCTCATACACCCATCTTGCATGTATCATCAACCATAACACAATGCATGTACACAAACATACATATCACATATGTACAATGTGCACACAAAGTGAGAAAACAAATCATATGTGAGCTAATACTAGTTAATATAATGTAATATATCAAATATATAATTATACATTAAATTATTAAATCAACTCTTGATTTAATAATCCGGTTATAACCGACTAATATCATGTGTAACAATTTATCGAATCAACACTTGATCCGATAACCCGGCTATATCGCATACAACCGATCAATGTGACAAATCACGAGAATAGAATACGGTATCTCATATCGTATCAATTTCGGTCCCGCACATATCACATATGTGCTCCTACTCCGTTTCGCTTGAGCCAGGAAACTCGTGTGTAGGACTCTAATGACTCGTCAATACGCCGGCAGAAGGTGATGATCATATCAAACACCCACAAGCTGCAAGCAGTCTGCTAAACGTAACGGCCACTCGGGTATTGAGCGATCAGAAGATCAACAAGAAAGCCTGCTCACAATCCTGCGAATCCAATCAGTAACACTGCCATACAGTCCGGTCTCTTCTTTTGATATGTCGCATATCTCGTCTAGGGGTGGTAAACATCAGACCCCAGTAACTCAATAAGTCATGTCGATATGAGGCTCATAACGTGTCGACAAACTACTGATAACACATACTAGTATATCTCTGAAGTTGCCTTAGCCAAGGACTTCCTGTTATAGCCAATCGAGCACTGCGCAACATTAACTCCCTATATCAGAAGAGACGAAACCCCTCCTATCGCTCATTGCCTCCATGTGACTCGGGACTGTACTCAAAAGCCACCATTTTGCATGCCCTCTTAGACGTGATATGATGGAAATCAAAGCACAGTGGGAATCACACAAGACTCTCTGATGATCTCGGGTCTACAGACTAATTTGTACGAGTGTCACCAGAGAACTGCCATCTGACGTGAGGTATAATACCATCTGGGAGTTCTCGGCTAGTCCGTCCAGTGTACCCAGTCACCACTGAGCACCCGTATACTGTCTCTGATATCAAACACCAATGGATATGGGATCATCCATCACCCATCTACATGGGTCAAGAATCTATATGCTAGTCTTCTCTGGTTTATCAATGCCCTGTCTCGATACACCTACGAATAGGAACATTTGAATGATGTACTTAGCGACTACACTGTCCCCACTAGTATGATCTACATCATAGTCCTGGTAGTCTAGTACTCATCCTAAGGGATTTATCAACATGTAACATAGAGACAATCAGAGTACATGTTAAGATAAAAAGCAACCAGATAGCATACTATCATGTCGAGCAAGAAAGTCCTCCCTATATATGTCCAAGCATCCACTACAATATACATCGTATGTACAGTAATGGCCTCTAGGGCATAAATATGACTAACAATCTCCCACTTGCACTAGGACCATCTGTTGTAGTATCTCATGCCCAACAATCAGCAGTTGTTGAAGTATCTCATACTCAACCATCCTATAAAAGTGTACTGGGAAATAGGCCTTTATAAGTGGACCTGTGCTGTTGTCCTCTATGTCTACTCTCCTTACCTCGATCTCCCTGGAGATCAACCATCTACATGATCAGGTGATACTTCCTAAGAATATGTCTGCATCACTAATGGGAAGGGGGTTCCTAGGCCTAAAAGCAACAACTCCATTGGCACACAATGGTAGGAACGATGTTCATCTCATGAACTAATATACATCCAGACTGAATCTTTGGTAGCCTCTTAGGTAGCAATGAATTAGCCTTTAATCGTCTAGATTTGTCACGGTATCTAGCTTGGAACTCTTCCAACATACCGTCCCTCTACTGAGGGTAAAGACAATGCCTGTGACTGACATTCAGTCGACCTTACCACCCTAGAAACTATCCAGTGATTCTCCCCAGGATCGATTGGTACCATCTCACTACATCTAGTGAGAATCCTAACATCCAATTAGATCTATCTCATAGATTCAAAACCTAGGATTAAGGAGGTATCACCTTGATCCTATATGGAGAATCCTTGTGATAAGTGGAGATTGACCGAGCATAGCATAGGAAACTCCTTCCCTATCAAGAGTATGTCATCCACGTACTATACGAGGATCACAACCATACTCTCTACTACCTTTTGGTATATACGAGGTTCATCTACCATTTTGATGAAGTCAAACTCTTTGACTACCACATCAAAACAGATGTTCCAACTCTGCGATGCCTGCTTTATCCCATAAAGCAACTTGCTCACGTTTCCGCTGCTCCCAATATCTACGAAGACCTCTGGCTGTGTACTTGTAGACGCTCTCTTCTAAATCACTATTTAGAAAAGCAGTCATGACACCCAACCGCCAGAAATCGTAGTTATGGTATGCAACAATGGAAAGTAGGATCTGGATGGACTTAAGCATAGCTTTGAAAGTCTTAACTTTTCCATGTACACCCAGTAATCTTCTCAGGATATACTTGCTTCTGATGGGGATTTAACCCTTCAGATAAAGCAGCCAAAGTCCATACTTTGTTGGTGCATATAGATTCCATCTCAGATCGCTTAGCATCCAGCCATTCTTACAGAGTCCCCACTCCTGATGGCCAGGTCAAAACTAGTTGGGTCATCATGCAATCCTCGCTCGCACTGTCATAGAGAAAACCGAAGTATCTCTCAGGTGGATGAGGAACCCTACCATATCGGCGGAGAGGCTGAGGTTCGTTGGAAACTATTGAATCCTCTGGGTTTACCAAATCATCAGCTGCAGTTTGTATAGCTGGAACTCCTTTCAGTTCTACCTCATGACCACTAATTTCTTCACAAGAAATTCCCTTTCCCAAAGGTGGCATGCTGAGAAACAAAACACCTTTTGCTCCTCAGTGTGGTAGAAGATATTCCCTTGCGAATGCTTAGGATATCCAACAAACTTCCACAGAACTGACCTTGCCTCGAGGTTGTCCGGATTTTTCTTTTAGACATAGGCCGGACAACCCCAAATCTTAACATCCTTAAGAGATGGGCTCTTCCCATACCATATCACATATGGAGTGGTAGGCACCTAATTTGGTTGGAACCCTATTCATTAGGTATGCAGCTTCTCAAGTGTATAACCCCTATAAGGAAATAGGCAACTCAGTAGTACTCAGCATATAGCACACCATATCACATAGGATGCGATTGCTCCGCCCCGATATACCAACATGCTGTGGTGTATACGGAAGAGTAATACTGAGAGAGAATCTCATTCTCCTTTAGAATAGTCCAGGAATTCCCTGCTCAAGTATTCTCCTTGCTGATCTCATCATAGGACATAATACTTATACCCATTTTTGGTTCTCTACTTCTAATTTATATTCTTTGAATTTCTCAAAAACTTCAAACTTGTGTTTCAACAGAAACACATGTGCGAATCTTGAGATATCATCAGTGAATCTAATGAAGTATAGAAAACCGGTCCTGACATGTGTAGACAGGGGACCTTCATATATCAGCATGTATCAATCCTAAGAGTTCACTAACTCTTTCTCTGTTTCCAATAATAGAGCTATGGTCATCTTATCTTTATGACATGACTGGCATGTTTCAGAAGATGTAAATTCAAACTGATTTAAATATGCATCTCTATGTAACTTAGCTAGTCGGGTCGCATTGATGTGACCTAGTGATCAGTCAAAAATATTGTATTTTTAACACATCAATTTCCCTACTCTTTGCAATCATCTAAATGTGTTTGGTATAAATATAACACATATTAGTAAATTGTCTGCAAAATACCAAATAACATGTGTTATACATTATAACCAGTATTATGAGGGAAATTGTGTGTTTATTATTGCACGCATGATCTTTTGTGAATCAACACTTGTCTCGAGATTATGTGCAGGAAATTCTCCAGGTAAAAAAGCCAAAACTGCTAAAAGTGCTGATAAAATACGTCAAGTCCAAGACCTGAGATCTGGCAGTGAACTAGAAAGAATTATACGATTCCAGACATCAGGAAACAACCCTAATGCAAACAGCAAAATAACCTAAGAATTCCATGGAAAGAACGCACCAAACGGCCGCGGATTCGCGGCCGCGTTGGCCGATCCGCCGCGGATCCGCGGCCGTGTTGACTCAGTGGGGGCAGAAATGTTTTCCAGGCATCTCCTTTCAATGGTCAAACTTCTTCAAGACACTTCAGTTCCTAGAGTTCTCCAGAAACTTCCTTTCTAACAGCCAAGCTTCTTGTGCAAGCTAAATACCTACCAAGCTTCTCATGGAAGCTAGCTAACTATCTTAATCTAGAAGCTTCTCTACAACTACCTAGCTTCCTATGCAAGCTTCATAACAACCAAGCTTCCAAAGGAAGCTAAACCTAGCTTAGCTTCTAAGGGAAGCTAAACCTAACCAAGCTTCTAAAGGAAGCTAAGCCTAGCTTCAAGGGGAAGCTAAAGGGAAAGCTATAAAAAGGGACCCAAGGCTTCATTACAAAGGTTGCTCATCAATTAGGGTAAAATTCTAGTGAGATCCAAATCAATTCAAAACAAATTGAGTGACACAATTTGATCCAAATCAAGATTCATCGAGTACCAAATCAAGCAAGAATCCAACGAGCCTTTTGAAGCAACGCCGATCTTCATCCGAGCAAGAGATCCACGACGATCCGCGACTCAAGAAGACGATGCGAAGCTAGTTTCGATGATTGAGTTCTCTCCTCAAACTCTTGTAATCTTCAAGTGAATTGTAACGAAACGTTGATTAATAATAGGTGAAAATTCTTGATCTTACTTTTCTTTACATTTGAGCATTATGAAAAGTTATCGATTCTTGATTGTTATCTTTTTCATGATGTTTGAGTGAAAACTCCGCTTCTGGAGGAATCGAGAAAATAGGAAGATGATGATGATTAAATTCTTGAACGATTCTTAAGTCTTATGAGTTTTGTAAATTTAGGAAATTGAATCAACGACGACCTAGTTTTGAGCGAGATGCTTTCTTGAATGTTTTCGCTCTAAATTAGAGATCAATGATCGTGATTAAATTTCCTAGAGGCTAGAATTTGAATGCTAATCAACGAAAGGATAAGGGATGATGATGAAGAAACCCTAGTTTCTTCAATAGATCCCTAAACCTCGTTGATTATCATCGATCTAGCAATAAATCTTCAGTAGATAAGAATTTGTAATCATAAGTATTCATCATCATTATCGATTAGATCGATTCCTATAAGGTTCTTTACAAATCTTGATAATTCAAACAATTTAGGAACATTTCTTGATTCTTGATTTTAGATCTTTACTTTCTTTAACTTTCTTAAAAATAAAAACTCACAAATCTTGAATCAATTTTATTGTAATTTCTTTTATCTTTTAATTTTCAACTCAACAAAAACAATAACGAACAAATCACACTTTCCCAGTTGACGATCCGCATTCACCGACGAAACTACAATAGACACCGTCAATTGATTGCGGTATAAATTTCTTTGGTTGTGAAATATTTCTAAACACGACACGGAAACGATCAATCAAATGGCGCCGTTGCCGGGGATAATGTGCTAATTTGTTTTTTTTTGTAATTTGAGTTGGAAAATTTATTATTCCATCAGTTTTTTCGATCAAAATTCGCACAAGGGCTTAACGATTTGTTGTTATTTGTTGCAAGGAGATCTGGAATCTGTAGAGCAAAAGGAAAAATTTTCAGAGCATCTCAGGGAGTTCAGTAAGGCAACAGAAGCATTTGTACCAATTTTTGTACTGGGATCTATTCATAAGACCGCGCTTCCGCGGCAAAGTGTAGCATATCGCGGCAGTTCCGCGGCACTCCCAGGGCTTCAGTGCACAAAACTTCTCTGGTATATTCTGTACTTTCTTATCTCCTCTCTGCTCTGTCCATTAACTAATTTCTGTAGGTTTCTTTGCAAAAATTCGCAGCGCCGCTAAAAAGAAAATTGTTGCGTGTTTGGTCTTGGTTGTTTGCATTTTTAACATGGAAATTAAGGGGTAAAGACCAAATTCAGATTAGGTGGGGAGTTCATTACCCTTTCTAAGCCCCAAAAATCACGAAACTTACATCCGCATCACCCTCATTAACTAAATAATATCTAGACATGACTCTAGGGACCGTTGAGCTCACTTAGGATAGAAGGAGGTCGTGGGTAATCTATTGCTTATCCGCGTTTCTTTTGTGGTGTCTAAGGCAAGTGGTTACTTAATTAGGTCCATTACTTACGTAGTGGAGAACATCCCACTTACCTGGCACTTACCTGGCCACAGGAAGGACAAAGAGGCAGTAGAGGATCTATCTTGCTACTTATCTTTTGGAAGTCTGGGAGCGGACTAGAGACTTGACCTAGGTGACCACTAGACTCAGGGTTGCTTGTCCATTGTTTGTGTGAATTTTTCAAAAATCCGTATCTTTTTCAAAACAAACACTAACTCATATTTTCTCTAATTATCATTTTACGCTGCCACTTGTGCTAAACCATTTAGTGCATGCTCAGTTGGACACGGGATTCTAATGCCCGTCTTGTCCGCGTTCCACTATCGACTCCGAAGTCGGTAATTCTACGTCTACTTTTTCTTTACCCACCACCACACCCACTTCGATGGACAATTCTCCATCGAACATCTTTAACACTACTCTGCCACCGTCCGCAGGTGTGCAGAATCCACCCCGCATCTCTCTCCAAGAGAGATGTTACCCTATGAGAGGTCCTCTTTTGACCTGTCTTACCATTCCACCAGCCGATGGGGGAAACTTTGAAATCAAACCCTAATACATCAATCTTCTACCAAAATATCACGGTCTCGAGTCTGAAGATGCATATGTCTTTATTACCAAATTTGAAAATGTATGCGCTATGATAGGTACTTCACAGCTTTCTATGGATGCTATGAGACTACGTCTTCTCCCATTTGTAGGGTTCCTAGGCACGCTAATGAAGTCACACAAGGCATCAACCATGCCAATTTCAAATTTTACAAGTGCCGAGAAACCCTAATACGGATTCGTTGACTAGAGTTTAGGCGAAAAGTGAAACTAGTTAACAACTTAACTAAAAGTAAGAAGCTACAACCTTTGTAGATCCGGTTATCCACTTCCTTAGCTCCAAGTAGACGTCCCCTCGCTGTCCATCTCGAATCCCGGACTCTTGCGTCAGCTTCATCGGAGAAATGGGCGGGCTAGGTCGTCGGCTTCGATGCCGAAGATGATCTACGTTGAGGCAACACAAGATCAAGCTCCAACTTCACCAAGTCGTGAAACTTGTGAAGAAAACACCCTATACTTCTTGGCAAGAGGTAGAGGGTGAAGAAACAGGAGGTGAGTTCACTTTAGAATTGGATTTCTCACTCTTTTACTCAAGATGCCATTAGAGCTAGTAAGCTTTCTTCTTGAAGATGAAGAAGAAGATGAAGATAGAATATGATAAGTGTTGCTTTAAAATGAAAATAATATCAATACTTATCATATCCTAACCTTGGTTAGGTGTAGAGAAAAGACTATGGTTAGTTTGAATGGTTAGGGTTAAGCATGAAGACAAAATGGTCACTTTAGTCAAAGCTTCATGAAGCTTCAACAACAAACAAAGAAAGCCACCATTTTCTCTTTTATCTTTTCCAAAATAAATAAATAAATAAATAAGTAAGGAAAAGAAAAACCCTAACCATTACATAACCATGGTTTAATCCTTACACATACTCAAGCAAACATGTATCATCAAACATGATACAATCAAGTGTACAAAAAAATATATCACATATACAATGTGCACATCAAGTGAGAAAAACCTTTTCAAGTGAACCAATACTAGTTAATGCAAAGTAATATATCAAATATATAATTATACATTAAATCATTAAATCAACACTTGATTCAAAGATCCGGTCATTTCGCATATAACTGACTAGTATTCAATGTATCGATTTATCGAATCAATGATTCGATAACTAGGTTATATCGCATACAACCAATCGAAACATTCATCGCGAGAATGAAATACGGTATCACATACTTGCATTATTCTCGGTCCCGCACATATCTCATATGCGCTCCTATTTCGTTTTGCTTGAGCCAGGAAACCTCTGTGTAGGACTCTAAAGACTCGTCAATACACCGGTAGCAGATGATGATCATATCAAGCGCCCACAAGCCGCAAGCGGTCTGCTAAACGTAACGGCCACCCGGGTATTGAGCGATCAGAAGATCGACGAGCAAGCCCGCTCACACTCCTGTGAATCCAACCAGTAACACTTACCGTACAGTCCGGTCTGTTCGTCTGATATGTCGCATATCAAGTCTAGGGGTGGTAAACGTCAGACCCCAATAACCGATAAGTCGTGCCGATGTGAGGCTCATAACGGGTCGAGAAACTACCGGTAACACTTACCAGTAAATCTCTGATCAGCCCTGGCCAGGGACTTCCCTGTTACGGCCAATCGAGCACAGCGCAACATCAACCCCCAATACCGGGAGAGACGAAACCCCTCCTATCGCTCATTGCCTCCATGTGACTCGGGACTGTACCCAAAAACCACCGTTTTGCACGCCCTCATGGACATGGTAAGGTGGAGATCAAAGCACAGTGGGAATCATACAAGACTCTATGACGATCTCGGGTCTACAGACTAACCTGCATAAGTGTCACCTGAGAACTGCCATCTGACGTGAGGTATAATACCATCTAAGAGTTCTCGGCGAGTCCGTCCAGTGTACCCAGTCTCCACTGAGCACCCGTATACCATTTCTGATGTCAAACACCAATGGATATGGGATCATCCATCGCCCATCTCATGGGTCGAGAAGCATATACGCTAGTCTACTCTGGTATATCGATGCACCGTCTCGATACACCCACGACTAGGGACCTTGAAGGATGTACCTATGGACTACCATGTCACCACTAGTATGATCTGCATCATAGTCCAGGTAGTCAAGTACACATCCTAAGGGCTTTATCAACATGTAACTATAAGACAGTTTAAATAGACTAGTATACATGTTAAGACAAAGAGCAACCAGATAGTATACTATCATATCGAGCAAGAAAGTCATCTTTATATATATCCAAGCATCCAATATAATATACATCATCTGTACAATACTGGCCTCTAGGGCATACATATAACTAACAATCTCCAACTTGCACTAGGGCCAGCTGCTGTAGTATCGCATACCGAGCATCCCGAAAAGTCTCTCAAACTGTATCTGGGGAATGGCCTTCGTGAGTGGATCCGCCGTGTTGTTCTTCGTGTCAACCCTCCTGACCTCGATCTCCCGACGATCAACTATCTCCCGGATCAGGTGATACCGCCTCAGAATATGCCTCGATCACTGATGGGACCAAGGTTCCTTGGCCAAAGCCACCGCTCCATTGTTATCGCAATACAAAGGTATTAGATGCTCAATGGATGGAATCACTCCAAGTTCAGTAATGAACTTCTTGATCCAGACAGCCTCTTTGGCAGCATCGTTGGCAGCGATGTATTCAGCCTCCATCATCGAGTCTGCCACGGTTTCCTGCTTGGAACTCTTCCAGCTAACCGCCCCTCCATAAAGGGTAAAGACAAATCCCGAGTGTGACTTGGAGTTCTCCGTTACCATACACCAAGAGCATCTCTTTAGTCTTTCGCAAGTACTTGAGAATGCTCTTCACAGCTGTCCAGTGACTCTCTCCAGGATCAGCTTGATACCTGCTCACTACACTTAGTGAGTATGCTACATCGGGTCTGGTACATAGCATCGCGTACATGATATAGCCTACAGCCGAAGCATAGGGTATCCCTTGCATGCGAGCTCTCTCCAAATCAGTCTTGGGAGACATCTCTTTGGAGAGAGTGACTCCAGAGATCGTCGGCAAGTTCCCATGCTTGGATTCTTCCATACTAAACCTCTTTAGTATGGTGTCAATGTACCTGGATTGGGAAAATCCCAATATCCGTTTGGATCTATCTCTATAGATCCTAATTCCCAATATGCAGGAGGCATCACCAAGATCTTTCATTGAGAATCTTTGTGATAAGAAGAGCTTGACCGATTGCAGCATAGGAATATCATTTCCTATCAAGAGTATGTCGTCCACGTACAATACAAGGAAGACAACCTTACTCTCTGCTACCTTCTTGTAGATACAAGGTTCATCTGGGTTTTTGACGAAATCAAACTCTTTGATAACGACGTCAAAGCAGATGTTCCAACTCCGCGATGCTTGCTTTAATCCATAAATGGATTTAAGCAGCTTGCACACCTTCCCGCTGCTCCCACTGTCAACGAAGCCCTCTGGCTGAGTCATTTACACGCACCCTTCTAAATCACCGTTTAGAAAGGCGGTCTTAACATCCATTTGCCAGATTTCGTAGTCATGATATGCAGCGATGGCAAGCATGATCCGGATGGATTTAAGCATAGCCACTGGAGAAAAGGTTTCATCAAAGTCCACGCCTGGTCTTTGACGAAAACCTTTTGCAACAAATCTAGCTTTGAAAGTCTCCACTTTCCCATCTGCACCAAGTTTTTTCTTGAAGATCCACTTGCTCCCAATGGGTTTTACCCCTTCAGGAGCAACTTCCAAAGTCCATACTTTGTTGGTGTACATGGATTCCATCTCGGACCGCATAGCATCCAGCCATTTCACTGAGTCCCTACTCGTGATGGCCTGCTCGAAGCTAGTTGGGTCATCATCCTCCATGATGCAATCCTCGCTCCCACCATCCATGAGAAAACCGTAGTATCTCTCAGGTGGGTGAGGAACCCTACTAGATTTGCGGAGTGGCTGGGGTTCATTGGGAGCTACTGAATCTTCTGGTTCCACTAAATCTTCAGTTACGGTTTGTGTATCTGGAACCTCTTCCAGCTCTACCACTTTGCCACTAATTTCTTTTTCAAGGAATTCCTTTTCTAAAAAGGTGGCATGTTGAGCAACAAACACTTTTTGTTCCTCACTGTGGTAGAAAAAATACCCATATGAGTTCTTTGGATAACCCACAAACTTGCAAAGAACTGACCGTGCCTCGAGCTTGTCCGGATTTTGTCGTTTGACATAGGCTGGACAACCCCATATCTTAACTCGTTTAAGATATGGCCTCTTCCCACTCCATATCTCATATGGTATGGTAGGTACAGATTTAGATGGAACTTGATTCAATAGGTATGCTGCTGTCTCCAGCGCATATCCCCAGAAGGAAATAGGTAACTCAGCTGTGCTCATCATAGAGCGCACCATATCTAATAGGGTGCGGTTCCTCCGTTCTGATACACCGTTGTGCTGTGGTGTATATGGAGGAGTCAGCTGAGAGAGAATCCCATTCTCTTTTAGGAAGTCCAGGAATTCATTGCTCAAGTATTCACCTCCTCGATCAGATCGAAGGATTTTAATACTTTTTCCGGTTTGGTTCTCGACTTCTTGTTTATATTCTCTAAATTTCTCAAAAGCTTCAGACTTGTGTCTTATCAAGTACACATGTCCGTATCTTGAGAGATCGTCAGTGAATGTAATGAAGTACAAAGAACCATCCCTGGAATGTGTAGACATGGGACCGCATACATCACTATGTATTAGTCCCAAGAGTTCGGTAACTCTTTCTCCGTGTCCCGTAAACGGAGTTTTGGTCATCTTGCCTTTGAGACATGACTGGCAAGTGTCATAAGATGAAAATTCGAATGGTTTCAAATATCCATCCTTATGCAACTTAGCCAGTCGTGTCACATTGATGTGACCCAGTCTACAATGCCATAAGAAGGATTCGTTCAGTTCTGAACTCTTCCTCTTGTGTGTGTTTGTTATGCTCAGAACTGTTGATTGATTTAGAACATAAATGCCATTGCACAACGTGCCTGATCCAACCAACTTTTGGTTACGGAAAATGTTCATAACATTATCCTGTAATACAAAATTATATCCCTCTTTACTCAATAAAGAAACCGATATAAAGTTGCATATCAGGTTCGGCATGTAATAGCATTCATTCAGAACCAATGTATTACCAGTTGGTAATACAAGGTGATATTCCCCGACAGTCTTAGCTGCAACAATTGCACCATTTCCAACTCTAATGTCTTTATCACCTTCTCCAAGTTCTCTACCTTTTCTAAGCCCATGTAACTGATTACATATATGGGATCCTGACCCGGTATCTAATACCCAGGACGTAGGGCAAATGGAGAAACAGTTCTCTGTAACGAACACACCCGAAGAAAATGCATCACCATGTACTTTCTTCAATCGGGTGGCATGGGAATCCTGGTATTCCCTATATCCTGTTCATTCCTATAACTCTTATAAGAAAGAACGGAACCAACGTTCCCCAACACAGTATAACATGCGGGTTCAGTCAATACATCCATATTATTATCTTTATTAGGGCATGACATGGTCGCTACCTGGAAAGAGAGAGAAGAAAACACTTTAGCGTATGCTCTTGCAAGATCAGATTGTTTATTATCTTATCTAATCAGGATGGCTCCCACTGGTTTTTATCAAATCTTCCTTCAAACCTTAAAAGGAAAGACTATCCGGGATTAATTACACCTTACAACTTCGTCGATCTTTCAGCCAGGCCAGTGTCGGTACTTTGAGGGAGGTTCCTCGTGCTTTCGCACGGACCTAATTAAAGTAAACCTCATTTTCCCAGAGGCGTAACCCCGTTGACACCTTTCTAGACACCTACTTGATCGGCTAATTGTAATGTGTAAAACTCTCCCAGGAGTAACTCTTACTCGCAGTGGGTATCGGGATCCAACAGTCTCATAGAAGGTATGCAATCTCATTGCAAATTTCAACACTTGAAATTCCCGATAATGCTTTTGCCCCAAACGATCTATGACCTTGACAAGGTCAACAAACCATAGACCGTAAGTCAAGTTCAACTCGTCATTTCTTGATTGAATTAAACCCACCCGCACGACCCTTGACAAGGTCAACAAGGCCGTACGACTACCCTAACTCAATCTGCATCATATGCATAAGCAGATAAATACTGGTTAGCTACCGCACACTGCGCCTTGACAAGGTCAACAAACGCAGCACGAATACTAAACAGGAATTATCTGAAATGACGGAGGGCTACGACAGGTTTTTCTGAAAACCTATTGCGTAATGAACTTGATATCGTTGTAGAATCAAATGAAGTTTTTGAAATGGAGTGATTTTGAGGCTTTTCTAGTTTTGCTAAAGGAGTCACTCCCGGTGAAGGGATCGTCGGCCCTTTCCTTGTCGAATGAGGTGCGGGATATATCATATATATCACTGTGCAAAGCAGAAACTATAGAAGCAATCAAAAGTCAAACCGACCGTGTAGCATCTGCCAGTTATTGCTAAAGGGGTCACTCCCGGTGAAGGGATCTCGGCCCTTTCCTCATCGAATATGGTGCAGGGTATATCATATATACCGCTATGCAAAGCAAAACTGTAGCTACCCTTTTTTTTTTTTAAATTTGATTCTGCAACATCTTTTAGGTTTCTTTTCTTTCATTAATCACAATAATGAAGTCCCATCATTTAAGTCACCTAAGCATCACAGATAAATACGACGTGCGCTTATGCCATCGGCATTTGCCTCGATGTCCCCTCGTGCACCGTTAGGTTAGGTAACTAACGACAGAGCAGGGCAGGGCTAGTGCGGGTGCAAAACATAAGTAACGTCTATATAATATATCATGTATACTATATTCTATACCCATCAGAACATATCAAATGATCACATCACAGATATCGCAGCAGAAAATATCATATGAAATATTGGATATACTAGGACGTCCGTGTTTTTAATACGAGCCATTATAAAACACGGATTCCACGGTCGTGAGGAATAGCCAATCCCACACCCCTAGACCCCTACGAGAGCGGCAAGCAACCCTACCAATTCGAGGGTTAGGAGACCCGGACTCGACTCCTCGAGATGGTCTCCCACTGGATCCTAGAACCCGGTTACTTGTGCTCCCCTCCTTGGGTCTATCCTAATGCGGAAAAGTAAATAATATACAAACGGTGACATCTTCCGCAACCTGGAAGTGCCCCAATAAAAGAATATTAGAAACAAGTTTTTACATGAATGAAAAAGAAAAACACTCATCTCACATAAAAACCCCCGGCTATTCAAACACGACGATCCAATATAACATATCCAGCAATACATAACATCACATGTCATCAACGTAAGTAAACATACGTATCCCAATTGTCGTTGGCATATAGCAACGAAACCGGCGATATCACATATTACACTTACGGTCACAGAAAAGAAAGTGTAAAACTATAACAGTTGGAATCCGCAACCTCTTTAGACATCGCATGCCTAATCAAATGAAATACTTAGACATCACATGCCTAACAATTATAAACCCCGCATTTTAGTCCCATTATCGAAAACTCTTTTCAATATCAAGTGAGACTAAACCGCTAGATTTATAACATTCATCCAGTTATCTCATAACTGTGTGTGAATTCCAATTATTGTATCCCATTCCGGATAAATAGAAAATATTAAACTTTCCGATCGAACATTCGAACACCCAAGTTTTCCCGAAACCGTTCAACACATGAAATAAGTTCAAAGATGTTCACTTCATGCCTCAGTACCAACGGTCCAGCCGTAGAAGGGTCAAGCCAATGCCTCACATGTGGCACGCCGTACTGCCCCAAACCCTAAGGTTCAAAGGGCAGTTCAAGACGGTCACATAATCGAGTTAAGGTTTGTTGTCTTCTAGAGGGACCATCGCGTTACTTGCACTACTCAGAACGTCCTTAAACCACAGAAAAATCCAACACTTGAAAATTTTCAGGCAGGGGAAAAAGTGGGTATTTATATCCGGTCGAACTTTTTAACATATTCTAAAATTATCTGGAAAACACATAGGCAATGTTTGAAATTTCCGATCGAATCATCGAAGCTCCAAAACACCCCAGAAACTCAACTCTTGAGTGCAAATTAAAAATTCTCAGAAAACTCAGCACCTGAAAACATGAATTACTGTGCAAAGTTTAAAGGCAAATCCCATCAAGTGGCCGCGGAACCGCCGCAGAAGCCAGGATTCTGCCGCGGTTCCACCATGCTTTAGAGGCATCATGAGATAATTTTTGCACCGTAATTCTTAGAATTCCCTGCTAAATTTTTTAAGCATTTTTAATCTGGAAAAAACCCAGTTTTTGAAAAAAGTCCAAAGAGCAATTTGTTTTAGGGTTTCGATGTTCATTCGGCTTTCAAACGTCGTCTAGACTTCGCCTAAGGCTCTAGCTAGGCTCTGATACCATTGTAGGGTTCCTAGGCACGCTAATGAAGTCACACAAGGCATCAACCATGCCAATTTCAAATTTTACAAATGCCGAGAAACCCTAATACGGATTCGTTGACTAGAGTTTAGGCGAAAAGTGAAACTAGTTAACAACTGAACTAAAAGTAGGAAGCTACAACCTTTGTAGATCCGGTTATCCACTTCCTTAGCTCCACGTAGACGTCCCCTCGCTGTCCATCTCGAATCCCGGACTCTTGCGTCGGCTTCATCGGAGAAATGGGCGGGCTAGGTCGTCGGCTTCGATGCGGAAGATGATCTACGTTGAGGCAACACAAGATCAAGCTCCAACTTCACCAAGTCGTGAAACTTGTGAAGAAAACACCCTATACTTCTTGGCAAGAGGTAGAGGGTGAAGAAATAGGAGGTGGGTCCACTTTAGAATTGGATTTCTCACTCTTTTACTCAAGATGCCATTAGAGCTAGTAAGCTTTCTTCTTGAAGATGAAGAAGAAGATGAAGATAGAATATGATAAGTGTTGCTTTAAAATGAAAATAATAACAATACTTATCATATCCTAACCTTGGTTAGGTGTAGAGAAAAGACCATGGTTAGTTTGAATGGTTAGGGTTAAGCATGAAGACAAAATGGTCACTTTAGTCAAAGCTTCATGAAGCTTCAACAACAAACAAAGAAAGCCACCATTTTCTCTTTTATCTTTTCCAAAATAAATAAATAAATAAATAAGTAAGGAAAAGAAAAACCCTAACCATTACATAACCATGGTTTAATCCTTACACATACTCAAGTAAACATGTATCATCAAACATGATACAATCAAGTGTACAAAAAAATATATCACATATACAATGTGCACATCAAGTGAGAAAAACCTTTTAAAGTGAACCAATACTAGTTAATGCAAAGTAATATATCGAATATATAATTATACATTAAATCATTAAATCAACACTTGATTCAATGATCCGGTCATGTCGCACATAACTGACTAGTATTCAATGTATCGATTTATCGAATCAATGATTCGATAACTAGGTTATATCGCATACAACCAATCGAAACATTCATCGCGAGAATGAAATACGGTATCACATACTTGCATTATTCTCGGTCCCGCACATATCTCATATGCGCTCCTATTTCGTTTTGCTTGAGCCAGGAAACCTCTGTGTAGGACTCTAAAGACTCGTCAATACGCCGGTAGCAGATGATGATCATATCAAGCACCCACAAGCCGCAAGCGGTCTGCTAAACTTAACGGCCACCCGGGTATTGAGCGATCAGAAGATCGACGAGCAAGCCCGCTCACACTCCTGTGAATCCAACCAGTAACACTTACCGTACAGTCCGGTCTGTTCGTCTGATATGTCGCATATCAAGTCTAGGGGTGGTAAACGTCAGACCCCAATAACCGATAAGTCGTGCCGATGTGAGGCTCATAACGGGTCGAGAAACTAATGGTAACACTTACCAGTAAATCTCTGATCAGCCCTGGCCAGGGACTTCCCTGTTACGGCCAATCGAGCACAGCGCAACATCAACCCCCAATACCTGGAGAGACGAAACCCCTCCTATCGCTAATTGCCTCCATGTGACTCGGGACTGTACCTAAAAACCACCGTTTTGCATGCCCTCATGGACGTGGTAAGGTGGAGATCAAAGCACAGTGGGAATCACACAAGACTCTATGACGATCTCGGGTCTACAGACTAACCTGCACAAGTGTCACCTGAGAACTGCCATCTGACGTGAGGTATAATACCATCTGGGAGTTCTCGGCGAGTCCGTCCAGTGTACCCAGTCTCCACTGAGCACCCGTATACCATCTCTGATGTCAAACACCAATGGATATGGGATCATCCATCGCCCATCTCATGGGTCGAGAAGCGTATACGCTAGTCTACTCTGGTATATCGATGCCCCGTCTCGATACACCCACGACTAGGGACCTTGAAGGATGTACCTATGGACTACCATGTCACCACTAGTATGATCTGCATCATAGTCCAGGTAGTCAAGTACACATCCTAAGGGCTTTATCAACATGTAACTAGAAGACGGTTTAAAGAGACTAGTATACATGTTAAGATAAAGAGCAACCAGATAGCATACTATCATATCGAGCAAGAAAGTCATCTCTATATATGTCCAAGCATCCAATATAATATACATCATCTGTACAATACTGGCCTCTAGGGCATACATACAACTAACACCATTCACTTTGTGCGATATAGCCGAGAAGTGGCTTTATAACATAGCCGCACATTCTATTTCGAACCGGGATGAATTCGTCGCAGCTTTCCTAAAGAAATTCTACCCCAATCATAAAACAGCTCGAGTCCGTAGCGAAATAAATCAATTTACCCAGCTTCCAAATGAACCATTCTCGAAGTATTTTGAACACTTCAAGGATCTGTTAGTTCAATGTCCTCATCACAGAATTCCTAGATGGGATCTGTGCAGAATCATATATGAGGGCATTAATCCTACAACAAAACAGAACCTTGAATCCATGTGTCAAGGCACCTTCATGACTAAAGATGATGGTGAAGCCTGGAAATTTTTAGAAGATTTCGCTGAAAAATCTTTACAGTTGGAGAGTATAAACCAATCATCGTCTAGGGGTGGCATTCACTAAATTGATGTTTCCATAAGAGTTAGAGCAGAAATGGCAGCAATGCAAAAGAAACTCGAAGCTATGGAACATAAATTTTTAGCAGCCTCCCTAAATCAGATGCCATTCCCTAAAACTGTCTGTGGATGCTGTTTTGATCCATCTCATCTTACGGAAGAATGTCCATTGAATTCTCCGTTCCAAGGTTAAGAGCATACCAATGCTGCTTTCCAACAAAGACCTAGAAACGATCCATATTCTTCGACTTATAATCAGGGTTGGAGGAATCACCATAACTTTGCTTGGAACCAACAACAAACTCAAAAGACGGTTCCAAACCAAAATAATTTTCAAAGGGCTCCTCCACCACAACAGCAGCCATTTCAACTGACTCAGCACCCCTATCAATCACAAAACTTTCAAACCCCTGTCAACACACCTGCACCGTATAATTCTTTGCAGTTGACCGGTACTGATAATTCCTCTTCACTTGAATGGACTTTTGAAATGTTTATGAAACAAATGTCGGCTGAATTTAAGTCTTCCCTCGATAAACTCCAGAAAAACTCTGACCTCAATATTGAGAGTCTTAAATCGATGGAAGCTCAAATTGCCCAATTAAAAGCCGAATTGTGTGCAAGAGAGAAAAGGAAACTTCCGTCTCAACCCTTATTGAATCCTGGGCATTCACAACATTACAATGTGAATGCCATCACAACGTTGAGATCAGGAAGAGTGCTGAATAATCACGTTGGGGAAGAGATTAATGATAATGAAAAATCTATCAATAATACCCCAGCTGAGTCTTTTCCTTCCACATCCACTTCTACTTCTAATCCTACTTTATCTACCCCACCTTTTTCTTGCGAGCCTATTCTCCGTTTTCCCCAAGGCTCGACACCTCAGCATACCTCTTCTAATCCACCAAAGACGATCCCCTCTCCTATTCTAGGATCACTTCCACACACATCACCTTCTCCAATGTTGGACACAGCTCTTATTGCTAAAGTTCCTTATCCGAATCGGTTAAGGGGTAACAAATCGAGTCCACATATGGAGAAGATCATGAAAATGTTTAAACAGGTTAATATCATTATCTCTCTCCTAAATGCTATTCAACAAGTCCCCACTTATGCGAAAATTCTCAAAGACTTGTGCACTATCCCAAAAAGGTTTTCATGACAAATAATGTTAGCACTGCTTTTACCCCACAGTTACCAAAGAAACGTAAGGACCTAGGATGTCCTACAATATCGATTCCTATTGGGGGTAAAACCATTAACCGTGCTTTACTTAACCTGGGCGCAAGTGTTAACCTGCTTCTATATTCTGTCTATGAGCAGTTAGGGATTGGAGAGTTAAAACCAGCTCATTGCACTCTCCAAATGGTTGACCGTTCAATCACCAAACCTAAGGGTGAACTGGAGGATGTGTTAATAAAAGTCGTGGAATTTGTATTCCCTGTGGACTTTATTGTTCTCGATACACAACCTGTAGTAAACCCACGGAACCAAATTCCGGTGATTTTGGGTCGACCATTCCTTGCCACTTCCAATGCTGTCATCAACTATCGAAACGATTCAATGAACCTATCTTTTGGAAAAATGACAATTGAACTGAACATCTATAAAATTAGAAGTCGGCCGTCTGAACCTTCTGCTCACATACTTGATGTCTCTTCTGTCTACGAGATTGCTCCCAAAAGTTGCGAAGTTAATGAACTTTGCTTCGATGATCTCGATGACACTAGCACATCAATGTTTGATCTGTCACATCTTAGTGAGGACACATTTTTCCCTCCTGAGTCTGAAACTCTTAACTCATCATCTACCGAGTCTGTATCTTTTACAGGCTATGAGCTTCTGTGTGACTCCGAAAATCATTCGCTTACCCCACCTTCTATAATTTCTCCGCCAGCATTAGATCTCAAACTTTTACCTTCTCATCTTAAATATGCATATTTAGGAGAGAATGAGTCTTTATCCGTGATCATATCCGCTTCTCTAGCCTCAGAGCAAGAGAATGCGCATCTGAGAGTATTGAGATCTAATAGGCAGGCGTTTGGTTGGACTATGGCTGACATCAAAGGGATTAGTCCCTTGATTGCAGAACATCATATACATCTGATGGATGAAGCCAAGCCAACCCGAGAACCACAGAGACGGTTAAACCCCGTAATGAAGGATGCGGTTAAGAAAGAAATCCTCAACTGCCTTGACAATGGTATCATTTACCCAATCTCCGATAGCCAATTGGTAAGTCCAATTCATGTAGTCCTTAAGAAATCTGGCATTACGGTCATAACAAATGAGGCAAATGAGTTAATCCAGACACGCGCTCAAACTGGGAAGCATGTATGTATTGATTATAGAAAACTCAATGCCACAACGAGGAAAGACCACTTTCCTCTACCTTTCATTGACCAGATGCTAGAACGCTTAGCTGGACGAGAATATTACTGCTTTATGGACGGATACTCTGGCTATAACCAGGTCCCTATTGCCAAAAAGGATCAAGACAAAACCACATTTACTTAACCTTTTAGTACATTTGCTTATAGACGCATGCCCTTTGGGTTATGCAATGCTCCCGCTACATTTCAGCGGTGTATGATGGGGATATTCTCGGACATGGTCGAGAATTTTTTGGAGATTTTCATGGACGATTTCTCGATATTCGGAGATTATTTTACTGACTGCCTATCTCATCTTGACGCAGTTCTTACTCATTGTAAAGAGAAGAACTTTACCTTGAATTGGGAAAAATGCCATTTCATGGTCTGAGAGGGAATTGTGCTTGGACATGTTATTTCACGAAAAGGCATTGAGGTTGACAAAGATAAAATAGATGTCATTCAAAACCTTCCTCATCCCAAATACGTCAAGGATATACGATCTTTTCTTGGCCATGCAGGCTTTTATCGGAGATTCATTAAGGATTTTAGCAAAATTACTAGACCCTTAACTCTTCTCTTGGCCAAGAACACAACCTTTCACTTTGACTCAGATTGTCATGCAGCATTTGACTCACTCAAACACTCTCTCACTACAGCCCCCGTTCTATCATCTCCAGATTGGAACCGCCCTTTTGAGCTTATGTGTGATGCATCAGATTTTGCAGTTGGTGCGGTCTTAGGACTGCACATTGAAAAGATGACACACGTGATCTATTATGCAAGTAAGACTCTGAATGATACTCAAATTAATTATACAACTACTGAAAAAGAACTTTTGGCGGTTGTATTTGCTTTAGAAAAATTCAGGCCTTACTTGATTGGCTCACCTATTGTTGTGTACACTGATCACTCCGTCTTGAAACATCTTTGGCGAAGAAGGATGCTAAAGATAGGCTAATACGTTGGATCCTTCTATTACAAGAATTTGATCTTGTTATTAAAGATAAGAAAGGATGTGAAAACGTTGTAGCTGACCATCTTTCACGCATATCTTCTTCACCTGTGACCCTGCCGATCAATGATTCTTTTCCGAACGAACAACTCTTGAATGTATCCGATGAACCTTGGTTCAGGGATATTGTGAATTATCTTGCTAAGGGACTTATTCCCCGCGAATGGTCGAAACAGGACAAACATCGATTTCTATCCCAAGTAAAATACTTTTACTGGGACGAACCCTATCTGTTTAAGTATTTTCCTGACCAGATCATTCGCAGGTGTGTCCCTAATGATGAATTCAAGAGTGTTCTATCTTTTTGTCATGATCAAGCATGTGGGGGTCATTTCGGTCGTCGAAAGACGGCGGAGAAGGTTTTGCAATGCAGTTTTTATTGGCCGAATTTGTTCAAAGATGCATTTGATCATTGCAAAACCTGTGCACAGTGTCAACACACGGGTAGGATTTCCCGGAGAAATGAGATGCCGCAGTAACCAATCATAGTGGTTGAAATTTCTGACGTTTGGGGTATTGACTTTAGGAGTCCTTTTCCCAACACTTTTGGGAATATGTACATATTGCTTGAGGTTGACTACGTCTCGAAGTGGGTTGAAGCTATTCCTTGTCGCACTAATGATAAAAAGGTTGTCATTAAGTTCTTAAAAGAAAACATCTTTTCGCGATTTGGACACCCACGCGCTATCATTAGCGATAACGGGAAGCATTTCTGCAATCGGTCTTTCGAGACTTTGATGCGGAAATATGCAATCAACCACAAACTTTCCACACCCTACCATCCTCAAACGAGCGGGCAGGCTGAGGTTTCTAACAGACAAATCAAACAAAATTTGGAGAAAACGGTTTCTAAAAATCGAAAAGACTGGTCAACCAAATTGACGGATGCTCTTTTGGCATTCCGAACAACACATAAAACCAATCTAGGGATGTCTCCTTATAGACTAGTGTTTGGAAAGGCTTGTCACCTTCCGGTCGAGATTGAGCACAAAGCAATGTAGGCCATTAGAGAACTCAACTTTGACTTAAATCAAGCCTGCAACTTTCGGAAGTTGCAATTAAATGAGCTAAGAGAATTCGCGATGAAGCTTACGATAATGCTCTAATTGTAATGAACCGGACAAAGGTATTTCATGATAAAAATATTTTGAGAAAAACTTTTACACCTGGTCAACAAGTTCTTCTTTATGATTGACGACTCAATCTTCATGCGGGTAAGCTACGATCTCGGTGGAAAGGACCTTTTGTTGTGCGGTATGTGTACCCGCACGGGGCAGTTGTTAGTTATTGTTAGTTATATGTATGCCCTAGAGGCCAGTATTGTACAGATGATGTATATTATATTGCATGCTTGGACATATATAGAGATGACTTTCTTGCTCGATATGATAGTATGCTATCTGGTTGCTCTTTATCTTAACATGTACACTTGTCTCTTTAGACTTTCTTATAGTTACATGTTGGTAAAGCCCTTAGGATGTGTACTTGACTACCTAGACTATGATGCAGATCATACTAGTGGGGACATGGTAGTCCATAAGTACATCCTTCAAGGTCCCTAGTCGTGGGTGTATCGAGACAGGGCATCGATATACCAGTGTAGACTAGCGTATACGCTTCTCGACCCATGAGATGGGCGATGGATGATCCCATATCCATTGGTGTTTGACATCAGAGATGGTATACGGGTGCTCAGTGGAGACTGGGTACACTGGATGGACTCTCCGAGAACTCTCAGATGGTATTATACCTCACTTCAGATGGCAGTTCTCAGGTGACACTTGTACAGGTTAGTCTGTAGACCCGAGATCGTCATAGAGTCTTGTGTGATTCCCACTGTGCTTTGATCTCCACCTTACCACGTCCATGAGGGCGTGCAAAACGGTGGTCTTTGGGTACAGTCCCGAGTCACATGAAGGCAATGAGCGATAGGAGGGGTTTGGTCTCTCCCGGTATTGGGGGTTGATGTTGCGCTGTGCTCGATTGGCCGTAACAGGGAAGTCCCTGCCCAGGGCTGATCGGAGATTTGCTGGTAAGTGTTACCAGTAGTTTCTCGACCCGTTATGAGCCTCGCATCGGCACGACTTATCGGTTATTGGGGTCTGACGTATACCACCCCTAGACTTGATATGCGACATATCAGACGAACAGACCGGACTGTACGGTAAGTGTTACTGGTTGGATTCACAGGAGTGTGAGCGGGCTAGCTCGTCGATCTTCTGATCGCTCAATACCCGGATGGCCGTTACGTTTAGCAGACCGCTTGCGGCTTGTGGGTGCTTGATATGATCATCATCTGCTACCGGCGTATTGACGAGTCTTTAGAGTCCTACACAGAGGTTTCCTGGCTCAAGCGAAACGAAATAAACGAAATAGGAGTGCATATGAGATATGTGCAGGACCGAGAATGATGCGTGTATGTGATACCGTATTCCATTCTCGCGATGGATGTATCGATTGGTTATATTCGATATAACCTAGATATCGAATCAAGGATTGGTTCGATAAGCCGATACATAGGATACTAGTCGGTTATATGCGATATGACCGGATCGTTAAATCAAGTGTTGATTTAATGATTTAATGTATAATTATATATTTGATATATTGCTTTGCATTAACTAGTATTGGTTTATTTTAAAAGGATTTTCTCACTTGATGCACATTGTATATGTGATATATTATTGTGCACATATTTGTATCATGTTTGATGATACTTGATCATGTGGTTAAGTGTAAAGGATTAAACCATGGTTAAGAGATGATTAGGGTTTTTGCTTTTTCATTTATTTATTTGTTTATTTATTTGGAAAAGATTTAGATAAGAATGGTGGCTATGTTTGTTTCTAGTTGAAGCTTCATGAAGCTTTGACTTCTTAATCATTCTTGTCTTCATGCTTAACCCTAACCCATCCAAGTAACCATGGTCTATTCTCTACACTCAACTATGGTTAGCTTATGATAAGTATTGAATTATTTTTCATTTTAATTCAACACTTATCATATTCTTTCTTCTTCTTCATCTTCTTCTTCAAGAAAGAAAGCTTGATGCCATCAATGGCAACTTGAGTTCTAAAGTGAGAAATCCAATTCTAAAGTGAACCCACCTCCTATTTCTTCACCCTCTACCTATTGCCAAGTTGTTTTGGGTGTTTTCTTCACAAGTTTCACAAATTTGTGAAGTCGGAGCTTGAACTTGTGATGCCTCGACGTAGATCATCTTCGGCACGAAGCCGACGACCTAGTCCGCCCATTTCTCCGATCAAGCCGACGATTGAGTCCGGGATTCGAGATGGACAGCGAGAGGATGCCTACATGGAGCCAAGGAAGTGGATATCCGGATCTACAAAGGTTGTAGCTTCTTATCTTTAGTTAAGATGTTAACTAGTTTTGTATTTTGCCTAAACTTCTAGTCAATGATCCGTATTAGGGTTTCTCGGCACCCATAAAATTTGAAATTGGCATGGTTGATGCCTTGTGAGACTTCAATAGCGTGCCTAGGAACCCTACAGTGGTATCAGAGCCTAGCTAGAGCCTTAGGCGAAGTCTAGACGATGTTTGAAACCCGATCGAACCGAAACCCTAAATGCCAAAATGCTCTCTGGAAATTTTCTAAAAATTTGGATTTTTGTCAATTAAAAATATGCAGAAGAATA
Source organism: Agapanthus africanus (assembly GCA_030015575.1). Lineage (NCBI taxonomy): Eukaryota > Viridiplantae > Streptophyta > Magnoliopsida > Asparagales > Amaryllidaceae > Agapanthus > Agapanthus africanus. Next base: position 431,518,192 of record CM057337.1, read on the forward strand.
AGCAGGGTGTTATTTGAATTACTGTGAAATACGAGGACCTGAATCGATTTTTCCACCGCGGAACCGCGGCACAAGCTAGGCATGTGCGGCGGTTCCGCGGCCGTACTGTCCCCTTGTCTGGTGATTTCTGCACAGTAACTCATATAATTTAATGCTATATTTTCTGGGTATTTTTATTGTGACTCCACAGTTGAGTGTTCTGGGGTTGTATTGGGAATCAACGATTCGATCGGATTATCAAATCTTGTCTATGTGGCTTTCCGGATAACTTTAGAATATGTTAAAAAGTTCGACCGGATATAAATACCCAACTTTTCTCCTGCCGGAAAATTTCCAAGTGTTGGATCTTTCAATGGTTTAAGGACGTTCTGAGTAGTGCAAGTAACGCGATGGTCCCTCTAGAAGACAACAAACCTTAACTCGATTATGTGACCGTCTTGAACTGCCCTTTGAACCTTCGGGTTTGGGGCAGTACGGCGTGCCACATGTGAGGCGTTGGCTTGACCCTTCTACGGCTGGACCGTTGGTACTGAGGCATGAAGTGAATGTCGTTGAACCTATTTCATGTGTTGGACGGTCTCTGGAAAACTTGGGTGTTCGAATGTTCGATCGGAAAGTTTAATAATTTCTATTTATCTGGAATGGGATACAATAATTGGAATTCACAAACAGTTATGAGATAACTGAATGAATGTTATAAATCTAGCGGTTTAGTTTCATTTGATATTGAAAAGAGTTTTCGATAATGAGACAAAAATGCAGGGTTTATAACTGTTAGGCATGTAATGTCTACGTATTTCATTTTGATTAGGCATGCGATGTCTAAAGAGGTTGCGGATTCCAACTGTTGTTGTTTTACACTTTCTTTTCTGTGACCGTAAGTGTAATATATGATATCGCCGGTTTCGTTGCTATATGTCAACGACAATTGGGATGCGCATATTTACTTACGTTGATGACATGTGATGTTATGTGTTGCTGGATATGTTATATTGGATCGTCGTGTTTGAATAGCCGGGGGTTTTTATGTGAGATGAGTGTTTTTCATTTTCATTCATGTAAAAACTTGTATGTAATATTCTTTTATTGGGGCACTTCCAGGTTGCGGAAGTTGTCACCTTTTGTATATTATTTACTTTTCCGCATTAGGATAGACCCAAGGAGGGGAGCACAAGTAACCGAGTTCTGGGGTTCAGTGGGAGAGCAACTCGAGGAGTCGAGTCCGGGTCTCCTAACCCTAGAATTGGCAGGGTTGCTTGCCGCTCTCGTAGGGGTCTAGGGGTGTGGGATTGGCTATTCATCACGACCGTGGAATCCGTGTTTTATACTGGCTCGTATTGAAAACACGAACGTCCTAGTATATCCAATGTTTCATATGTTTCTTCTGCTGCGATATCTGTGATGTGATCATGTGATGTTCTGTGATAGATACTTTATATAGTATATATGATATATTATATAGACGTTACTTATGTTTTGCACCCGCACTAGCCCTGCCCTGCTCTGTCGTTAGTTACCTAACCTAACGGTGCACGAGGGGACATCGAGGCGAATGCGGATGGCATAAGTGTACGTCGTATTTATCTGTGATGTTTAGGTATATAAATGATGGGACTTCATTAATGTGATTAATGAAAGAAAAGAAACCTAAGATGTTGTAGAATCAAATTTTTAACAAAACAGGTAGCTGCAGTTCTTGCTTTGCATAGCGGTATATGTGATATATCCTGCACCTTATTCGATGAGGAAAGGACCGAGATCCCTTCACCGGGAGTGACTCCTTTAGCAATAACTGGCAGATGCTACACACTCGGTTTGTTTTTGACTGCTTCTATAGTTTCTGCTTTGCATAGCGATATATATGATATATCCTGCACCTCATTCGACGAGGAAAGGGCCGACGATCCCTTCACCGGGAGTGACCCCTTTAGCAAAACTAGAAAAGCCTCAAAATCACTCCATCTCAAAACTTCATTTGATTCTGCAACGATATCAAGTTCATTACGCTCATGGTTTTTTATGAAAGAACCCGCGTAGCCCTCCGTCATTTCAGATAGATATTATTTAGTATTCGTGCTATGTTTGTTGACTTAGTCAAGGCATAGTGTATGGTAGCTAAATTATGTTTATCTGTAACAACATAAGATGTGATTGGATTATAGCATTCGCACGGCCTTGTTGACTCAGTCAAGGGTCGTACGGGTGGGTTTAATTCAATCGGGAAATGTACGGGTTGAACTTGACTTGCGATTTATGGTTTGTTGACTTAGTCAAGGTCATAGATCGCTAGGGGCAAAAGCATTATCGGGAATTACAAGTGTTGAAATTTGCAATGAGATTGCATACCTTCTATGAGATAGTTGGATCCCGATACCCACTGCGAGTAAGAGTTACTCCTGGGAGAGTTTTGCACACTACAATTAGCCGATCAAGTAGGTGTCTAGAAAGGTGTCAACGGGGTTACGCCTCTGGGAAAACGAGGTTTACATTAATTAGGTTCGTGCGAAAGCACGGGGGACCTCCCTCAAAGTACCGACACTGGCCTGGCTGAAAGATCGACGAAGTTGTAGGGTGTAATTAATCCCGGCTAGTCTTTCCTTTTAGGGTTTGAAGAAAGATTTGATAAATACCAGTGGGAGCCATCCTGATTAGATAAGATAATAACCAATCTGATCTTGCAAGAGCATACGCTAAAGTGTTTTCTTCTCTCTCTCTCCAGGTAGCGACCATCTCATGCCTTAATCAAGATAATAATATGGATGTATTGACCGAACCCGCATATTATACTGTGCAGGGGAACGTTGGACCCGTTCTATCTTATAAATGTTATAAGACTGAACAGGAAACAGGAGAATATCTAGATTCTCACGCCGCCCAAACGGAGAACGTGCATGATGATGCACCTTCTTCGGGTGTGTTTGTTATTGAGAACTGTTTCTCAGTTCACCCAACGTCCTGGGTATTAGATACCGGATCAGGATCCCATATATGTAAGCAGTTACATGGGCTACGAAAAGGTAGAGAACTGGGAAAAGGTGATCATTCCGTTCAAGTAGGGAATGGGGCAAATGTTGCAGCCAAAGCAGTTGGCATATATCACCTGGTATTACCAAATGGTGATACACTAGTCCTGAATGAGTGCTATTATATACCGAACATGATGTGCAATATTATATCAGTTTCTTTATTAAGTAAAGAAGGATATAATTTTGTAGTAAAGGATAATGTTATGAACATATTCCTAGATCAAAAGTTGATTGCATCAGGCTCGCTACATAATGGCATATTCATTCTCAATCAAAATACAGTCTTCAATATACAAAACACACACAAGAGGAAAAGCTCAGAAATGAACGAATCCTTCTTGTGGCATTGTAGACTTGGCCGTATCAATGAGACACGACTAGCTAAGTTGCATAAGAATGGATATTTGAATTCATTCGAATTATCATCTTATGACACTTGCCATTCATGTCTCAAAGGAAAAATGACCAAAACTCCGTTTACGGGACACGGAGAAAGAGTTACAGAACTCTTGGGACTGGTGCATAGTGATGTATGCGGTCCTATGTCTACACACGCCAGAAATGGTTCTTCCTACTTCATTACATTCACTGACGATCTCTCTAGATACGGGCATGTGTTCCTGTTGAAACACAAGTCTGAAGCTTTTGAGAAATTCAAAGAATATAAGCACGAGGTAGAGAACCAAACGGGCAAAAGTATTAAGATTCTTCGATCTGATCGAGGAGGTGAATACTTAAGCAGTGAATTCCTGGATTATCTAAAAGAGAATGGGATTCTCTCTCAGCTTACTCCTCCTTATACACCACAGCACAACGGTGTATTGGAACGAAGGAATCGCACCCTATTAGATATGGTGCGTTCAATGATGAGCAATGCTGAGTTACCTATTTCCTTTTGGGGATATGCGCTTGAGACAGCCATATACCTATTGAATCTGGTTCCGTCTAAATCTGTACCTACCATACCATATGAGATATGGAGTGGGAAGAGACCATATTTTAAACGAATTAAGATATGGGGTTGTCCGGCCTATGTCAAAAAGCAAAATCCGGACAAACTCGAGGCACGATCAGTCCTTTGCAAGTTTGTGGGATATCCTAAGAATTCTCAAGGATATTTTTTCTACCAAGCTGAGGAATAAAGAGTGTTTGTTGCTCAACATGCCACCTTTTTGGAAAGGGAATTTCTTGCAAAAGAAATTAATGGCAAAGAGGTAGAGCTGGAAGAGGTTCCAGCACCACAAACTGCAACTAATGATTTAGTAGAACCAGAGGATTCAGTGGTGCCCGACGTACCCCAGCCTCTCCGCCGATCTAGTAGGGTTTCTCGACCACCTGAGAGATACTATGGTTTTCTCATTGATGGTGGAAGTGAGGATTGCATCATGGAGGATGATGACCCAACTAGCTTCGAGCAGGCCATCACGAGTGGGGACTTAGTGAAATGGCTGGATGCTATGCGGTCCGAGATGGAATCCATGTACACCAACAAAGTATGGACTTTGGAAGTTGCTCCTGAAGGGGTAAAACCCATTGGGAGCAAGTGGATCTTCAAGAAAAAACTTGGTGTAGATGGGAAAGTGGAGACTTTCAAAGCTAGACTTGTAGCAAAAGGTTTTCGTCAAAGACCAGGTGTGGACTATGACGAAACCTTTTCTCCAGTGGCTATGCTTAAATCCATCCGAATCATGCTTGCCATCGCTGCATATCATGACTACGAAATCTGGCAAAGGGATGTTAAGACCGCCTTTCTAAATGGTGATTTAGAAGAGTGCGTGTACATGACTCAGCCAGAGGGCTTCGTAGACAGTGGGAGCAGCGGGAAGGTGTGCAAGCTGCTTAAATCCATTTATGGATTAAAGCAACCATCGCGGAGTTGGAACATCTGCTTTGACGTCGTTATCAAAGAGTTTGATTTCGTCAAAAACCCAGATGAACCTTGTATTTACAAGAAGGTGGCAGAGAGTAAGGTTGTCTTCGTCGTATTGTACGTGGACGACATACTCTTGATAGGAAATGATATTCCTATGCTGCAATCGGTCAAGCTATTCTTATCACAAAGATTCTCAATGAAAGATCTTGGTGATGCCTCCTGCATATTGGGAATTAGGATCTATAGAGATAGATCTAAACGGATATTGGGATTGTCCCAATCCAGGTACATTGACACCATACTAAAGAGGTTTAGTATGGAAGAATCCGAGCGTGGGAACTTGCCCACGATCTCTGGAGTCACTCTCTCCAAAGAGATGTCTCCCAAGACTGATTTGGAGAGAGCTCGCATGCAAGGGATACCCTATGCTTCAGCTGTAGGCTCTATCATGTATGCAATGCTATGTACCAGACCCGATGTTGCATACTCACTGAGTATAGTGAGCAGGTATCAAGCTGATCCTGGAGAGAGTCACTGGACAGCTGTGAAGAGGATTCTCAAGTACTTGCGAAGGACTAAAGAGATGCTCTTGGTGTATGGTAATGGAGAACTCCAAGTGGAGTCCTTTACCGATTCGAGCTTCCAGAGTGATAAGGACGACTCTAAGTCGCAGTCGGGATTTGTCTTTACCCTTTACGGAGGGGCGGTTAGCTGGAAGAGTTCCAAGCAGGAAACCGTGGCAGACTCGACGATGGAGGCTGAATACATCGCTGCCAACGATGCTGCTAAAGAGGCTGTCTGGATCAAGAAGTTCATTACTGAACTTGGAGTGGTTCCATCCATTGAGCATCCAATACCTTTGTATTGCGATAACAATGGAGCGGTGGCTTTGGCCAAGGAACCCAGGTCCCATCAGCGATCCAGGCATATTCTGAGGTGGTATCACCTGATCCGGGAGATAGTTGATCGCCGGGAGATCGAGATCAGGAGGGTTGACACGAAGGACAACACGGCGGATCCACTCACGAAGGCCATTCCCCAGATACAGTTTGAGAGACTCTTCGGGATGCTCGGTATGCGATACTACAGCAACTGGCCCTAGTGCAAGTGGGAGATTGTTAGTTATATGTATGCCCTAGAGGCCAGTATTATACAGATGATGTATATTATATTGGATGCTTGGACATATATAGAGATGACTTTCGTGCTCGATATGATAGTATGCTATCTGGTTGCTCTTTATCTTAACATGTACACTTGTCTCTTTAAACTGTCTTATAGTTACATGTTGGTAAAGCCCTTAGGATGTGTACTTGACTACCTAGACTATGATGCAGATCATACTAGTGGGGACATGGTAGTCCATAAGTACATCCTTCAAGGTCCCTAGTCGTGGGTGTATCGAGACAGGGCATCGATATACCAGTGTAGACTAGCGTATATGCTTCTCGACCCATGAGATGGGCGATGGATGATCCCGTATCCATTGGTGTTTGACATCAGAGATGGTATACGGGTGCTCAGTGGAGACTGGGTACACTGGACGGACTTGCCGAGAACTCCCAGATGGTATTATACCTCACGTTAGATGGCAGTTCTCAGGTGACACTTGTACAGGTTAGTCTGTAGACCCGAGATCGTCATAGAGTCTTGTGTGATTCCCACTGTGCTTTGATCTCCACCTTACCACGTCCATGAGGGCGTGCAAAACGGTGGTCTTTAGGTACAGTCCCGAGTCACATGGAGGCAATGAGCGATAGGAGGGGTTTGGTTTCTCCCGGTATTGGGGGTTGATGTTGCGCTGTGCTCGATTGGCCGTAACAGGGAAGTCCCTGCCCAGGGCTGATCGGAGATTTGCTGGTAAGTGTTACCAGTAGTTTCTCGACCCATTATGAGCCTCGCATCGGCACGACTTATCGGTTATTGGGGTCTGACGTATACCACCCCTAGACTTGATATGCGACATATCAAACGAACAGACCGGACTGTACGGTAAGTGTTACTGGTTGGATTCACAGGAGTGTGAGCGGGCTAGCTCGTCGATCTTCTGATCGCTCAATACCCGAATGGCCGTTACGTTTAGCAGACCGCTTGCGGCTTGTGGGTGCTTGATATGATCATCATCTGCTACCGGCGTATTGACGAGTCTTTAGAGTTCTACACAGAGGTTTCCTGGCTCAAGCGAAACGAAATAGGAGGGCATATGAGATATGTGCAGGACCGAGAATGATGCGTGTATGTGATGCCGTATTCCATTTTCGCGATGGATGTATCGATTGGTTATATTCGATATAACCTAGATATCGAATCAAGGATTGGTTCGATAAGCCGATATATAGGATACTAGTCGGTTATATACGATATGACCGGATCGTTAAATCAAGTGTTGATTTAATGATTTAATGTATAATTATATATTTGATATATTACTTTGCATTAACTAGTATTGGTTCATTTTAAAAGGATTTTCTCCCTTGATGAACATTGTATATGTGATATATTATTGTGCACATATTTGTATCATGTTTGATGATACTTGATCATGTGGTTAAGTGTAAAGGATTAAACCATGGTTAAGAGATGATTAGGGTTTTTGCTTTTTCATTTATTTATTTGTTTATTTATTTGGAAAAGATTTAGATAAGAATGGTGGCTATGTTTGTTTCTAGTTGAAGCTTCATGAAGCTTTGACTTCTTAACCATTCTTGTCTTCATGCTTAACCCTAACCCATCTAAGTAACCATGGTCTATTCTCTACACTCAACTATGGTTAGCTTATGATAAGTATTGAATTATTTTTCATTTTAATTCAACACTTATCATATTCTTTCTTCTTCTTCATCTTCTTCTTCAAGAAAGAAAGCTTGATGCCATCAATGGCAACTTGAGTTCTAAAGTGAGAAATCCAATTCTAAAGTGAACCCACCTCCTATTTCTTCACCCTCTACCTATTGCCAAGTTGTTTTGGGTGTTTTCTTCACAAGTTTCACAAATTTGTGAAATCGGAGCTTGAACTTGTGATGCCTCGACGTAGATCATCTTCGACACGAAGCCGACGACCTAGTCCGCCCATTTCTCCGATCAAGCCGACGATTGAGTCCGGGATTCGAGATGGACAGCGAGAGGACGCCTACGTGGAGCCAAGGAAGTGGATATCCGGATCTACAAAGGTTGTAGCTTCTTATCTTTAGTTAAGATGTTAACTAGTTTTGTATTTCGCCTAAACTTCTAGTCAACGATCCGTATTAGGGTTTCTCGGCACCCATAAAATTTGAAATTGGCATGGTTGATGCCTTGTGAGACTTCATTAGCGTGCCTAGGAACCCTACAGTTATATATATGCCCTAGAGGCCATTGTTGTACATATGATGTATATTATAGTGGATGCTTGGATATATATAGAGAGGACTTTCTTGCTCGACATGATAGTATGCTATTTGGTTTCACTTTGTCTTAACATGTTGACTTGTAACGTTTTGAAAATCGTTTCGGTGAAATTTCAAAAAAATCGGTAAAATAAGGGGGTTTTCTGTAAAAAGTCAAAATACAAATATCTTATTATAAAAATTAAATATACATATTCTAGCTATGTAATTGCTATTATTTGGTGTTTATTGAGCCGCTGGTGAAATTTCAAATTTTCTGAAAAAAATATTATTTTATTATTATTTAAGCCGTCACTAATACATTTAATTAGGGAAAATTACAAATTGGAATGAGTTGAAACAAATTTTTTGCATCATAAAACATTAAATAAAAATTTATCATGTGGTTTTTGGAACGAAATCATTTGCCAAAACGGTTTAGAAATTATTGAAGAAAAAAAGGCTTTATTTTAGCGTAATGGATGTTTGAGGTATTGTATTTATCATTTTTCACCACCCCGCACCCGTGCCCACACCCACACACCGCCACTTACTCCTCCCCTTAGCCAAATTCAGCAGCCCTCACTTTTTCCCCACTTGGTTTGCAAAGGGAAAAGAAATAAAAGAAAAGATTAGAAAATAGATAAAGTAGTTAGACCTTGACCTTACCTTGACCTTGACTTTCCTCCCTTGCATTTTCCTCACCTCACCTCTCTCTCTCCTCCCCAAAATTTGGCCGAGCCTCCCTTCTTCACTGCTGCAACAGCCCCTCCCCTCTTCTCCTTCTCATTTCACCTCAAAATTCTTCACAAAATGCCCAAAAATCAACACCAAAAATCCCACAAAATCCAAATCAAAACCCTACCCATTTTTCCTTAGCCTATCTAGTATAGATCTTGATGAAAAGAAGCTAATTTTGGAGGGCTAAGTTTGCTTTTGGGATCTTCAAATTGTTGAGTATAAATTCTAACCCTTTGGTAAATTGTTAGTTAATTACTTTAATTTAGTTGTTAAGTGTTTAATTAGGTTTTAAATTGGTTCTAATTGCATGATTGGAAATTCAAGAAAATGGTTTGTGATCAAATTACTGTGTTTATCATTAGATTATGTTTGTGATGAGTAGATTAACATGTTAATGCTATGCTAAAACTAATCTGATTGCTAATTTGCTAATTGTAACATTTAAAATGTCCAAATTAAGTTTTTAGCAAACTAGGTTTTGTAATTTAATTGCAAATGTGAGATTTAAATCTAGTTAGAGTTTTATATCATTTGAACATGGTTTAAGTGTGTAATTTATCATATTAAGGCATGTTAAATCAAACCTAGTAGCTAGTTTGCAAATTGTATTTTAGAATTTTACTATTTAAGCTAAATTGCAAACTAGAATTTTGGGATTTATGGAAATGAGTAAGTTTAAAATCTAGTAATGGTTTGGGTGGCTTAGTTAAGATATTTAGTGAGCATTGTAGCCACTAAAATCATTAAAACATTTAGTTTTGTACTAAAATGGAAAAGTTTGCTTACTAGGTTTTCGGAAAAATAGCTTTTAAAGTGAGTTTGAGGTTTTTGTGAATTCTAACCTATTTCATATTATAATTAGTGTTTGTGAATGCGCAAATGGGTGCGTTTGGGTTTTTCTCGATGGTTTGACGTTTGGACATCGACATCGAGTGTTGGTTTGGCTATTTTTGCATGCGTAGGTGATAGGTTTAGACCTATGTGTGGTACGCGTGCCGATTTGGTTTTCATATGCCGTTTCGACTTCAAATTGGGTTTTTAATGCGATGCGATGTGTCATGATACGTAGGTACCCTCACGAGGACTTAGAGAAGACAAGCAAGCGCGTGGCGACATCGATTTCGGCAAGCGAGGACCAGGTGAGAAGATTTATATCTACGGGGAGAAGTCGGGTGGATGGCGTATAGCACCCCCGCAGTCCGTAGTGTAGCTCATATATATGTGTTTATATAGGTGTTTCATGATACGAGAATGTTTATTCATGTTATGATTATGTGTTCATGGATTAGCTTTGGTTTAGTTGCGAAACCCTAGAGTAGTTGTTATACCTACATACGCACACACAGACTTGCATACATTATTTTCTTGTGCGTTGATGGGGATGTGTATATATGTATATACGCGTGGGTATGGGACTATGCATATATACATTCATATACACATGTACGGATGATGAGGATAGTACTTGGGATTTGAGATGAGTCGATGAGATCGGTGATATGGCAGGGTTCGTATTTGAGATACGACATGACGTTGTAGCCGGTCCTTGACGTAGTGTTTCACACACGTGCATGCATACTTAGGCGGTATCAGTATTGTACTAGACGTAGATCAGTACCCCGATCATGATATTTGATAAAAAGGATACCAGGTGAATAGTATGATGAATGTGATATTGACCCGTACCCAGATTTGGGATGCCGTACGACGGATTTACGTACGAGCTATATTGATGATTGATCCGCACTCTTGACTTGGGATGTCTGATTATAGATATAGTATCGGATATGATATTATTGAGGCGGGATCACCGACTAATATATATATAGGTATTTATATGTATCGACTCAGATGTTAGGCGGTTTCCTTACCTGTAGTTCAGCTTGTTAGTTCAGCCGTATAGTTTAGTGTAGTTGTTAGACTAGATTAGACTCCTACCTATTTCAAAACTAACGGATCGTGGGTATTTTAAAAGACAGGTCAAGGGATTCTACGGATATTTCAAAAGACGTATCTTTTCTTAAAAACACCGTAGCCCTTATTTTTAAAACACCGCGATTCGTGTTATTTCAAAAAGGAACTATTGTAGGACTTATATTAGGGTAATGCAGATTAGTTATCGTTGTGTCTAGTATTTAGCTCCCGCACATTATTGCTGTTCGCTCTGCCTCGCATATTTATTTTGCTACATATTCCATTATTGATATCATACTGTTAGGACACTAGCACCATTACCGATGATGCGTATGTACCACGTACACCTATTTGCCGGCTCACACACATCTTCATCGGTAATTTCCATGTCACGTACACTTTAGAGAATATAATTGCTTGACTTAGATTGTTGGCTAGTAGTTTTGACATGATATTAGTGTACTTCCCTTATATGCCATATTAGACATTGTAGTTATTGCCTACCACTTCATGCATACTGTTATTCAGTTGTTCATGCCTAGTTCATTATCATTGACATATGCACTTGTGATGATTTCTTGAGATTTATGATATTTCTGGATTTCGGGGAAAGCCGCAAAATTTACAACTTATGATCTTTAAAATATAAAATGTTGCGGTTTTCTAGTGATGTAAAGTGTCGTCCACCATGAGTTTGCTGTGGTTTTGGAGATCCGTGTCGAGGAGTGGAGGAACCGTCACGGGTACATGGTGGGCCCGGTATGGTACCCCGGGGCAAGAGGAATGTGGTGTTGACGTTGAGCCTGGCTGGGGAGCACTACCTACCGGTGATATTACGCGACGCGTCGGATATTCGGAGGATACCGTCGTGGTCTTGAGATGGATGGTAGGGGCCGGTCCGGACTGACGGCGCCCTAGATATTGAGCTTGAGACATTGATATTTCAAGACAGTGAGATTTATGTTTTGTGTCGATGCTAGACACTGTTGATACTGATTTCATTATGATACCTCAGTTTAAAAATACGAAGGAAATCTCACTAATTTATGAAAACAGTTTCTTCATTTACATGTATTCTATTTCATGCATTCATACCTCATTCATATGATATATTGCTACCTGAGGCACTGACACGGGCACATGAAATTATACTCGGGTTAGATATTACCCTAGTCATTGTTATAGGCTGCCTGTTATACATATTTTTGAGGATATATTATGATCATTGACCTAGGTTGCGTTATTTATGCGATTTCTGTGCGTAGATATTTTTCTATTCACGAGTTGGCAACTCACCCCCGTTGTACCCCAGTTTCTTACAGGTTGCCGTACAGGTTCCTTACGGCTTTGCGGGCATAGTTTCATTCGGGTGATTTGCTAGTAGGTGGGTTTACTTGTATCATACCCCCATTATTTACCTTGTATGATATTATTCAGTTGTATCTAGTAAATTCCATCAACCAAACATGTATTTATTTTTGAGATAGAGACCCGTGATGTTATTCTTTCGACCTTAGAGTCACGCGTTTTATTTCTGGGGATTTCTGGTGGTTTTGAGTTTCCTTTTGAGTTTTGATCCTCGCCGTTGGCGTTGTATATTATATTGCTTGTGTGGTTGTGACCGTCGTTTGACGAAGAGCTAGCTCCCGCTTGGGGATGCCTTTTTCTTGATTTCGTATACTATTCATGTTGTATCCCGTTTGGGGGCCAGTATTTACAAAGGAGACTCTGCCGAAATTTTCAGTAAAATTTTGATGTTTTAAAAACCACATAATTCGGCTTATGCTATTGAACTACTTGCTTTAAGTTGGTGTTTCCTGCACTCTACGATTTTCTTGGTTTGGATTTCTGGGTTTTCGGTTTACTTAGATTACGTACGCCTCGAGACGTTTGTAGTTTAAGTGCCGGTCATGTTCCGTACTTTCGGGTCGTGACAAAGTTGGTATCAGAGCGTTAGGTTTTAACCTTCGGAGCGTAGGATGACCCTTGGTTGATGGAATAGGTGACTAAAGTAGAGTGACGTACCGTTGATATGTTCCGCGGCATATTTACGACACGCCACTCCACTTATGAAGCCTTAGGATGTACATTTCCTTGTTCAGTATTATATTCCTTCCTGATCTAGCCTCATCGGTACCAGTTTGGTTTTGCTGCTACGGTTACGGGCAGGGAGAGCTACGGCTAAAGTTGCGGTCAGCACAAGCTCGTCACGAACGAGGACTGACCAGGGCGAAATTCCGGCGACACACGATTGCAGAGATGTGTCTTTTTACTGTGTTTCCGCGCCACGAGCGTTTGGCGGATCGCCTTTATGAGGTTACTCGGAGGTGCTGATCGACACTAGAGAATAGAGCCAATGATGGAGACCAGCCAGATTTTGATGACCATTGGTGTGTTGCTTACTCCTGATGATTGAGGCACTATTCAGCGTGCAGACGATCGAGCCAGTTGTTGCTGCGAGCGACGAGATATCGCCCCATATGTTGGAGCTATTGCGGGGCGAGTTGTACGAATAGATGATAGAAGGTCGCTAGTCACCCGATGATGAATGACTAGGACAGGTGGTTCGTTCGCCTACCCCGATGCGAGGTCATCAGATAGATTGATTCCAGCTAGAGACGACTTCACGCGGAGACGTTGGGAGTCGACAGAGACGATCAAATGTCGGAAATCTATTATTCCAAGTTTAAAGTAGTCGGAAAGACATGCAGGCAATTCTATGGTCCCTCTAGAAGAATGAAACCCTAACTCGACTTAATGACCGTATGAAAGCCTTTGAACCTTTGGGTTTGCGGCAGTTCTACGGCGCCATTAGTGAGGCTTGGGTTTGCCCTTCTACGGCTGGACCACCGATGCTGTGGTATGTACTCGATACTATTAAACTGTACCCAAGATGTTGAGCTCTTGAGGGATTATGAGGTTTTGACGAATCGATTGGATGGTTCGACTTAATTCGGATGCTAGGTGGTGAGATGCATTCTTGGGAGACTCCAGATACGAGGATAGTCGTTGGAGCTCAGTCCATGTAGCCGCGACGAGACGAGTCTAAAGCAGACGACATTAGAGAAAAGTGGAGTAAGAGGTTCGTACCAGATCTAGATGAGATAACGTTCCACTCCGCCGACATCAGAGATGCGATGCGCATGCCGAGGCATGGTACTTGGACTTACCTTCCAGAAGGAGTCGCGATGAGTATGCAGTCGTTCCAGAGAAAGATGCAGATATAGGAAAGGACAATGACTTCTGGACAGTTGGCAGAGACGAGACGTGGAAGAGACCGTGAGCAGGATTCCTTCCAGGACACTGCTGCAATGATACTTGCACCCAGGATCAGATGTGTCACGTATATTCAGAGAGCCAGAGGCCGACGCCAGTAATATGCTGTCTTACGAGTGGTCGCGATGATTGACCAAGAGATGACCAGAGAAGTGCCAGAACGGAATCGTCCCCGTTAGCACACCTGACAAGGCCGATGAGCCGATGGACCGAAAGATTGGTAATTCACAGTGAAGACCTTGACCCAGGAGTGGTCATGGTTACGCACGCCAGCAGGACAGAGTTCATGATCATCGACGAGACGTCCCACTAGTGACTGCGACAGTTGGCCCGAGATTCTTAAAGGATGCGCTTGAGCGGTACTATTCCGCCATTATTGATTTCGATGTTTTGGGTGATTTATTCGCATGATTTGATTTTGATGATTGAGGATTTACGATCTTTGCACAGTGTTGCACTTGATATCATTTTCGTGCTTTGGTTTCACATGTTTGTGATTTTACGGTTTTAGACATTTGAGTTGATTTTGTGCGTATGCACGCACACGATTTCGTTCCTGCACTCGGTATAGTTTATATATGCTTGTAGTGCAGTGATACGCCTTTTGTGCACTTAGATGCACTGGACTTCGATTTCGATTGTGATACCCGATATTTGTTTTGTGCACCTTGTGCACCTGATTGATTTTGCGCACGTTCGGCGCTTGATATTGGATTTCATGATTTCGTGCACGATAGATGCACCTAATTTTGCTGTCAGGCACACATGTTGCCTACGACAGATGTTTCGTGCACACCCGATGCACTTAGATGTTGTTTCTGTGCGCATGTTTGGCACATTCATGGATTTTGATTTCCGTGCGCACCAGACGCACGTAGCATTCATGTGCATGTTTTGGGATTGATTTCGTATAGAGCAGTACGTTTTTATGATATTGCTATGTGTTTTCGTACTGAGCAGGACTAGTCAGAGGACAGTACCTGAATATATTTTTGCATGCATTGATAGTTATTGAAGGGATTTCCAAAAAGCGAGCTATAGCCTCAGTATTTACCTACGTGTCTGATATGACACGAAATGTTTAAAACAAGGAGACCCTTCTAAATTGTTTCCAAAACGGCGGAACGTACATTTCAAACAAAGGTATATATGTATATAGTTATTTTCTTATGATAGACGTCCGCCACTGTGCAGTGTTATACGCGTTGCACAGCGACTTAAAGAGATTTGGCATGCATTTCCTTTAGATACTTACATATATAGATTCGATATTTACATGTATAGTTTCGAGTTATGTCATATTGGTTTTGATTTGGATTTGGCATTGATGTCTTCTCCATGACTCCGATGATTGCGGGATGCTTGACGGAGTTTTGATTTGAGTTATATGCTCATTTTTCAAGCGCATGCGCTGCGCTACGATTTGTTTTATGTAGTTACAATTTCGGAGCCCCGACGACTTGATGGTTTTTCTTAGATGTTTTAGTATTTGGGGGAGTTTGAATTTAAATTCGGGGACCGAATTTCTTTAAGGGGGAAAGATTGTAACGTTTTGAAAATCGTTTCGGTGAAATTTCAAAAAAATCGGTAAAATAAGGGGGTTTTCTGTAAAAAGTCAAAATACAAATATCTTATTATAAAAATTAAATATACATATTCTAGCTATTTAATTGCTATTATTTGGTGTTTATTGAGCCGCTGGTGAAATTTCAAATTTTCTGAAAAAAATATTATTTTATTATTATTTAAGCCGTCACTAATACATTTAATTAGGGAAAATTACAAATTGGAATGAGTTGAAACAAATTTTGTGCATCATAAAACATTAAATAAAAATTTATCATGTGGTTTTTGGAACGAAATCATTTGCCAAAACGGTTTAGAAATTATTGAAGAAAAAAAGGCTTTTTTTTAGCGTAATGGATGTTTGGGATATTGTATTTATCATTTTTCACCACCCCACACCTGTGCCCACACCCACACACCCCCACTTACTCCTCCCCTTAGCCAAATTCAGCAGCCCTCACTTTTTCCCCACTTGGTTTGCAAAGGGAAAAGAAATAAAAGAAAAGATTAGAAAATTGATAAAGTAGTTAGACTTTGACCTTACCTTGACCTTGACTTTCCTCCCTTGCATTTTCCTCACCTCACCTCTCTCTCTCCTCCCCAAAATTTGGCCGAGCCTCCCTTCTTCACTGCTGCAACAGCCCCTCCCCTCTTCTCCTTCTCATTTCACCTCAAAATTCTTCACAAAATGCCCAAAAATCAACACGAAAAATCCCACAAAATCCAAATCAAAACCCTACCCATTTTTCCTTAGCCTATCTAGTATAGATCTTGATGAAAAGAAGCTAATTTTGGAGGGCTAAGTTTGCTTGTGGGATCTTCGAATTGTTGGGTATAAATTCTAACCCTTTGGTAAATTGTTAGTTAATTACTTTAATTTAGTTGTTAAGTGTTTAATTAGGTTTTAAATTGGTTCTAATTGCATGATTGGAAATTCAAGAAAATGGTTTGTGATCAAATTAGTGTGTTTATCATTAGATTATGGTTGTGATGAGTAGATTAACATGTTAATGCTATGCTAAAACTAATCTGATTGCTAATTTGCTAATTGTAACATTTAAAATGTCCAAATTAAGTTTTTAGCAAACTAGGTTTTGTAATTTAATTGCAAATGTGAGATTTAAATCTAGTTAGAGTTTTATATCATTTGAACATGGTTTAAGTGTGTAATTTATCATATTAAGGCATGTAAAATCAAACCTAGTAGCTAGTTTGCAAATTGTATTTTAGAATTTTACTATTTAAGCTAAATTGCAAACTAGAATTTTGGGATTTATGGAAATGAGTAAGTTTAAAATCTAGTAATGGTTTGGGTGGCTTAGTTAAGATATTTAGTGAGCATTGTAGCCATTAAAATCATTAAAACATTTAGTTTTGTACTAAAATGGAAAAGTTTGCTTACTAGGTTTTCGGAAAAATAGCTTTTAAAGTGAGTTTGAGGTTTTTGTGAATTCTAACCTATTTCATATTATAATTAGTGTTTGTGAATGCGCAAATGGGTGCGTTTGGGTTTTTCTCGATGGTTTGACGTTTGGACATCGACATCGAGTGTTGGTTTGGCTATTTTTGCATGCGTAGGTGATAGGTTTAGACCTATGTGTGGTACGCGTGCCGATTTGGTTTTCGTATGCCGTTTCGACTTCGAATTGGGTTTTTAATGCGATGCGATGTGTCATGATATGTAGGTACCCTCACGAGGACTTCGAGAAGACAAGCAAGCACGTGGCGACATCGATTTCGGCAAGCGAGGACCAGGTGAGTAGATTTATATCTACGGGGAGAAGTCGGGTGGATGGCGTATAGCACCCCCGCAGTCCGTAGTGTAGCTCATATATATATGTTTATATAGGTGTTTCATGATACGAGAATGTTTATTCATGTTATGATTATGTGTTCATGGATTAGCTTTGGTTTAGTTGCGAAACCCTAGAGTAGTTGTTATACCCACATACGCACACACAGACTTGCATACATTATTTTCTTGTGCGTTGATGGGGATGTGTATATATGTATATACGCGTGGGTATGGGACTATGCATATATACATTCATATACACATGTACGGATGATGAGGATAGTACTTGGGATTTGAGATGAGTCGATGAGATCGGTGATATGGCAGGGTTCGTATTTGAGATACGACATGACGTTGTAGCGGGTCCTTGACGTAGTGTTTTACACACGTGCATGCATACTTAGGCGGTATCAGTATTGTACTAGACGTAGATCAGTACCCCGATCATGATATTTATAAAGAGGATACCAGGTGAATAGTATGATGAATGTGATATTGACCCGTACCCAGATTTGGGATGCCGTACGACGGATTTACATACGAGCTATATTGATGATTGATCCGCACTCTTGGCTTGGGATGTCTGATTATAGATATAGTATCGGATATGATATTATTGAGGCGGGATCACCAACTAATATATATACAGGTATGTATATGTATCGACTCAGATGTTAGGCGGTTTCCTTACCTGTTGTTCAGCTTGTTAGTTCAGCCGTATAGTTTAGTGTAGTTGTTAGACTAGATTAGACTCCTACCTATTTCAAAACTAACGGATCGTGGGTATTTTAAAAGACAGGTCAAGGGATTCTACGGATATTTCAAAAGACGTATCTTTTCTTAAAAACACCGTAGCCCTTATTTTCAAAACACCGCGATTCGTGTTATTTCAAAAAGGCACTATTGTAGGACTTATATTAGGGTAATGCAGATTAGTTATCGTTGTGTCTAGTATTCAGCTCCCGCACATTATTGCTGTTCGCTCTGCCTCGCATATTTATTTTGCTACATATTCCATTATTGATATCATGCTGTTAGGACACTAGCACCATTACCGATGATGCGTATGTACCACGTACACCTATTTGCCGGCTCATACACATCTTCATCGGTAATTGCCATGTCACGTACACTTTAGAGAATATAATTGCTTGACTTAGATTGTTAGCTAGTAGTTTTGACATGATATTAGTGTACTTCCCTTATATGCCATATTAGACATTGTAGTTATTGCTTACCACTTCATGCATACTGTTATTCAGTTGTTCATGCCTAGTTCATTATCATTGACATATGCACTTGTGATGATTTCTTGAGATTTATGATATTTCTGGATTTCGGGGAAAGCCGCAAAATTTACAACTTATGATCTTTAAAATATAAAATGTTGCGGTTTTCTAGTGATGTAAAGTGTCGTCCACCATGAGTTTGCTGTGGTTTTGGAGATCCGTGTCTAGGAGTGGAGGAACCGTCACGGGTACATGGTGGGCCCGGTATGGTACTCCGGGGCAAGAGGAATGTGGTGTTGACGTTGTGCCTGGCTGGGGAGCACTACCTACCGGTGATATTACCCGACGCGTCGGATATCCGGAGGATACCGTCGTGGTCTTGAGATGGATGGTAGGGGCCGGTCCAGACTGACAGCGCCCTAGATATTGAGCTTGAGACATTGATATTTCGAGACAGTGAGATTTAAGTTTTGTGTCGATGCTAGACACTGTTGATACTGATTTCATTATGATACCTCAGTTTAAAAATACGAAGGAAATCTCACTAATTTATGAAAACAGTTTCTTCATTTACATGTATTCTATTTCATGCATTCATACCTCATTCATATGATATATTGCTACCCGAGGCACTGACACGGGCACATGAAATTATACTCGGGTTAGATATTACCCTAGTCATTGTTATAGGCTGCCTGTTATACATATTTTTGAGGATATATTATGATCATTGACCTAGGTTGCGTTATTTATGCGATTTCTGTGCGTAGATATTTTTCTATTCACGAGTTGGCAACTCACCCCCGTTGTGCCCCAGTTTCTTGCAGGTTGCCGTATAGGTTCCTTACGGCTTTGCGGGATAGTATCATTAGGGTGATTTGCTAGTAGGTGGGTTTACTTGTATCATACCCCCATTATTTACCTTGTATGATATTATTCAGTTGTATCTAGTAAATTCCATCAACCAAACATGTATTTATTTTTAAGATAGAGACCCGTGATGTTATTCTTTCGACCTTAGAGTCACGCGTTTTATTTCTGGGGATTTCTGGTGGTTTTGAGTTTCCTTTTGAGTTTTGATCCTCGCCGTTGGCGTTGTATATTATATTGCTTGTGTGGTTGTGACCGTCGTTTGACGAAGAGCTAGCTCCCGCTTGGGGATGCCTTTTTCTTGATTTCGTATACTATTCATGTTGTATCCCGTTTGGGGGCCAGTATTTACAAAGGAGACTCTGCCGAAATTTTCAGTAAAATTTTGATGTTTTAAAAACCGCATAATTCGGCTTCTGCTATTGAACTACTTGCTTTAAGTTGGTGTTTCCTGCACTCTACTATTTTCTTGGTTTGGATTTCTGGGTTTTCGGTTTACTTAGATTACGTACGCCTCGAGACGTTCGTAGTTTAAGTGCCGGTCATGTTCCGTACTTTCGGGTCGTGACATGACTTGTATTAGTTTACTGTCTTGCTCTCACATGTTGATAAAGCCCTTTGGATATGTACTCGACTACCGGGACTCTGATGAGATCATACTTGTGGGGCCAGGGTAGTCAATGAGTACATCCTATAACTGTTCCTAGTCGAGAGAGTATCGAGACAGGGCATCGATACTCCAGAGTAGACTAGCGTATACGCATCTTGATCCATATGATGGGCGATGGATGATCCCATATCCTTCGGTGTTTGACATCAAGATGGTGTACGGGTGCTCAGTGGAAACTGGGTACACTGAATAGACTCGCCGAGAACTCCTAGATTGTATTATACCTATCGTCAGATAGCAGTTCTCCGGTGACACTGGTACAGGTTAGTCTGTAGACCCGAGATCGTCATAGAGACTTGTGTGATTCCAACTGTGCTTTGATTTCCACCTTACCATGTCCAAGAGGGCATGCAAAACGGTGGCTTTTGGGTACATTCTCGAATCACATGGAGGCAATGAGCGATAGGAGGGGTTTCGCCTCTCCCGGTATAGGGAGTTGATGTTGTGCTGTGTTCGATTGGCTATAACTGCAAGTCCCTGGCCAGGGCTGATATGGAGTGCTATTGGTAAAAGTTATCAGTAGTTTCTTGACCCGTTATGAGCCTCACATTGACACGACTTATCGGTTACTGGGGTTTGACGTTTACCACCCGTAGACTAGATATGCAACATATCAGACGAAGAGACCAGACTATACGGTAGTGTTACTGATTGAATTCACAGGAGAATGTACAGGCTTGCTTGTTGATCTTCTGATCGCTCAATACCTGCGTGGCTGTTACGTTTAGCTGACCGCTTGCATATTGTGGGTGTTTGATATGATCATCACCCACTGCCGACGTATTGACGATTCTTTAGAGTCCTACACAGAGGTTTTCTGGCTCAGGCAAAACGGAGTAGGAGCACATATGTGATATGTGCGGAACGAGGATAATACGATATGAGATACAGTATTCTATTCTCGTGATATATGATATCGGCCAGGTATTTATAATATAGCCGGGTCATCGGATCAAGTGTTGATTCGATGAACCGGTACATGTTATATTAGTCGGTTATATGCGATATAGCCGGATTGTCGGATCAAGTGTTGATTCGATAATTTAATGTACAATTATATATGTGATATATTACATTATATTAACTAATATAAGCTCACTTTATTGATTCATTTTCTCACCGGATAATACATTGATATATATGCGATATATGTTAATTGTATTATTTTCTTTTATTACAAAAATATATTATATATGTGATATATAATATTGTAACAAGTTATGATTACAAAACCAACCATGGGTTAAGAATGAAGGTTTAACCCTTGTAGAGAATAAAATAGGGTAAAGGGTTTGGGTTGGGTTAAGAAATATCTACACAAAATATCAACACAAAATATCTTAGCTAAAAAACAAAAGAAAGCTTCATGAAGCTTCATGAAAAAGTTAACCCAAATGCTAACACAAATCAAACCCTAACTTGTTTAATCTCTACAAATCATGTTGCATTTGTAAACATAACTTGTTACAATATTATATATCACATATATAATATAATTTTGTAACAAAAGAAAATAATACAATTAACGTATGTCGCATATATATCAATGTATTATCCGGTGAGAAAATGAATTAATAAATCGAGCTCATATTAGTTAATGTAATATAATATATCACATATATAATTATACATTAAATTATCGAATCAACACTTGATCCGACAATCCGGCTATATCGCATATAACCGAATAATATAGCATATACCGATTCATCGAATCAAAACTTTATCCGATGACCCGACTATATCACAAATACCAGCCCGATATCATATATCGCGAGAATAGAATACGGTATCTCATATAGTATTATTCTCGGTCCCGCACATATCACATTTGTGCTCCTACTCCGTTTTGCCTGAGCTAGAAAACCTCTGTGCAGGACTCTAAAGAATCGTCAATACGCCGGCAGTGGGTGATGATCATATCAAACACTGTCAAGCTACTAGCGGTCAGCTAAACGTAACAGCCACCTAGGTATTGAGCGATCAGAAGATCAACAAGCAAGCCTGTACATTCTCCTGTGAATCCAATCAGTAACACTACCATACAGTCCAGTCTCTTCGTCTGATATGTTGCATATCTAGTCTAGGAGTGGTAAACGTCAGACCCCAGTAACCGATAAGTCGTGTCGATGTGAGGCTCATAACGGGTCGAGAAACTACTGATAACTCTTACCAGTAGCACTCCATATCGGCCCTGGCCAGGGACTTGCAGTTATAGCCAATCGAACACAGCACAATATCAACTCCCTATACCGTGAGAGACGAAACCCCTCCTATCGCTCATTGCCTCCATGTGATTCGGGACTGTACCCAAAAACACCGTTTTAGACGCCCTCTTGGATGTGGTAAGTTGGAAATCAAAGCACAGTGGGAATCACACAAGACTCTATGACGATCTCGGGTCTACAGACTAACCTGTAACAATGTCACCGGAGAACTCTTATCTGACGATATGTATAATACAATCTAGGAGTTCTCGGCGTGTCCGTTCAGTGTACCCAGTCTCCACTGAGCACCCGTACACCATCTTTGATGTCAAACACCGATGGATATGGGATCATCCATCGCCCATCATATGGGTCAAGATGCGTATACGCTAGTCTACTCTGGAGTATCGATGCCCTGTCTCGATACTCCCTCGACTAGGAAGAGTTATAGGATGTACTCGTTGACTACCCTGGCCCCACTAGTATAATCTTATCATAGTCCCAGTCGTCGAGTACATATCCTAAGGGCTTTATTAATATGTGAGAGCAAGACAGTAAACTAATACAAGTCAACATGTTAAGACAAAGTGAAACCAAATAGCATACTATCAAGTCGAGCAAGAAAGTACTCTATATATATATCCAAGCATCCACTATAATATACATCATATATACAACAATGGCCTCTAGGGCATATATATAACTAACAATCTCCCACTTGCACTAAGGCCAGCTGTTGTAGTATCTCATACCCAACATCACGAAGAGTCTCTCAAATTGTATCTGGAGTATGGCCTTCGTGAGTTGATCCGCAGTGTTGTCCTTCGTATCAACTCTCCTGACCTCGATCTCCCGGCGATCAACTATCTCCCGGATCAGGTGATACCGCTTCAGAATATGTCTGGACTTCTGATGGGACCTGGGTTCCTTGGCCAAAGCCATAGCTCCATTGTCATCATAATACAAAGGTATTGGATGCTCAATGGATGGAACCAAACCAAGTTCAGTGATGAACTTCTTCATCCAGACGGCCTCTTTGGCAGCATCATTGGCAGCGATCTATTCAGTCTCCATCGTCGAGTCTGCAACGGTTTTCTGTTTGGAACTCTTCCAACACACCGCCCCTCTATTGAAGGTAAAGACAAATCCCGAGTGCGACTTAGAGTCATCCTTATCACTCTGGAAGCTCGAATCGGTAAAGGACTCCACCTGGAGTTCACCTTTACCATACACCAAGAACATCTCTTTAGTCCTTCGCAAGTACTTGAGAATGTTCTTCATAGCTGTCCAGTGACTTTCTCTAGGATCTACTTGATACCTACTCACTACACTTAGTGAGTATGCAACATCAGGTCTGATACATAGCATCGCATACATGATAGAGCCTACTGCCGAAGCATAGGGTATCCCTTGCATGCGAGCTCTTTCCAAATCGGTCTTGGGAGACATCTCTTTGGAGAGAGTGAGTCCAGAGATTGTGGGTTGGTTCCCACTCTTGGATTCTTCCATATTAAACCTCTTTAGTATGGTGTCAATGTACCTAGACTGGGACAATCCCAGTATCCGTTTAGATCCATCTCTATAGATCTTAATTCCCAGTATGCAGGAGGCATCACCTAAATCTTTCATTGAGAATCTTTTTGATACGAAGAGCTTGACCGAGTGCAGCAAAGGAACATCATTTCCTATCAAGAGTATGTCATCCATGTACAATACGAGGAAGACAACCTTACTCTCTACAACCTTCTTGTATATACAAGGTTCATCTACGTTTTTGATGAAGTCAAACTCTTTGACTACAACATCAAAGCAGATGTTCCAACTCCGCGATACCTGCTTTAACCCGTAGATGGATTTAAGCAACTTGCACACCTTTCCGCTGGTCCCAATGTCAACGAAGCCCTCTGGCTGAGTCATGTACACGCACTCTTCTAAATCACTATTTAGAAAGGCGGTCTTAACATCCATCTGCCAGATTTCATAGTCATGGTATGCAGCAGTGGCAAGTAGGATCCGGATGGACATAAGCATAGCCGCTGGAGAAAAGGTTTCGTCATAATCCACACCTGGTCGTTGACGAAAACCCTTTGCAACAAGTCTAGCTTTGAAATTCTCCACTTTTCCATCTACACCAAGTTTCTTCTTAAACATCCATTTTCTCCCAATGGGTTTTACCCCTTCAGGAGCAACTTCCAAAGTCCTTACTTTGTTAGTGTACATGGATTCCAACTCAGATCGCATTGCATCCAGCCACTTCACAGAGTCCCCACTCGTGATGGCCTGCTCGAAGCTAGTCGGGTCATCATCTTCCATGATGCAATCCTCGCTCCTACCAGCAACAAGAAAACCGTAGTATCTCTCAGGTGGATAAGAAACCCTACTAGATCGGCGGAGGGGATGGGGTTCGTTGGGAACTACTGAATGCTCTGGTTCCACTAAATCTTCTGTCGTAGTTTGTGTTGCCGGAACTTCTTCCAGTTCTACCTCCTTGCCACAAATTTCCTTTGCAAGAAATTCCTTTTCTAGAATGGTGGCATGTCGGGAAACAAACACCTTTTGTTCCTCAGTGTGGTAGAAGATGTACCCTTGTGAGTTCTTAGGATATCCTATAAACTTGCATAGGACAGACCTTGCCTCGAGTTTGTCCGGATTGTTCCTTTTGACAAAGGCCGAACAACCCCATATCTTAACATACTTATGAGATGGTCTCTTCCCCTTCTATATCTCCTATGGAGTGGTAGGCACTGATTTGGAAGGAACCATATTCAATAGGTGTATAGCTGTCTCAAGCGCATACCCCCAGAAGGAAATAGGTAACTCAGCATTGCTCATCATAGAGCGCACCATATCTAATAGGGTGCGATTCCTCCATTCCGACACACCGTTGTGCTGTGGTGTATAAGGAGGAGTAAGCTGAGAGAGAATCCCATTCTCTTTTAGATAATCAAGAAACTCATTGCTCAAGTATTCTCCTCCTCGATTAGATCGAAGGATCTTAATACTTTTGCCCGTTTGGTTCTCTACTTCATGCTTATATTCTCTGAATTTCACAAAGGCTTCAGACTTGTGTTACATCAGGAACACATGTCCGTATCTTGAGAGATCGTCAATGAATGTAATGAAGTAGGAAGAACCGTTCCTGAAATGTGTAGACATGGGAGCACATACATCACTATGTATCAGTCCTAAGAGTTCTGTAACTCTTTCTCCGTGTCCACTAAACGGAGTTTTGGTCATCTTGCCTTTGAGACATGACTGGCAAGTATCATAAGATGAAAATTCGAACGGATTCAAATATCCATCCTTATGTATTTTAGCTAGTTGTGTCGCATTGATATGACCTAGTCTACAATGCCATAAGAAGGATTCGTTCATTTCTGAACTTTTCCTCTTGTTTGTCTTCTGTACATTAAGAATCGTAGTTTGATTTAGAACGTAGATGCCATTATTTAAGGATCCTGATCCTATCAACTTTTGATTCAGGAATATATTCATAACATTATCCTGTACTACAAAATTATATCCTTCTTTATTCAATAAAGAAACTGATATAATATTGCATATCAGGGTCGGAATGTAATAGCACTCGTTCAGAACTAATGTATTACCATTTGGTATCACAGCGTGATATTCGCCAACTGCCTTGGCTGCAACATCTGCACCATTCCCTACTCTTACGGAATGATCACCAATTCCCAGTTTTCTACCTTTACGTAGCCCACGTAACATATTACTTATGTGGGATCTTGATCCGGTATCTAATACCCAGGACGTAGAGTTAACTGAGAAACAGTTCTCAATAAATAACACTCCCGAAGATGATGCATCAGCATACTTGTTCTTCGCTTGGGCAGTGTGAGAATCCAGATATTCTCCTATTTCCTGCTCAGTCTTATAACATTTATAAGAAAGAACGGGACCAACGTTCCCCTGCTCAGTATAATAAGCGGGTTCAGTCAATACATCAATATTATTATCTTGATTAAGGCCTGACATGGTCGCTACCTGGAGAGAGAGAGAGAGAAGAAACCACTTTAGCGTATGCTCTTGCAAGATTAGATTGGTTATTATCTTATCTAATCAGGTTGTCTCTTACTGTTTTTATCAAATCTTCCTTCAAACCCTAAAAGGGAAGACTAGCCGGGATTAATTACACCTTACAAGTTCGCCAATCTTTCAGCCAGGCCAGTGTGGGTATTTTGAGGGAAGTTCCCCGTGCTTTCACACAGACCTAATTAAAATAAACCTCGTTTTCCCAGAGGCATAACCCCGTAAACACCTTTCTAGTCACCTACTTGATCGGCTAATTGTCCTGTGTGAAACTCTCACAGGAGTAACTCTTACTCGCAATGGGTATCGCGATCCATCTATCTTATAGAAGGTATGCAATCTCATTGCAAATTTCAACGCTTGAAATTCCCGACAAAGGTTTTACCCCTAACGTGCTATGACCTTGATGAATGCCAACAAACTATAGTCCTCTAGTCAAGCTCAACCCGTACATTTCTTGATTGAATTAAACCCACCCGTATGACTCTTGGCGAAAGCCAACAAAGCCGTACGACTACCCTAACCCAATTGCATCATATGCTACAGATAAGCAATAGTTGGCTACCGTACACTACGTCTTGATGAAAGCCAACAAACGCAGCACGAATACTATGTATTACTTATCTGAAATGTCGGAGGGCTACTTAGGTTTTTCAGAAAACCATGAGCGTAAAGAACTTGATATCGTTGTAGAAACAAGCGATTTTGAAAACGAGTATTTTTGAGGCTTTTCTAGTTCCGCTAAAGAGGTCACTCCCGGTGAAGGGATTTCGGCTCTTTCCTTATCGAATAAGGTGCAGGATATTACACAAATACCGCTGTGCAAAGCAACAATTATAGAAGCAATCAAAAACTAAACCATGAGTTTGTAGCATCTGCCAGTTTTGCTAAAGAGGTCACTCTCGATGAAGGGATCTCCGCTCTTTCCTCATCGAATAAGGTGTAGGGCATATCATATATACCGCTGTGCAAAGCAAAAAATGTAGCTACCCTTTTTGAAAATTTGATTCTACAACATCTTTTTGGGTTTCTTTTCTTTTATTAATCTCATTAATAAATCCCATCAGTTATGCTTCCCAAGCATCACAGAAGAAACGAAAGCAGTAATATTTATATATCATCGTAATATTTATATATCATCATATATATATAGTATAAGCATTCGTCTCAGGCAGTAATATGATCTCACCACCGAACATTGCAGCAGAAGATAACATATGAAATATTAGATATACTAGGACATCCGTGTTTTACATTGAGCCTGTATAAAACACGGATTCCACGGTCGTGATGAATAGCCAAACCTACATCCCTAGACCCATACGAGAACGGCCAGCAACACTGCCAATTCTAGGGTTAGGAGACCCGGTCTCGACTTCTCGAGATGGCCTCCAACTGGACCCTAGAACCCGGTTACTTGTGCACCCCTCCTTGGGTGTACCTAATGCGGAAAAATAAATAATATACAATGGTGACATCATCCTCAACCCGGAAGTGCCCCAATAAAAGAATATTACATACAATGAATTTTACATGAATGAAAATTAAAACCCTCATCTCACATAAAACCCCCGGCTATTCAGAAACACGACGATCCAATATAATATATCACAACAACACATAATATCTCATATCATCAACGTAAGCAAGTATGCGTATCCCGATGGTCGTTAATGTATAGCAACGAAGCCGGCAATACCCCACATACTACGCTTACGGTCACAGAAAAGAAAGTGTAAAACTACAGCATTTGGAATCCACATTCACTTTAGACATCATAAATCCGAAATATCACAAACTTCGCATTTCATGCCTAACTATATGAATTCCAGATATTATATCGAATTCTAGATAAATAGACAATGTTAAACTTTCCGATCGAATAAGCAAACACCCAAGATTTCCTAAATAGCTCAACACTTGAGCTGAGTTCAAAAATCCCAGAACATGTCGCAGCCCCAATGAACCTGCCGTGGAAGGGTCAAACCAGTGCCTTACATGTGGCAACGCTAAACTACCACAAACCCTAGGGTTCAGTGGCAGTTTTGATGGTCACATAATCGAGTTAAGGTTACGTTCTTCAAGAGGGTCCACAGATACGCTTGCATGATTTCCCGAAAGTTTTAAACTCAGGAAAAATCCAACACTTGAAAGTTTTCCGATAGGGGGAAAAATGAGTTATTGATATCCGTCCGAACCTTTTAACACGTTCTAAATTACCCGAAAAACTAAACGATGTTAAACTTTCCGATCGAATCAACGAATTCTTTAGATCTCCAGAAAACTCAACACTTGAGTAATATTAAAAATTCCCAGAAGCATGTAGTAATACCTACGGATGTTACCTAGAAATATCTATCCCTGATACCCAAGTACGGCCGCGGAAACGCCGCGAAAAGCCTGGGATTGCCACGGTTCCGCGGTTACTTGAAGGAATAAGGGGTTCGTATTTCACAGCTATCCATAAAATCACCTGCTTAATTTTCTGAGTATTTTTAATAAGAAAAAACCATCTTTTTAAAAAATTTCCAGAGAGAGGGTCAAATATGACGTTTCGGAGTTCGATCGGACTTTTAACTTCGTCTACACGTAGCCTAATGCTCTAGCTAGGCTCTGATACCACTGTAAGGTTACTAGGCACTATCACAAGGCTCTATAAGGCATCAACCGTGCCAAATCTAAAAATTTCAAGTGTCGAACAATCTAAAGCGAGGATCTTTGCTAGAGGATTAGAATAAACATAGCAGCATTTGAGGTTGAAAATGTTGAAATCGGTACAATTTTCAAAGTAAATGGACATAGATTAAAACCGTATTTTTCCACTGACCCCTCGGAGGAGCTCCTGTTTTTACAGGAGCCGCTTTATAATGACTGATTTTCCTCCATCTCACCTCCATGACTTGGTAATTTTTTCACATCTTTAGAATGGAGGTGAGTCAACTTGTATATAAATTTTATAAAAATAAAAAAAATAAAAATATATAATAAAAAAACAATAAAAATTTTGTACATGAGTGAAGAGAATAAGTTTGGGGGAGGATTTTTCACGATCATATTTATTGCCCCAATTAATAAATTTCATCCCAGGCTTACAGGTTTTTGTTATCTCGCGGTTGGCAACAGTGAGGACACTGTTGTAAACAAGTTTGGGAGAGGTTTATGCTTATTTTCGCATGATTTTGCATCATACTTTGCATAAGCACAAGACTTTTTAAACATATAAAAATTTCAAAATTTCAAATGATAAAAATATTTAATATTTAATATAATAAAAGATTAAATAGTGAAAAATTACATCCAAAAGATTGGAAAAATTTAAGAAAACGAAGAAAATTAGAAGTTTTCTTAAACGAAACTAGTAATAAGTAGTTATGAGCCGTTGTCCCGAGGATCAGTAAGATAAAAGATGTCACTAATCTGAGGATAAAAATAAGTCTGAAAAATAGTTCCTATTCTGGAAGCCAAACATTTGAACGTTGATACCCTACTATACGCACTTACACACGTCTTGAAACTCGGGATAGTAGAGGATACCTTGAAATGCTCTTGTCTAAAAGCCAAAGTATGAAGGGATAAAAAATGAAAAAGATAAAATGGTGAAGAAAAATGAACACTGGTTTTGTTATCACCAAGGCAGCAACAAAAAAATATAGCGAGGGTGCTTCATCACCTAGTGCCTTAGACCAACTAGTTTGGGAGTCACTGCTAAGCCTTAGGTGGTGCAAGACGAGGAAAATACTAATACGCCTAATAAGCAAGCACATGAGTAATCAGTCGGTTAGTACATCAAGAAGTATTAACGGTCACATGAAAAATGTGTGAGCAAATCCATCTAAATATTCATCGATTAAAAAGTACTGAGGTAGATGGACAAGAGTATGATAGCTTGAATTGAATTCTCCGAGTGTAGGGATGTCTTTTACACACACGTAGGGGTATATGATCGATGTTTGGATGAAAGGTAGGAATGAAGAATAAAGACGATGTTTTATTAAGGGATGATGCGATTTCTAATATCTTTTCATGACTATTAAAATATAGCCTATGACAACTGAAAAGCTAGTGTTGTTGAAAACCCTAATTTTCGAAGTCTTTCTTTTATAATTCTTATATTTATATGTAACTTTCACGGTCTTCCTTTTATTATAGGATTTTTTGGGTGTAATCCGCTGAAAACCCTCAGAAGACAACACTCCTCCTACTAGAGACACCTAGAGGTTTAAAGGCTTGTTGCACGTGGTCAGTGCAATCGTGTTGCCTACGAAAGCGTGCCAGTTAGTTTTTCTTTTTCTTTATTTTCTCCTTCTTTTGAATAAAACAAGTTTGCTCAAGATGACCAAAATTAAGTTTGGGGGAATTTGATCAGTCGAAAATATTGTATTTTTAACACATCAATTTCCCTACTCTTTGCAATCATCTAAAAGTGTTTAGTATAAATACAACACATATTAGCAAATTGTCTGCAAAATACCAAATAACATGTGTTATACATTATAACCAGCATTATGAGGGAAATTGTGTGTTTATTACTGCACGCATGATCTTTTGTGAATGAACACTTGTCTCGAGATTATGTGCAGGAAATTCTCCAGGTAAAAGAGCCGGAACTGCTAAAAGTGCTGATAAAATACGTCAAGTCAAAAACGTGGGATCTGGCGGTGAACTAGAAAGAATTATACGATTCCAGACATCAGGAAACAACCCTAATGTAAACAGCAAAATAACCTGAGAATTCCATGCAAAGAACGCACCAAAAGGTCGCGGATCCACGCCCGCGTTGGCCGATCCGCGGCCGCGTTGACTCAGTGGGGACAGAAATGTTTTCCATTCTTCTCCTTTCAATGGTCAAACTTCTTCATGACACATCAGTTCCTAGAGTTCTCCAGAAGCTTCCCTTCTAACAGCCAAGCATCTTTTGCAAGGTAAATACCTACCAAGCTTCTCATGGAAGCTAACTAACTACCTTAATCTAGAAGCTTCTCTACAACTACCTAGCTTCCTATGCAAGCTTCATAACAACCAAGCTTCCAAAGGAAGCTAAACCTAGCTTAGCTTCTAAGGGAAGCTAAACCTAACCAAGCTTCTAAAGGAAGCTAAACCTAGCTTCAAAGGGAAGCTAAAGGGAATGCTATAAAAAAGGACCTAAGGCTTCATTACAAAGGCTGTTCATCAATTAGGGTAAAATTCTAGTGAGATCCAAATCAATTCTAAACAAATTGAGTGACACAATTTGATCCAAATCAAGGTTCATCGAGTACCAAATCAAGTAAGAATCCAACGAGCATTTTGAAGCAACGCCGATCTTCATCCGAGCAAGAGATCCACGACGATCCGCGACTCAAGAAGACGATGCGAAGCTAGTTTCGATGATTGAGTTCTTTCCTCAAACTCTTGTAATTTTTGAGTGAATTGTAACGAAACGTTGATTAATAAAAGGTGAAAATTCTTGATCTTGCTTTTCTTTAAATTTGAGCATTATGAAGAGTTATCGATTCTTGATTGTTATCTTTTTCATGATGTTTGATTGAAAACTCCGCTTGTGGAGGAATCGAGAAAATAGGTAGATGACGATGATTAAATTCTTGAACGATTCTTAAGTCTTATGAGTTTTGTAAACTTTAGGAAATTGAATCAACGACGACCTAGTTTTGAGCGAGATGCTTTCTTGAATGTTTTCACTCTAAATTAGAGATCAATGTTCGATGATTGAATTTCCTAGAGACTAGAATTTGAATGCTAATCAACGAAAGGATAAGGGATGATGATGAAGAAACCCTAGTTTCTTCAATCGATCCCTAAACCTCAATGATTATCATCGAACTAGCAACAAATCATCAATAGATAAGAATTTGTAATCATAAGTATTCATCATCACTATCGATTGGATCGATTCCTACAAGCCTCTTTACAAATCTTGAGAATTCAAACAATTTGGGAACATTTCTTGATTCTTGATTTTTGATCTTTACTTTCTTTAAGTTTCTTAAAAATAAAAGCTCACAAATCTTGAATCAATTATATTGCAATTTCTTTTATCTTTTAATTTTCGACTCAACTAAAACAATAACGAACAAATCACACTTTCTTAGTGGACGATCCGCATTCACCGACGAAACTACAATGACACCGTCAATAGATTGGGGTATAAATTTCTTTGGCTGTGAAATATTTCTAAACACGACACGGAAACGATCAATCACCTAGTCTACAAAGCCTCAAGAAGGATTCGTTCATTTCTGAACTCTTGCTCTTGTGTGTGCTTTGTATATTAAGAACTGTAGTTTGATTTATAACGTATATGCTTTTAGATAACGTGCCTGAACCTATCAACTCTTGATATAGGAAATGTTACAAAATTATATCATTCTTTACTAAATAAAGAGACTGATATGAATTTGTATATCAGGTTCGCTATCTAATAACATTCGTTCAGAATCAATGTATTTCATAATACAGGGTGATAACTGCCGACATACTTGGCTGCAACACTTGCACCATTTTTAACACTTAAAACTGTTGGAGATACTGCCCTCAGAGTCAATTATTGGATCACAGGCACGTGATTGTAATGATTGAGGGAGGACCTATCCCAGTAGGACAGTCTTACTCAAGATGATAGTATGCTATCTGGTTTATCTTTATCATCGTGTACTGCTTTAGGTGACCTTAAAGGTCGCTATTACACGTTGATAGAGCCCCTAGGATTCTTTCTTGACTGCTAGCAGTATGAGGGCGATCATATACGTGGGAGCTGGTAGTCTATAAGCACATCCTTAAAAGGTCCCTAGTCGTGGGAGTTTCGAGACAGGGCATCGATACTCCATAGTAAACTAGTGTATACAGTCGAGACCCTGACGAGGGGCGGTGGCCGGTCTCACAAGCCACTGGTGTCAGTTGGTTCACCTAAGATGTATACAGGTGCTCATTGGGTTATGAGTACACCGGACAGGACTCGCCGGGAACATGCTAGTTGGTCTTATACCTGACGTCAGATAGCAGTTCCCTGGTGACATGTGTACAGGTTAGTTCATCGACCTGAGGATCGTCATTTGTCTCATGTGAGTTTCCACTGTACTTTGATTACTACCCTACCACGCTCAAAGGAGACATGCAAAAAGGTTTTCGTTGGGTACAGTCCCGAGCCACATGGAGGCAGTGAGCGGATCTTCAGGGGTTCGTCTCTCCCGGTATTGGGGGTGAGGTCGCGCTGTGTCTAGGAGAGCCATTACATAAAGTCCTTGGCCAAGGCAGGAAATTTACTGGTAGGTATTCCAGTAGTATCTCAGGGTGTTCTGGGCTACACTCCGACACGACTTATACCGTTTTTGGGGTCTGACTTTTACCAACCACCTAGGCCCGCCATGCGATGCTCATAGACGAACGGACCGGACTGTACGGATATTGTCACTGACGGCTCAGTAGGGTGTCAGGACGAGTTCGCTCATCGATGTCTCTTTTGGTCAATACCTCGTAGCCCGTTACGTATAGGCTAATACCTCTGACGTGCTAGTGGTTAAATCCACAACCAAAGTATTGACGAGTCTTTAGAGTCCCCCACAGACCGTTTTCTCAAGTTTCAGGCGAAACGCTGTAGAGGCCGTATGGAGATATGGCAAGGTTCGATCAGATAAGTGCGGTATTGCACGGATCATGATCGGACAGAAAATACTAGCAGGCTTTGGTTTAAGCCGGATCCTAGTATTGTACAGTGTAGATTTTGTCTCATTGCATTTGTATTCGATTGGAATACAAATGCGGGTATGTATATACAGTAGCGGGGTTTTTCTGTAATTTATTACGGGATCAGTTTTTTTGGAGTTGCCAGTTTGTTTTCCGTTTCGACCATATTTCTTTGTATCTTTCTTTGGCCGAAAAATGGTGGAGGAGGGCTTATTTGCATTTGTGCAAATAAGCATTTTGGAGGGTTGTCTTTGCATATTGTTGCATCATGATGGTGCACTTTCATTGACTCCATGACTTCATGATTGCTTGACTTTGGGTATGATGATTAGTTGATGGAGTATTGGTTTTGGTTGATGTTCATTGCTTGTCATCATCACCTTTTCTCTCTCTTGCATTATGTTGTGGTTCACTCTCTTTGTTTTTCAATTCACTCCATTCATTTTTCCCTTTGAGATTTGTCCGGCCATTCTTTGAGGGATGGGGCTGTCCAAAATTCTAGTAGGGGAATTTTGATCTCTTTTGGCTTGCAAAATTCCCATTGCTCCATCTCCAAAAGCTTAGTTCTTTTCCTCCACCATATGGCAACTTCTTCAAACCCCAAGAGACATAGAGTTCTACAGTTAACCTACAGCATCCTTGGGCACGTCGACTCGCCAACTTCGTGCCCGAGTTGCCTCGGTCCAGAGGTGGGAGCCCGTAAAAGAACCTGGCGATGTGGTGCCCTTCCGGCGACGTGGTGGAGACAGGAGATTCCGCGGGGAGATCGGGACGACGACGAGAAGACCGAAGGACACGGATCGCTCGGTATATCTCTCTACCCCTTCTCTTGTTAGCTAGGATTAGTTTAATGGCCCGATCCGGGATTTTTGTGCGCGGTGGTGCCAGTTCAAAAGTTTAAGTAAATCATCGCTTCAGCATTTTAGCCTCGGATTGACGGCCGGGACACCGCCGTGCACTTACACTGGTATCAGAGCCACGCCATTAACCTAGTCTAGCTTTGTCTAGTGTGCTTATATTTCCGATCGAACAAAATTCCAAAACCGCATTTTCAAAAGCATCAGTTCTCTGTCGAAATATTTTGGGCTCCAAAAATTTTTCAGGTTGTTGCAGAGACATGTACAAGGAATTCTAAGCACTCTGTAAAATTTTGGTCGTGTGTTGTCATCATCCCACCGCGGAACCGCGGCCAAACCCATGCTTGGGCAGCGGTTCCGCCACCGGATTTACTGTTCAATGCACCAATTTTTTACAGAGGCCTCCTGACTTGAAAATAGGGTTTTTGGAACATTCTTTTTGGGCCCAGATTTTCTGTTAGTGCTACAGTAGTGCTTGGGGTCCACGTGGGTAAATTTGATCGATCGAAAATTTTAAACACATTAGTTCATAGTATTTACATTATATCCACACGACCAGGGGAACGTCGGGTTTCAGTAGCGGCACTGTGAAACCCGGGGATTCCAGATATCTGTATTGTTCTGTGATGCTTATTACATTTCTGTGATGTTGCATTTTATCACGCCTTGAGCGAAATATTATATATTGATATATATACTAGTAGATGTTGTATATGTTTTGCATCCGCGCTAGTCCAGTCCCCGCTCTGTCGTTAGTTAACTAACCTAACGGGTAATGACTGGACCTAATGGCGAATGCGGATCGCATATACGTACGTCATTATTTTCGTTCTTTATTGGTGTGATCAATTGATGGGACTGCGTTGATTCGGATCAATGCAAGTTAAAAACAAACCTAATCTGATGTTGTTGGAACTTTTTTCAAAAAGCTGTTATTGCAAGGACGATCACTTTTGTTTTGCACAGTGGTATTCAGTTGGAATATCCTGGTCCTCAATCGACGAGGCAAGGGCCGAGATCCCTTCACCGGGAGTGACCTCTTGGACAGAAGTTTGCGTCAGGGCAATAACTTCACTATAGCCGATTACTTTTGCTTTGCATCGTGGTATTCAATTGGAATATCCTGCACCTCATTCTACGGGGAAAGAGCCGAGATCCCTTCACCGGGAGTGATCTCTTTAGCAAAGGTTTTCGTCACTATATTTTTATAAAGCTATCCGGTTCCTTCAACGATATCAAGTTCATTACGTTAATGGTTTTCGCTAGAAACCATTCGTAGCCCTCCGTCGTTTCATATGGATAGTCAATAGTATTCAAGCTGTGTATGTTGGCCAAAGTCAAGGCACAGTGATTGGTAGCTATTGGGTATTCATATGCAGCATAGATAGATGCGTTGGTTTGGGAAAGTCGTACTACTATTTTGGCTAAAGTCAAGGGTATGTACGGGTGGGTTCAAATTAACCTGGAGAATGACGGGTAGAACTTGACATGTGACTTATGATATGTTGGCCAAAGTCAAGGTCATAAAAGCATGGGGCAAAAATCACATCGGGAGTTTTTAAAGAAACTGAAACTTGCCAGATATGCGCATACCTTCTGGAGTGTGATAACGTGAGCGGATTCCGTCACGTTATCATGCGATGATAGTTGGATCTCAATTCCCACTGATGAGTTGGTTTACTCCTCGGGTGATCCCGACTAATTCTTCTTTCAGGTTTGGAGAAAAATTTGACGGTACAGTGGGAGGTTTCCAGATTAGATAAATTGGTAACCATTCTGATCTAGGTTAGAGTGCACGCTGAGTGTTTTTTCTCTCTCTCTCTTTGGCAGCGACTATTGACCCGACCCTAGACTATGACTCAGAGACCAAAATTAACCGAATCTTCTTAAACACTGGCTTTTGGATTGTCAGAGTTGGAAACCTCATTTCCACTCCTACTTTTACCCTTTTCTCCAGGACACCCCGTATTACTACGAACGTCCACTTCCATTGGACAAAACCATCGTATGGTTATATACGAACTCGAAGGAATTTATTCGAGGATGGTTTCCGGTTCTGGAGAAAACGAATAGGACTATTCAGTTGTCTTTTCCTTTTTACCTTCTCTCAAGTTGTGAGTACTCCTTGGTTTAGGAGATAGTACACCCATTACGTAAATTGGATAGTCTTCTTCCAAACCATAGGCAGGTGCCGAACTGTAGGGAATGAAGAAAACTAATTAGCCTAAACGGTGTACAGAAGGTATTATGTAAAGACAAAAGAAAGGGATTAGAAGAAGGGCAAAGTAAATTGCGGCTGCTATTCACGACCAAACCAATTATTTCATTACCACTCCCACTTCACCTTTGTATTTCTCCAGGACACTCCGTATCACTACGAAGATCCACAGTTTATTGGATATTCCATCGTATGGTTATATACGAACTCGAAAGGAACTTGTTCCAGTTCGGGGATGGATTCTGGTACAGGAGAAATAGGAATAAGGTTTATTCGGTTGTCTTTTATCTTCACCTTCTCTCGCATTGCGAGTGCTCCTAGGATTAGGACAGTACACCCATTAGGCTTATTAGATAGTCTTCTTCCGAACCATAGGCTGGTGCCGAACGGTAGGGAAGGAAGAAAACCAATTGGCCTAAAGGGGTGTGCAGAAGGTAACGACTAAAGACATATAAAGGGATTTGGAGAGGTGGCAAAGAAATATACGGTTACAGGTGTGAATCTGATAATGGAAGAGGCATTACTAGGAATACCCGGATACCCCATCGAAACATTTCAATGTTTCAGTTTCACAGTGTACTGTTAACAGAAAACTGATTTCCCAATTAGTCCTTACTCCAGGGTATGTATTTACCAGGTATGATTCTCACATCTGTATGGTTTTACAGATGATGAGTGGGAGTAAGTTATTGGGAATTGGGTGATCATCCTCATTATATCGGGATTCGTTGTAATTGGTGATATTTGAGGAAGTCACCTCGGTTGTTTGCCGGACGGCAAATATTTGGTTTTGAATATCCGTTGTTATGCACCAATTTCAAATTGATATATCTGTACGTCTATTTTCATAGAGTGAGATATACCTTTTTGAAATTATGTCGGTGACATTTACCTATATCAGTGGATGGTTAGGTAAGGAGCTTTAAACAGAGGTGTAATTCTTCATAACCATAGTACAGTTTTCAACCTACGACACACAGGGATTGAGTTATCAGACTCAAGGGACTTATACAGAGTATTGTATGTTGTCCAGTATCCATTAGGACAGAGGGGTTGGTCCTTGTACTATATTCGGTTTACTTATGATTTCTCTAGTTCTTAGATAAGTGTTTCGTAGAAACACAAGGTCTGAGTTTTGAGAAGTTGTAGGTATATGAATAAAGTAGAGAACCAGGTGTTGCAAGTATCGGGATTCTTCAAGGTGATCGAAGATGTAGATACTTGTGTTTGGTCTTCAGTTGATAGTAATGATTAAGAGAAGTTGTTTCTCTTTCAGGTTACTCATAATTGGAAGTATTCCTAAGTTGAGTAACGCTGATCGGCCTCCTTCCATTTAGTTGACATGCGCTGGAGACAGCTGCATGATTTGAATCTGGTTCAATTAAATCAGTGCCTCTGTTTCTATATTGGATATAGAACTTAACGATGTTAAGGTACAGGGAGTTGTCCGGCTTATGCTTAAAACCAGACTCTGGATAACTCAAGGCACGTTTCTGTAATGGCAGTTTGTGGGTTGACCCAGGCTATGACGAGGGTTGACTTTCTACCATCTGGAAGATCAATAGTGATATTGTTCTTGACTCGCCAAAGTTTTAACAAAAAAGGATTTTTTCAGAAAACAGTAGTGGGAGTATGGTAGAACTGGAAGTGATTCCAGAACCGCAGAAGATTATTGAAAATTTGAGAAGAACCTAAAGATTCAATTTGGTTTGACATTCCATTGGCCACTCCGCAGATATGGTGGATAACCTCAGGCACCCGAGAGGTACTCTGGTAGCCTCAAGGACGGTGGCAAGGAGGTTCTTGTTTACCCAGACTTTCCATTGCTGTTGTTCCAGACTGTGAGACCCGACAGGAGGATGAGTATAGCGTCGTTCTAAACTAGCTTTAGAAGTGTATGTCTATATGACTCTGCCATAGGGTTGTCAGGATCAGTGGGAGCAGCGGAAGCATAGTGGACAAGTGGCTTATGTCTATTTATAGACTAAAGCAGATATAGCGGAGATAGATCATCTATTTCTGATGTGACAGTCATAGGTTTGACGTCATCAGAATAGGGGATGGATCTGTTAAGAAGGTAGTAGCGTGTAATGTCCTGGTATTTGGATAACATACACAGAGTAGGAAAGGAAACTCCTATACTACGATCGGTTATACATTGGTTGTCACACAGTGGTTTCTCCACATAGGACTTGGATATTATATAAGATATTCTGGTTACTGGATCTATGGTTTTAGATCTAGATTTGGGTAGTTTCCCAATCTGGGTACTTAGACAGCATTCTATGAGTATTTAGAATGGACGACTCCTGGCACGGTAGTGTACCTGCAGGTGATGGAGTCACCATCTCCAAAGGTGTGTTACGGACTAAAGGGGAGAGGGATGTGCATGATTGGCAGATCACTTTCTTGGGCAATTGAGTCAATCATGAGATGTCAAATACCACACCAGATGTTGTTTTTGCAGTGAATGCAATAAATTGATATTGATCCAATCCTAGAGAAACAATCGGAAGTAGTTTTAGAACATAAGTGAATGTTCTAGGGACATGATAACAACAGCCTCATTCGGGAGACAGTTATCATTCTAGGCTTCCAAGGTGACCTGGATGACAGAGAAGTTGTCAGAGTTATAGTTTTCCCTCTGACGAGGGGCAGTATTTTGGACAGGTGGTCCAAGGCGATACTGAGGGAGGCATGGCACAGGATACTGATTAAGTTCAGTTGACGATACAGTCTAAGAAGTTTGGATTTGGAGTTCATTTATGAGCTAGGTCCCATTAGACATCCAGATACATTCTAAGACAGGTATTGCTCATTTCGGGAGATGGGTTTCTCCGCGAACTTGAGATTTAGAGAGACATAGAAAGAAACATCAAAGCGGATCCACTCACTGAGGCTATTCCTCGAACGCAAAAGTTTCGCAAACGGGTTTTGTGAGACTGACTAGTAGAGGAGTTGGGTGTTCGGTATCACACGGGCTGTGAGTATGCGACATCGCAATAATCAGCCTTGAGTGCAAGTGGGAGATTGTTGGAAATAGTGCCCTCAGAGTCAATTATTGGATCACAGGCACGTGATTGTAATGATTGAGGGAGGACCTATCCCAGTAGGACAGTCTTACTCAAGATGATAGTATGCTATCTGGTTTATCTTTATCATCGTGTACTGCTTTAAGTGACCTTACAGGTCGCTATTACACGTTGATAGAGCCCCTAGGATTCTTGCTTGACTGCCAGTAGTATGAGGGCGATCATATACGTGGGAGCTGGTAGTCTATAAGCACATCCTTAAAAGGTCCCTAGTCATGGAACTTTCGAGACAGGGCATCGATACTCCAGAATAGACTAGTGTATACAGTCGAGTCCCCAACGAGGGGCAGTGGCCAGTCTCACAAGCCACTGGTGTCAGTTGGTTCACCTAAGATGTATACAGGTGCTCATAGGGTTATGAGTACACCGGACAGGACTTGCCGGGAACATGCTAGTTGGTCTTATACCTGACGTCAGATAGCAGTTCTCTGGTGACATGTGTACAGGTTAGTTCATCAACCTGAGGATCGTCATTTGTCTCGTGTGAGTTCCTACTATACTTTGATTACTACCCTACCATGCTCAAAGGAGACGTGCAAGCAGGTTTTAGTTGGGTATAGTCCCGAGCCACATGGAGGTAGTGAGCGGATCTTCAGGGGTTCGTCTCTGCCGGTATTGGGGGTGAGGTTGCGCTGTGTCTAGGAGAGCCATTACACGAAGTCCTTGGCCAAGGAAGGAGATTTACTGGTAGGTATTCTAGTAGTATCTTAGGGTGTTCTGGGCTACACTCCGACACGGCTTGTACCGCTTTTGGGGGTCTGACTTTTACCAACCCCCTAGGCCCGCCATGCGATGCTCATAGACGAACGGACCGGACTGTACGGATATTGTCACTGACAGGCTCAGTAGGGTGTCAGGACGAGTTCGCTCATCGACATCCCTTTTGGTCAATACCTGGTAGCCCGTTACGTATAGGCTAATACCTCTGACGTGCTAGTGGTTAAATCCACAACCAATGTATTGACGAGTCTTTAGAGTCCCCCACAGACCGTTTTCTCAAGTTTCGGGCGAAACGCTATAGAGGCCGTATGGAGATATGGCAGGGTTCGATCAGATACGTGCGGTATTGCACGGATCATGATCGGACGGAAAATACTAGCGGGCTTTGGTTTAAGCCGAATCCTAGTATTGTACAGTGTAGATTTTGTCTCATTGCATTTGTATTCGGTCGGAATACAAATGCGGGTATGTATATACAGTAGCGGGGTTTTCCTGTAATTTATTACGGGATCGGTTTTTTGGAGTTGCCAGTTTGTTTTCCGTTTCGGCCATATTTCTTTGTATCTTTCTTTGGCCGAAAAATGGTGGAGGAGGGCTTATTTGCATTTCTGCAAATCAGCATTTTGGAGGGTTGTCCTTGCATATTGTTGCATCATGATGGTGCACATTCATTGACTCCATGACTCCATGATTGCTTGACTTTGGGTATGACGATTAGTTGATGGAGTATTGGTTTTGGTTGATGATCATTGCTTGTCATCTTCACCTTTTCTCTCTCTTGCATTATGTTGTGGTTCACTCTCTTTGTTTTTCAATTCAGTCCATTCATTTTTCCCTTTGAGATTTGGCCGGCCATTCTTTGAGGGAAGGGGTTGTCCAAAATTCTAGTAGGGGAATTTTGATCTCTTTTGGCTTGCAAAATTCCCATTGCTCCATCTCCAAAAGCTTAGTTCATTTCCTCCACCATATGGCAACTTCCTTAAACCCCAAGAGACATAGAGTTCTTCAGTTAACCTACAGCATCCTTGGGAACGTCGACTCGCCAACTTCGTGCCCGTGTTGCCTCGGTCCAGAGGTAGGAGCCCGTAAAAGAACCCGGTGATGTAGTGCCCTTCCGGGGATGTG
This sequence comes from Agapanthus africanus, assembly GCA_030015575.1. Lineage (NCBI taxonomy): Eukaryota > Viridiplantae > Streptophyta > Magnoliopsida > Asparagales > Amaryllidaceae > Agapanthus > Agapanthus africanus. The sequence goes on from CM057337.1 coordinate 431,560,466, forward strand.
GTGGAGACCGGAGATTCCGCGGGGAGATCGGGACGACGACGAGAAAACCGAAGGACACGGATCGCTCGGTATATCTTTCTACCCCTTCTCTTGTTAGCTAGGATTAGTTTAATGGCCCGATCCGGGATTTTTGTGCGTGGTGGTGCCGGTTCAAAAGTTTAAGTAAATCATCGCTTCCGCATTTTGGCCTCGGATTGACGGCCGGGGCGCCGCCGTGCACTTACAAAAACTTATCACCCTTTCTCAGTTCTCTACCTTTCTGTAGCCCATGTAACAGATTACATATGCGGGATCCTGATCCGGTATCACATACCCAAGACGTAGAGTATACTGAGAAACAGTTCTATGTAATGAACACACCCGAAGATAATGCATCAACATGCACTTTTTTCGTTTGGGCGGCACGAGAATTCTGGTAATCCCCTATATCTTGCTTGGTCTTATAACAGTTATAAGTTGGAGCGGGACCAACGTTCCTTAGCGTAGTATAACAAGCGGGTTCGGTCAATACATCCATATTATTATCTTAATTAAGGAGTGACATGGTCACTACCTGGAGAGAGATAGAAGAAAACCCTCAGCGTATGCTCTTGCAAGATTAGATTGGTTATTAATATATTTAATCAGGATGGCTCCCACTGTTGTTGTCAAATCTTCCTTCAAACCCTAAAAGGAAGGACTAGCCGGGATTAATTACACCCTACAAGTTTGCCAATCTTTCAGCCATTCTAGTGCCGGTACTTTGAGGGAGGTTACCCGTGCTTTCGCACGGACCTAATTAAAATAAACCTCGTTTTCCCAGGGGCGTAACCCCGTTAACACCTTTCTAGACACCTACTTGATCGGCTAATTATAATGTGTAAAACTCTCCCAGGAGTAACTTATACTCGCAATGGGTATCGGGATCCAACTATCTCATAGGAGGAATGCAATCTCATTGCAAATTTCAACACTTGAAATTCCCGATAATATTTTACCCCTAGCATCCTATGACCTTGACGAAAGCCAACAAACCATAGGATACTAGTCAAGTTCAACCCGTCATTTCCCAATTGAATTAAACCCACCAGCATGACCCTGAACGAAAGCCAACAAAGTCGCACGACTACCCTAACTCAATCGCATCATATGCTTATGCAGATAAGCATAAATAGTTATCGCACATTACGCCTTGACGGAAGCCAACAAACGCAGCACGAATACTATGAAGTACTTATCTGAAATGACGAAGGGCTACGCAGGTTTTTAAGAAAACCCTTTGCATAATGAACTTGATATCGTTGTAGAATCGAGTGATTTTGAATAGAGTGTTTTTTAGGCTTTTACTAGTTTTGCTAAAAAGGTCACTCCCGGTGGAGAGATCTTGGCTCTTTCCTTATCGAACAATGTGTAGGATATTCACAATACCACTATGCAAAGCAAAAACTATAAAAACAATCAAAAGACAAACCGTGGGTTGTAGCATCTGCCAGTTATTGCTAAAGAGGTCACTCCCGGTGGAGGGATCTCGGCTCTTTCCTTATCGAATAAGATGCTGGATGTTCTACAAGGAACAGCGCTATGCAAAACAACAACTAGAGCTACCTGTTTTTGAAAATTCGATTCCACAACATCTTTAGATTTCTTTTATTTCATTAATCTCATTAATGAAGTCCCATCATATTAAGTTACCTAAACATCATAGATAAATACAACGTACGCTTATGCCATCCGCATTCGCCTCGATGTCCCCTCGTGCACCGTTAGGTTAGGTAACTAATGGCAGAGCTTGGCAGTGCTAGCGCGGGTGTAAAACATAAGCAACGTTTATATAATATATCACATATACTATATTGTTGGAGATAGTGCCCTCATAGTCAATTATTGGATCGCAGGTACGTGATTGCAATGATTGCGGAGGACCTATACCGGTAGGACAGTCTTACTCGAGATGATAGTATGCTATCTGCTTTGCCTTTATCAGTTGTGTGCATGTTCAGGTGACTGATTACATGTTCCACTTTGATAGAGCCCTTAGGATCTTGCTTTACTACCAACTGTATGATGGCGATCATATACGTGAGAGTTGGGTAGTTTATATGCATATCCTTAATTGTGGTCCCTAGTCGTGGGAGTTTCGAGATAGGGCATCGATACTCCGGAGTAGACTAGTGTATACAGTCGAGACCCCGACGAGGGGCGGTGGCCGTCTCACAAGCCACTGGTGTCAGTTGGATCACCTAAGATGTATACAGGTGCTCATTGGGTTATGAGTACACCGAACAGGACTCGCCGGGAATCTGCTAGTTAGTACTATACCTATCGTCAGATAGCAGTTCCTTGGTGACATGTGTACAGGTTAGTTCATCGACCTGAGGTCGTCATTTGTCTCGTGTGAGTTCCCACTGTGCTTTGATTTCTACCCTACCACGGCTCAAAGGAGTCGTGCAAACAGGTAGCTTTTGGGTACAGTCCCGAGCCATATGGAGGCACGTGAGCGGATCGGCAGGGGGTTCATCTCTCCCGGTATTAGGGGCGAGGTCGTGCTGTGTCTAGGAGAGCCAGTACACATAGTCCATGGCCATGGCAGGAGATTTACTGGTAGGTACTCCAGTAGTATCTCAGGGTGTTATTGGGCTACACTCCGACATGACTTATACTGCTATTGGGGGTCTGACGTTACTAGCCCCCTAGGCGGATATGCGATACTCATAGACGAACGGACCGGACTGTATATACATTGTCACTGTTAGGCTCAGTAGGGTTTCTGGATGAGTTCGCTCATCAGCCTCCCTTGAGGTCAGTCCGTGGGCAGCCGTTACGCATGGCTAGTGCCGCTGACGGTTTGTGGTTAAACCCACTGTCAGGGTACTGACGAGTCATTAGAGTCCCCCACAGACAATTTCCCTAGTTCGGGCGAAACGTTGTAGAGGCCGTATGGTTTTATGGCAGGGTTCGGAAAATGCACGTGCGTTTACGCACGTGTTATTTTTCGGGCAGTTGATACTGGTCGGCTTTGGTTTAAGCCGGATCCGAGTATTATATTGAGTAGGTATAATATCTTTGTCTCAGTTGCATTTGTATTCGGTCGTAATACAAGTGCGGGTATATTTATACAGATACGGGGTTATCCTGAAAGTTGTTTCAGGATCACTTTTGGAAGTTGCCAGTTTCCAGTTTTCTATCAGCCGTCTTTTAACATTCGGTTAAAGACGGATTTATCTTTTCTTGGATGAGGTGAGTCAGTGTTCTAGAAGATTCTAGAGAGGGTGACTTGGCTTGGTGAGTCATTAGTGCATTAATGGTGCCATTAATGCTTGATGACTAAGGGTTTTTAGATTCATTGTATCTTAGTGACTCATGCTTTCATGAAAGGTTATGATAAGTATCAATGTTTATGGTCACCTCCTTATCTCCTCCTACACTCACCCTCCTCCTTCATATTTAGTGGCCGGCCCTCTCTCTCCTCCTCCACTCACTCATTTTGAGAAATTATGGTTGCTAAAAGAAAAGACTAAAGTTTTGGATACATGGAAATTTCATAGTTCATTTCTTGTTCCATTTCATTTCCATCGGCAACTTCATTTACCGATCGTCCACGGACTTGGACGAAGTGAGACAAAGTCATCTACTCATTCTCTACATCAATCTTGGTCGTCTCTTTTAGCAAACTTGACGATCGAGTTGCCTCGAGTCAGAGGCGGGAGCCCGTTTAAAGAATCAGTGATGTGGTGCCACCTGGACGAGCAGATCAGAGATCGACGAGATCAGAGCAGCCGCAACGGAGCGTGGGATGATGGTTAAAGAACGAAGGACTCGGATCGTTCGGTATAACCTTTCTACACTCTTTACAGTTTGTTAGTTTAGCAATAATGGAAGATCCGGGTTAAAGTATACGATAGCGCCAGTTAAAAAGTTTTTGTTCCGCATTTGGCGTCTGTAGACGGCCGGGGCGCTAGCGTAGACTTACAGTGGTATCAGAGCCTCACCATTTTGCTATACTAACTTGTGCTAACGCGTTTAAAAGATCGATCGAACGGATTTTTCGAAAATCGCAATTTCTAGCATTATAGTTTCTGTTAATTTTCAAACTGGTCCAAATGTCATTTTGACCATACCAGAAAATCAAGCAGGGTTTTTTAGGAATACTGGAGAAATTCGACCAAGTGATTCCACTGTTCCACCGCGGATCCGCGGCCCAAACAGTTGTCTTGGCCGTGGATCCGCCGCAGGAAAGTGACGTCACTCAGCCAACTTTCTACAGTGCATTCTATGTTGGAAATTGGGATTTTTGGTATATATATTTTGGGCCCAGATTTTGTTACTGTGCAGCAGATTTGCGTGGGGCCCACTTTGTGATATTTAGTCGATCGAAATTTAAACATGTCAGTTTACAGTGCTTACATTATATCTCCGACCGGGAATGTCATTTGATCGGTAAACCGCGTCCGATTGCTATAGTTCTTTTAGACGGGTTTGCGAACGTGACATTCGCGTTGATGTTCTGTGTTGTGCTGTGATGTTGCGGATTTGTCGTGGTGGATAGCAGTGTGCAATGGTAGTACAGTTTGAGTTTATTTATACATTTGATATTGCGGGGCGAGCGTCCAACATGTGGACTGCCGTCACTGCCTGTTGTATAATATTCTTTTGGGGCACGAACAGGTTGCGGTCGATGTACCTGTTGTACTATTTTTCATTACTGTACTAGGTTTTACCCCGCGACGGAGTGCACGGATAGTCGGGTTCTGGAGGGCAACGGGTCCGCATCTCATGGCTTCGAGAGGCAGAGGGGCCCCACTCTAAAATTGGCAGACTATTCGCCGCACTCGTAGTGGGTATAGGTTGACCCAAGGAGGGGTGCTCAATTTACCGGATTCCGTTAAGTGCCGGGTGTTCCATTCACTATGCTGTGGGGACTACCTCGCTTCAGGTTTTGGCGGGTAACTTGCCGCACCCGTAGGGGTCTGGGTTCCATTGCACAGGCTATCCACACGACAGGGGAACGTCGGGTTTCAGCAGCGGCTCTGTGAAACCCGGGGATCCCAGATTATCTGTATTGTTCTGTGATGCTTATTACTTTTCTGTAATGTTGCATATTATCACGCCTGGAGCGATTATTGTATATTGGTTTATATACTATTAGATGTTGTATATGTTTTACACCCGCGCTAGTCCAGTCCCCGCTCTGTCGTTAGTTAAGTAACCTAACGGGTGATGACGGGACCCAGTGACGAATGCGGATGGCATATACGTACATTTTATTTTCGTTCTTTTCTGGTGTGATTGATTGATGGGACTGCGTTGATTCTGATCAATGCAAAAAGTTAAACAAACCTGTTTTCAGTTGTTGGAACAAATTTAAAAAAAAAGTGTTATTGCAAAGACGTTTCCTTTTGTTTTGCATAGCGGTATTCAGTGGAATATCCTGCACCTCATTCGACGGGGCAAGGGCCGATATCCCTTCACCGGGACTGACCCCTTGGGCAGAAGTTCGCGTCAGGGTAATAACTTCACTATAGTCGATTACAAGTTGCTTTGCATAGCGGTATTCAGTGGAATATCCTGCACCTCATTCCATGAGGAAAGAGCCGAGATCCCTTCACCGGGAGTGACCTCTTTAGCACTGGTTTTCGCCACTATATTTTAAAAAGCTATCAGGTTCCTTCAGCGATATCAAGTTCACTACGTTAAAGGTTTTTCGCCAAAAACCAGCCGTAGCCCTCCGTCACTTCTTTTGAGTATTCAGTAGTATTCAAGCTATGTATTTTAGCCAAAGTTAAGGCATAGTGTTTGGTAGCTGCTGGGTATTCAATTGTTGCATAGATAGATGAGTTAGTTTGGGACAGTCGTTCTGCCGATTGGCCAAAGTCAGGGGCATGTGCGGGTGGGTTCAAATTGACAAGATAGTGACGGGTAGAACTTGGCATGTGACTTATGACATTTTGACCAAAGCCAAGGTTATAAGAGCATGGGGCAAAAATCATATCGGGAGTTTCTAAAGAAACTGAAACTTGCCAAGTATGCGCATACCTTCTGGAGTATGAGTAACGTGGATACATTCCATCACGTTATCATGCGATGAGAGTTGGATCCCGATTCCCACTGATGAGTTGGTTTACTCTTCTGGTGATCCCGATTGATTCTTTTTTCAGGTTTGGAGGAGAATTTGACAGGACAGTGGGAGGTTTCCGGATTAGATAAAGTGATAACCATTCTGATCTAGGTTAGAGTGCACGCAGAGCGTTTCTTTTCTCTCTCTCTCTTTGGAAGCGACCTTTGACCGACCCTAGACTATGACTCAGTGACCAGGTTGACCGAACCTTCTTAAAAATACTGGCTTTTGGATTGTCTATGTTGCATAAGTCATTGCCACTCCTTCTTTTACCCTTTGAATTTCTCAGAACACCCGTTTTACTACGGATATCCACTTCCATTGGATAGATCCATCGTATGGTTATATACGAACTCGAAGGGACTTCTTCGAGGATGGATCCAGGTTCAGGAGAAATAGAATTGGTTTATTCAGTTGTTTTTTATTATCACCTTCTCTCAGGTTGCGAGGGCTCCTTGGTTTAGGAGAGTACACCTATTAGGCTTATGGGATAGGCTTATTCCAAACCATAGGCAGGTGCCGAAAGGTAGGGAATGAAAAAAACCAATTAGCCTAAGTAGGGTGTGCAGAAGGTAATATGTAAAGACAAAATAAAGGGATTAGAAAGAGGGCAGAGTAAATTGCGACTGATATCATTCACGACCAAAACCGCGCACTTCATCGCCACTCCTATTTCACCTTTTAAAAGAATAAGGTATTATTCAGTTGTCTTTTATCATCACCTTCTCTCAAGTTACGAGTACTCCTTGGTTTAGGAGGGTACACCTATTATGCTTACTGGATAGTCTTCTTCCAAACCATAGGCTGGTGCCGAACGGTAGGGAAGGAAGAAAACCATTTAGCCTAACGATGGTGTACAGAAGGTAACGACTAAAGACAAATAAAGGGATTTGGAGAGATGGCAATAAAATATACGGTTGAAGTCATGAATTGGATTATGGAAGAGGCATTGCTATGAATACCAAGATACCCCTATGAAACATTTTCATGTTTCAGTGCATTGTTAAAGAAAAACTGTTTTCCCGATTAGACACTTACTCCAAGGGTATGTATTTACCAGGTTTCATTCTCATATCTGTATGGTTTTACAGATGATGAGTGGGAGTAAGTTATTGGGAATTAGGTGATCATCCTCATTATATCGGAATTCGTTGTAATTGGTGATATTTGAGGAAATCGCCAGGGTACAGTTTTCAACCTACGACGCACAGGTTTTGAGTTGTTTAACTCAGCGGACTTATACAGAGTATTGTATGTTGTCCAGTGTCCATCAGGACAAAGGGGTAGGTCCTCGTACTATGTTCTGTTTACTTATAACTTCTCTAGTATTTAGACAAGTGTTTCGTAGAAATACAAAGTCTATGTTTTGAGAAGTTGTGGGTATAAGAATAAAGTAGAGAACCAGGTATCACAAGTATCGGGATTCTTCAAAGAGATCGAAGATGTAGATTCTTGTGATTGGTATTCAGATGATTGTGATGGTTTTGAGAAACGTGTTTCTCTTTCAGGTTACTCATAATTGGATGGATTCCTAAGTTGAGTAATGCTGATTAGTCTCTTTCCATTAAGTTGATATGCACTGGAGACAGCTGCATGATTTGAATATGGTTCCAATTAAATAAGTGCCAAAGTTTCTATATTGGATATAGAATGGATCGTACCTTAAAAGATATTAAGGTATGGGGAGTTGTCCAGCTTATGCTTAAAACCAGACTCTGGATAACTCAGGGCACGTTTCTGTAATGGCTGTTTGTGGGTTGACCCTGGCTATGACGAGGGTTGATATTCTACTATTTGGATGATCAATAGTGATATTGTTCTTGACTCGCCACAGTTTTAGTAAAATGGATCTTTTTCAGAAAACAGTAGTGGGAGTATGGTAGAACTGGAAGTGATTCCAGAACCGCGAACGATTACGGAAAATTTAATAGGACCTATATATTCAATCAAGTTTGACATTCCAATAGCCACTCCGCAGATATGGTGGGTAACCTCAGACACCCGAGAGGTACTTCGGTAGCCTCAAGGACGGTGACAGGGAGGTTCTTATCTACCCAGACTTGACACTACTGTTGTTCCAGGCTATGAGACCCGGTAGGAGGGTTGTCGTAGTCAGTGGGAGCATCGGAAGTATAGTGGGCAAGTAGCTTATGTCTATTTATAGACTTGAGCAGTTATAGCGGAGATAGATCATCTAATTTTGATGTGACAGTCATGGGTTTGACTTCAATCAGAATAGGGGATAGATCTGTTAAGAAGGTAGTAGGGTGTGATGTCATGGTATCTGGATGACATACACAGAGTGGGAAGTAAAATTCCTATACTACGATCGGTTGTACTGTGGTCGTCACACAGTTGTTTCTCAAGACAGGATATGGATATAATATTTGACATTCTGGTTTCTAGATCTATGGTTTTAGATCTGGAATTGGGTAGTTTCCCAATGTGGGTACTTTGACAGATATTCTAATGGTTTTTAGAATAGTTGACTCCTTGCATGGTAGTGTACCTGCAGGTGATGGAGTCACCCTCTTTAAAGGTGTCGTATAGACTAAAGGGGAGAGGGAAGTGCATGATTGGCAGATCACTTGCTTAGGCAATTGAGTCAATCATGAGATGTCAAGTACCACACCAGATGTTGTTTTTGCACTAGATGCAATGAGTTTGTATTAATCCAATCCTGGAGAAACATAAGGAAGCAGTTTTAGAACATAAGTACATGTTCTACGGATTTGATGACGGCAGCCTCCTTCGGGAGACGGTTATCATTCCAAGCTTCAAAGGTGACATGGATGACAGAGTGATTGTCAGAGTTTTAGTTTTTCCCTCTGACGAAGAGGGACAGTATTATGGACAGGTGGTCCAAGAGGATACTGTGGGTGGCATGGTGCCGGATACTGATTAGGTTCAGTGATCGATACAGTCTAAGAAGTTTGGATTTGGAGTTCATTTATGAACTAGGTCCCATCAGATATCCAGACATATTCTAAGACAGGTATTACTCAATTCGGGAGATGGCTTTCTCCGCGAACTTGAGATTTAGAGAGATATAGAAAGAAACATCTAGGCGGATCCACTCACTGAGTCTATTTCTCGAACACAATAGTTTTACAAACGGGCTTTGTGAACTGATTAGTAGAGAAGTTGGATGTTCGGTTTCACACGGGCTGTGAGTAGTCGACATCGCAATATTAGCCTTGAGTGCAAGTGGGAGATTGTTGGAGATAGTGCCCTCATAGTCAATTATTGGATCGCAGGTACGTGATTGCAATGATTGCGGAGGACCTATACCGGTAGGACAGTCTTACTCGAGATGATAGTATGCTATCTGCTTTGCCTTTATCAGTTGTGTGCATGTTCAGGTGACTGATTACATGTTCCACTTTGATAGAGCCCTTAGGATCTTGCTTTACTACCAACTGTATGATGGCGATCATATACGTGAGAGTTGGGTAGTTTATATGCATATCCTTAATTGTGGTCCCTAGTCGTGGGAGTTTCGAGACAGGGCATCGATACTCCGGAGTAGATTAGTGTATACAGTCGAGACCCTGACGAGGGGCGGTGGCCGGTCTCACAAGCCACTGGTGTCAGTTGGATCACCTAAGATGTATACAGGTGCTCATTGGGTTATGAGTACACCGGACAGGACTCGCCAGGAATCTGCTAGTTAGTACTATACCTATCGTCAGATAGCAGTTCCCTGGTGACATGTGTACAGGTTAGTTCATCAACCTGAGGTCGTCATTTGTCTCGTGTGAGTTCCCACTGTGCTTTGATTTCTACCCTACCACGGCTCAAAAGAGTCATGCAAACAGGTAGCTTTTAGGTACAGTCCCGAGCCATATGGAGGCACGTGAGCGGATCGGCAGGGGATTCGTCTCTCCCGGTATTGGGGGCGAGGTCGTGCTGTGTCTAGGAGAGCCATTACACATAGTCCATGGCCATGGCAGGAGATTTACTGGTAGGTACTCCAGTAGTATCTCAGGGTGTTATTGGGCTACACTCCGACACGACTTATACTACTATTGGGGGTCTGACGTTACTAGTCCCCTAGGCGGATATGCGATACTCATAGACGAACGGACCGGACTGTATATACATTGTCACTGTTAGGCTCAGTAGGGTTTCTGGATGAGTTCGCTCATCAGCCTCCCTTGAGGTCAGTCCGTGGGCAGCCGTTACGCATAGCTAGTGCCGCTGACGGTTTGTGGTTAAACCCACTGCCAGGGTACTGACGAGTCATTAGAGTCCCCCACAGACAGTTTCCCTAGTTCGGGCGAAACGTTGTAGAGGCCGTATGGTTTTATGGCAGGGTACGGAAAATGCACGTGCGTTTACGCACGTGTTATTTTTCGGGCAGTTGATACTGGTCGGCTTTGGTTTAAGCCGGATCCGAGTATTATATTGAGTAGGTATAATATCTTTGTCTCAGTTGCATTTGTATTCGGTCGTAATACAAGTGCGGGTATATTTATACAGATACGGGGTTATCCTGAAAGTTGTTTCAGGATCACTTTTGGAAGTTGCCAGTTTCCAGTTTTCTATCAGCCGTCTTTTAACATTCGGTTAAAGACGGATTTATCTTTTCTTGGATGAGGTGAGTCAGTGTTCTAGAAGATTCTAGAGAGGGTGACTTGGCTTGGTGAGTCATTAGTGCATTAATGGTGCCATTAATGCTTGATGACTAAGGGTTTTTAGATTCATTGTATCTTAGTGACTCATGCTTTCATGAAAGGTTATGATAAGTATCAATGTTTATGGTCACCTCCTTATCTCCTCCTACACTCACCCTCCTCCTTCATATTTAGTGGCCGGCCCTCTCTCTCCTCCTCCACTCACTCATTTTGAGAAATTATGGTTGCTAAAAGAAAAGACTAAAGTTTTGGATACATGGAAATTTCATAGTTCATTTCTTGTTCCATTTCATTTCCATCGGCAATTTCATTTACCGATCGTCCACGGACTTGGACGAAGTGAGACAAAGTCATCTACTCATTCTCTACATCAATCTTGGTCGTCTCTTTTAGCAAACTTGACGATCGAGTTGCCTCGAGTCAGAGGCGGGAGCCCGTTTAAAGAATCAGTGATGTGGTGCCACCTGGACGAGCAGATCAGAGATCGACGAGATCAGAGCAGCCGCAACGGAGCGTGGGATGATGGTTAAAGAACGAAGGACTCGGATCGTTCGGTATAACCTTTCTACACTCTTTACAGTTTGTTAGTTTAGCAATAATGGAAGATCCGGGTTAAAGTATACGATAGCGCCAGTTAAAAAGTTTTTGTTCCGCATTTGGCGTCTGTAGACGGCCGGGGCGCTAGCGTAGACTTACATATATCCTGTATCCATCTAAACAAATCAAATGATCGCATCACAGATATCGCAGCAGAAGAACAACATATGAAATATTGGATATACTAGGATTTCCGTGTTTTATTTTAAGCCTGTATAAAACACGGATTCCACGGTCGTGATGAATAGCCAATCCCATACCCCTAGACCCTTACGAGAGCGTCAAGCAACCCTACCAATTCTAGAGTTAGTAGACCCGGTCTCGACTCCTCGAGATGGTCTCCCACTGGACTCCAGAACCCGGTTACTTATGCTCCCCGCCTGGGTCTATCCTAATGTGGAAAAGTAAATAATATACAATGGTGACATCATCCTCAACCCGGAAGTGCCCCAATAAAAGAATATTACATACAATGATTTTTACATGAATGAAAAAGAAAAACTCTTATCTCACATAAAATATCGGCTATTCAATCACGACGATCCAATATAACATATCACAGCAACACATAATATCACATGTCATCAACGTAAGTAAATATGTGTATCTCAATTGTCGTTGACATATAGTAACGAAACCGGCAATACACCACATATTACACTTACGGTCGTAGAAAAATGAAAAACTTCAGCAGTTGGAATCCGCAACCACCTTAGACATCGCATGCCTAACTAAATGAATTCCTTAGACATCGCATGCCTAACAATTATAAACCCCGCATTTTAGTCTCGATCTCGAAAACACTTTTCAATATCTAGTTGGGAAATTCAACAAGATTCCCGACATCCTGATCGAATGCTCGTCGGAAACTTTAGTAGACGGCCGCACCCCCGATGCCATCGACGAAGTGCACTAAGGCGGAACACCGCTGCCGCGAGCACCCGAACGGATGCTTTTGACGACGGGGTTCTCCTACAGTCACTTGGTCGGGGATATGAGGCATGGCTATCTATTAAGTTTACCCGGCAAGTATCCGCGTACACTACGTGATTGCGATGGACTTTTGATCGCATGAAAATCCCGTGGCAACCGATCAAAATGAGACTAAACTGCTAGATTTATAACATTCAAATTAGTTATCTCATAACTACATGTGGATTCTAAATATTGTATCCCATCACATAATATATGGACAAAGTTAAACCCTTTGATCCATTCATCAAAGTCCCACAATTTCCCGTCAGCTCAACACTTGAGCACAATTTTAGTAATACCCAGAAGATACCACAGTACCTATGAACCAGCCGTAGAAGGGTCAAACCAACGCCTCACATGTGAAACGCTAAACTATCACAAACCCTAGGGTTCAAGTGATGGTTTTGATGACCACATAATCGAGTTAAGGTTTACGTTCTTCTAGAGAGTCCACAGAATCACTTGCATATTTTTCCGAATACGTTAAACTTGGAAAAGTGGGTTTTTGACATTCGATCGAACTTTTTAACATTGTATAGCCAATATGTCAAACACCCGAAACAATGTTAAAACTACGAATACGAAACACTCCGAATTGCTTATAGTGTAAAATTACATCACATGCAAAATTAGAAAAAATAAACAACACCTGAAACATCAAAACCAAGTCACTAGAACACATGCAAAATTTCAGGGGGGTTGCTCGGATTGGGCTGATATAGGACCTATGGTGGCCGGACAATTTTGGAAGAAACCCCCTGAAATTTTTACAGTGTTCATGATATATCATATACATCACTCTGTACTTGTTTGCAAATTTTTTTGACAACTTATAAAATCGACAGAAACTATGATTTTCCGTTTCAAGTTACGGAGTTTGTTTCGGTTTCGTAATCTAACAAAATCCGTATTTATTTCTTGCATGGCTCTGGTACAACTGAAGGGTTACCCAAGACGGCAGCAAGGTTTCGGGAGGCATCATCCATGCCAAATTAAAATTTTGCCGTTTTAGCTAACCCTAAACTAGATCGTCTACTAGAAATAATACGGAAAACTAATGCAAACATTTTGCAATATGTAGTGAGCAAGAAATACAACCTTTGTATACCGGTCCTTCACTTCAAATAGCTCCGTGTAGTAGTCCCCTCCGCTGAGATCTTAATCTCCGGACTCTAGAGAGGCTCCGTAGAAGAAACGAACGTTCTTGCTACAAAGACATTGAGGCCGAAGATGATCTACGTCGGGGAGACACTAACTCAAGCTATTCCTTCACTAGGTCATGAACTTTGTGAAGAGAACACCCTATACTACATGGCAAGTAGTAGAGGATGATGAAGTAGGAAGTGAGCTCACTTTAGAATTGATTTTCTCACATTTTTCCTCATTCAACCATTAGAGCTAGCAAGCTTTTCATGGAGCTTGAAGAAGAAGAAGAAGTTGTGAAAAATTCATCCAAATGAAAACTTATCCATATGAATTATTCACCCATGGTTGAGTTAAGCCTTCATGCTTAACTCAAGTAAAGAATTAACCAAGGTGTGAGCTTAAAGGTTGGGTTAAGTAATATCTAAGGAAATGACAAAAGAGTGGACTTTGTCAAAGTTTCTCCAAGCTTCTTCAAGCTTGATAACTTTGACTATGTTTATCTCTTTCGTTAAATTCTTAAGATAAAAACAAAATCCTAATTTAACCTAATCATGGTATAAGTCTCATACACCCATCTTGCATGTATCATCAACCATGACACAATGCATGTACACAAACATACATATCACATATGTACAATGTGCACACAAAATGAGAAAATAAATCATAAGTGAGCTAATACTAGTTAATGTAATGTAATATATCAAATATATAATTATACATTAAATTATTAAATCAACTCTTGATTTAATAATCCGGCTATAACCGACTAATATCATGTGTAACAACTTATCGAATCAACACTTGATCCGATAATCCGGCTATATCGCATACAACCGATCAATGTCACAAATCGCGAGAATAGAATACAGTATCTCATATCGTATCAATCTCGGTCCCGCACATATCATATATGTGCTCCTACTATGTTTCGCTTGTGCCAGGAAACCCTTGTGTAGGACTCTAAAAACTCGTCAATACGCCGGAAGTAGGTGATGATCATATCAAACACCCACAAGCCGCAAGCGGTCTGCTAAACGTAACGGACACCCGGGTATTGAGCGATCAGAAGATTAACAAGCAAGCCTACTCACACTCCTGCGAATCCAATTAGTAACTCTACTGTACAGTCCGGTCTCTTCGTCTAATATGTCATATATCTCGTCTAGGGGTCGTAAATGTCAGACCCCAGTAACTCGATAAGTCGTGTCGATATGAGGATCATAACGGGTCGAGAAACTACTGATAACACTTACTAGTATATCTCTGAAGCTGCCTTGGCCAAGGACTTCCTGTTATAGCCAATCGAGCACTGCGCAATATCAACTCCCTATACCGGGAGAGACGAAACCCCTCCTATCGCTCATTGCCTCCATGTGACTCGGGACTGTACCCAAAAGCCACCGTTTTGCAAGCCCTCTTGTACGTGGTATGATGGAAATCAAAGCACAGTGGGAATCACACAAGACTCTATGACGATCTTGGGTCTACGGACTAACCTGTACCAGTGTCACCCGAGAACTGCCATCTGACGTGAGGTATAATACCATCTGGGAGTTCTCGGCGAGTCCGTCCACTGAGCACCTGTTTACTGTCTCTGATGTCAAACACCAATGGATATGGGATCATCCATCGCCCATCTATATGGGTCGAGAAGCTATACGCTTATCTACTCTGGTATATCGATGTCCTGTCTCGATACACCTACGACTAGGAACATTTGAAGGATGTACTTAGCGACTATACTGTCCCCACTTGTATGATCTACATCATAGTCCTGGTAGTCCAGTACTCATCCTAAGGGCTTTATCAACATGTAACATAGAGACAATCAGAGTACATGTTAAGATAAAGAGCAACCAGATAGCATATTATCATGTCGAGCAAGAAAGTCCTCCATATATATGTCAAAGCATCCACTACAATATACATCGTATGTACAGTAATAGCCTCTAGGGCATATATATAACTAACATTGCACCCGTGCTAGTCCCACCCCGCTATGCTGTTAGTTAAGTAACCTAACGGTGCATAACGGGACACTGTGGCGAATGCGAATGGCATAAGTGTACGTTATATTTTCGTTTCTTCTGTGATGCTTAGGAAGCATAAATGACGGGACTTCATTAATGAGATTAATGACAGAAAATAAATCTAAAGATGTTGTAGAATCAAATTTTCAAAAAGGGTAGCTCCAGTTTTTGCTTTGCATAGCTGTATTCCTTGTAGAATATCCAGCACCTTATTCGATAATGAAAGAGCCGAGATCCCTTCACCGGGAGTGACCTCTTCAGCGAAACTAGCAGATGCTACAACCCTCTCGGTTTAGTTTATGATTGCTTTTTTAGTTTTTTCTTTGCATAGCGGTATTTCTTGCAGAATATCATGCACCTTATTCGATAAGAAAGAGTCGAGATCCCTTCACCGGGAGTAACCTCTTTAGCAAAACTAGTAAAAGCCTCAAAAACTCTCCTTTTCAAAAATCACTTGTTTCTACAATGATATCAAGTTCATTACGCAAAAGGTTTTCTCAAAAACCTATCGTAGCCCTCTGTCATTTCAGATAAAGACTATTTAGTATTCGTGTTATGTTTGTTGACTATGTTAAGGCGTAGTGTGCTGTATCTAATTAGTACTTATCTGGTAAAGCATGAGATGCGATTGGATTAGGGTAGTCGTACGACTTTGTTTACTATGTTAAGGGTCGTATGGGTGGGTTTAATTCTATCAAGAAATGATGGGTTGAACTTGGCTAGTGCTTATGATTTGTTGACTATGTTAAGGTCATAAGCTGCTAGGGGAAAAACATTATCGGGAATTTCAAGTGTTGAAATTTGCAATGAGATTGCATAACTTCTTTGAGATAGTTCGATCCCGATACCCACTGCAAGTAAGAGCAACTCCTGGGAGAGTTTTACACATCACAATTATCCAATCAAGTAGGTGTTGTTCATATCAGAAAACTGCATTTTAATACCGCTCATTCATTATAAAATTTTTGTATATTTCGGTGCTATTAACATTGTCTTCTCAGTAATTACAGATTACAGGTATCCGTAACAAAATACTGGAAATACACTTAAAATCATGGATATTACAGTTGTGAGCTGACACTGCAACCAGAATCGCAAACCGACCGATACTTCATAAGTTTCTTTGTGCAACATGCTTGTGTACACACTTTTTATCTAAAAGGACCAACACAATACATGCTGTACACAAGTGTGTACTAGGACCTAGGGGGGCTGCCATGGCACACACTCATGATGGCTAAGCACAAGTGGGCTAGAGCAAGTGGGCATGGTGTGATGTGCATTCAATGCATAAAGTGTTGATGTGATTCATAGCTACAAGTTTCCCTCCAAGCCGTGAGTGCATCCAAAGCCTTTACTGAGAAAACAAACTGCACCAGAGTGATATTGGGGACCACATGAGCCAACACACAAAGCACGAGACCAAGCCCTCGGATTTTGGCAGAGCACATACTCACCAAAACCGAGCAGGCCGGCCCAATCAGCCCCAAATGCCCCCAGTTTCTCACAGACCCTCCCTTGATCCCATGTCTGCTCATTTTTATTGTTTGTTTAATTTTCTTTTGAGCCTATAAATACAGAACCGGTGAGCAAGGGAGAAGGGTCCAAGTTTTCTCATTCCTTTTCATACACTTTGTAACTCTTTTTGTTTCTTTAGTTCTTGTACATACCTTCCCCTTGAGTTCTTTGCCTTAACTTGATCTTGCAACCTCTTCATTGAGCTTGCACGGTTAAGCTTTGGTTATTGCACTCAAGGGTTGTATCTTCATATTGGAATCAATAAAGTTTTCTTTTGCCTTCATTTGACTTGAGTTTTTATCCCTCTCTTGATCTTGCAAACTCTTAATTGAGCTTGCAAGTTTATGTTTGGGTTATTAATCCCATGGTTTGTAACTTGTTCCATGGTTCCTAGTTCTTTCTATCTTTCTCTTTTATTACTTGCTTTTACATTCATGCAATTTATTACAATGCTTTACTTACTTGCTCTTTAATTCCATGTCATTAACTTTCTTTTGTTGCTCTTTTCTTTTCTTTTCTTTTCTCTTTTCTTTTGCTCTTTTGGTTTGTTGTTGTGAATGGTTTGTGAATATGTGTTGTTAGGAAAAGAATACGATATTGTAAGTCAACGTTTCGTTTCTCATTTCTTTTTCCCGTATTTTCCATTGAACTCCGTCCAAACGTTACGTAAGCGCTCCGTTAGGCACCCTACCATACCAAGGTAACGGTGATCCCTAACCGCGACCGGTTGCGTTCGGTTTGGATGGAGGCGAGAGCAAGTCTCACGCCCCGCTTCCCAGAATGCGCTAAGATAGGCACGTGACAGAGCCAACCATGCTACCTGTGGATAGGAAAAATCCCTCCACAGTCACATTACGACTGTAAAGATATCAAGAACAGGAAAGTAAATAAACTAACTAGTACATGTCCATAAGACAGAATAAACGAGTCAACAAATAATATGCGGAAGCAATAAATCCAAGTCACAATAACATCTGGAAAGTAAGGAAATAACTAACTGGATATTAACAGGATCCTCACTGCTCGGCCTGACGGCGGAAATACTCTTGACCAGCCTGCGACAAAGGTAGAGGATCTGGGCCATGCAAAACTCAGACGTCAATGCGTCATAATATCAACAATAATATAATCAGGGGGTAACAAGTCATGCAGCCATGAGTATGAATAGTAACAAGTCATCAATAACAAGTAATAGTAACATGAATATAAATCAGTGAACATGATATAAACAGGTGAAGTGCAGTGAGTAGTCTAAACTGTGCTATAGGGTGATCTAGTCTAAAGTTATTTGAAATCAATGAATGTAATCCTCATCGTAACCCATCGGTCTATGCCCCGTTCATTCCCCACGGGACCATGGTAAATTGATGTAATAGACTGTGAGTCTATGTCCCATTCATTCCCCACGGGACCACGGTAAAATGATATAATAGCTCTTTGAGTTACGTTCAGCTACATTCTTGATTTCCCCATACCTCCAAGTCATGTGTGTAAGTCAGGTATTTATAAATCTGAGACTAATGCCAATACAGGATCAAGCAGGAATAAGCTTGTCTATACAGACAACAGGATATGTCCATCGGGACAACATGTCAGGATTGTCGGCATTAGAAACAGGATCAGGTAACATGTCAAGTAATGATATATATCAGGTCATGTCAGGTAGTGTACATGTATCAAGTCATATCAAGTAGTGGTGTATCAGGTCGTGTCAAGTAGTGCACAGGTATCAAGCGGGTGCTCATAATCAAACTGTAGCAAGTATTGAATCAGGGAGAAAGTACGGATGTACAATAAAAGCATGAATGAACAAATATCTATCAGGGGTTACATCATGACTATGTAGGATGCACATTATCAAGCATGGTGTACTAACACAATAGTAACATGAAATAATATGGTCTCGGCATGCAACTCGATATGTAATAAACTATACGGATACAGACGGATGCTATAAAACTGTAAATCAGTAAAATTTGCTGAATATTAAAACACAAGCACTATTATTTATTAAATTGATATTGATATAATAATATTAACATTGATAACATATTCAAAGAGATTAATAACTATAAAAGTGGTATTGATTAACCATGCACAAAAAAGTTCAGTTCAGAAATTCAGCGTCACCCTAATTTGTAAAATAGCTTAAAAATAACGAACTTTCTCCAAAAGGGACGTATCTTATACCAAAACAAAGATAATTCAATAAGGGTTCATTTTTATAAGTATAAGCATTTCAGGTTGTCCCTACAAAAAGCTATAAACATTCGAAATGGAAATGGAATTTCCCTAGACAGCAGTTTATAGACATTTTCATTTGCATTTTACATTATTTAAAAAATTTATTTTGCAAGTAAATATTTCATAGAGTTATAGTATTCTGAGTTAGCTTCCTAACTAACTAAAGAACGTATACTAATGATTTTTCTATGATTTATAATGAATTTTATAAGATAAGGTGTACAGTAAATTTCAGATTTGTCGTAACCGCTTTTCAACGACGTTTCATGTGTAAACTATAATATTTTTAACTGTATAACATTATAAAATGCAGATTATAAACTAATTAAAGATAATAATAAGAAATATTACGATGATATATATTTTAAATGATATGGATGTAAACGGGTATCACATAATCGTAAAATGATAAACTAACAAGTGCGGAACATATAACTAAGCAATATGAAATGTAACTATTCAATTTGATGTAGTATATGATAGTATAATATGTAACAAGATAAGTTTTCATGACCTAGATCTGAAATGATATGAATGAATGCAAACGGAACATCGAAAAGTAATAAAACTAAATATGGGGTGCATGATTTTAAATACAGGTATTCCATTGTTAAAATAGATGCGTCTAAACTAATATAGTATGTAATTAAGATTGGTTTGTATGCCCTAGATCTGAAATGCACTATACAAATGTAAACGGAACGTCGAACGGCTGTAATATGAAACATGCGATACTTGATTTAAAATATAGGTGTGATATTTATTTAAATAGGTATATAATGAGTTATATAAAATGTAACAAGATTAAATTGCCTAGACAGAACAAGAACGGATGTGTACGGAACGTCCTTCGTCGGCGAAATGCCGCGACGCGTGCACGGTACACGGAACGGTTCCAAATAACGCACGAGGGTGATCACACAAGTCAGGTACGTTCACTGGATCACTCAGATCGTCAGCGACGAGCACGGCTCCGGCGGTGATCACCGGAATCAAGAAACAAGAACAAGAAAAAGAAAGAAGAAAGAAGTAGAAGAAGAGGCTGTGTATTAAATAAGGAAAGAAAAAATTAAATAAATAAAATATATATATGTAGAGGAGAAAGAGAGAGAGAAATGGGTTGTTAGTTTTTTAGGAAATTAGTTTAGATTCAAATTTAAAAAATCTTTTATTAGTTAACTAAATTTTAATTTGTATCAATTTATAAAATTAATATTATATAAATAAAATTTGATTTTCTGGTAAATACAAAAAAAGTCCAAAACATGCCCGGGTCGGATCTAAAATTCAGTTTTAAAATACGAAAAATATACATCTCGACCAAAATAAAAAAGTGAATGTTCGGATAACGAAAAATGCATAAATTCAAGAACGGATGCACGCACGTGCGCGTAGCCATCCAAACAAGTCCGTTTCACTGAACGGGATGAGAACAAGATGCGCGGATGCTACCACGGGGCTAGGGGTATCAGGCAAGCCATGCAATGTATTTTTAAAATATTTTATGTGACTTAAAATGTTATATTGTAAAAATGCAAATGCCAGATAAAATACCAGTATGTAGTATACATGAAAGTGCACGAGTCCTCGTAACAAGTCAGGATAAAATCATAATCATGAATCAAGGCTGGTTTCAAGCATGTGGGTCAGGTCGATTGCAAATACAGATGTCAAATACACTATTTGCACCCAAAACACAGTAAATCAGGAAAATACCATAATAAAGGAATACTTGAACTAGAACTGGTATAAATGAACTAGGGTGTTACATTATACCCAACAACAAAAAGAATTTCATTCTCGAAATTCCCAAAACAAGAAAAGATAAACAATCATGAATCTATAACAATAGGTGTGGAAACTTCTGTCGAAACTCGTCTTCTCATTCCCAAGTCGATTCTCCGTGCGAGCGATTACCCTATGAAACAAGTACGAGAGGGATAACCTTGTTCTTAAGGATCTTTTCTCTTCGATCAACAATCGACATCGGTCGTTCCTCAAATGTCAAATCCTCTCTTACAGTCAGCTCCGAATGATCCAGCACGTGTGTTTCATCTCGAACATATTTACGGAGTTGAGATACATGAAACACGTCATGAACATTCGCCAAAGATTGTGGTGACGCCAATTGATAAGCCACTTCTCCAACACGCTCCAAAATCTCGAAAGGCCTAACGAATCGAGGACTAAGCTTTCCTCAACTCCCAAAATGAATCACTCCTCTAGTCGGTGATATCTTCAAGATTACTAGATCACCAACAACGAACTCTTGAGGTCTTCTCGATATATCAGCCCAACTCTTCTGCTGATCTTGCGCTGCCTTCATATGATTCCGGATAGTATTAACTTTCTCTACGGTTTGCACGATCAAATCCAGTCCCAACAATCTTCGTTCTCCAACATCGTCCCAACAAATATATGAGCGACACTTACGACCATACAATACTTCGAATGGAGCCATCTGAATAGTCGCCTAAAAGCTGTTGTTGTACGAAAACTCCACCAAGTGTAGATGATCCTCCCATGAACCCTTGAAGTCTAACATGCAAGCTCTCAACATATCTTCAAGAGTTTGGATCGTTCTCTCCGACTGGCCATCTGTTTGAGGATGATAAGCTGTGCTAAACATCAATCGAGTCCCCAAACTTTCCTGTAAGCTCCTCCAGAAGTGTGATAAGAATCGGGTGTCACGGTCGGACACGATGCTCACAGGTACTCCATGCAATCTCATAATCTCCTGCATGTACCGTTCTGCTAACGCTTCCGTTGACTGACCAACTCGAAACGGTATGAAGTGAGCTGCCTTGGTCAATCGATCAACAATCACCCAAACTGCATTGTTGCCTTTTAGACTCCGCGGCAAAGCTGTCACGAAATCCATGGTTATATGTTCCCACTTCCATTGAGGAATAGGAAGTGGTTGCAATAAACCAGCAACCCTTTGACGTTCAGCCTTAACTTGCTGACACACCAAGCACTTCGCTACAAAGCGGGCAATCTCCCGTTTCATGCCTTCCTACCAGAAATGCTGTCGTAGATCTCGGTACATCTTCGTACCTCCTGGATGTACGGAATATGCGGAACTGTGTGCCTCCTTCATAACTTCTTCGTGAATATCTCCCTTTGGCATACACAAACGATAACCATACCGCAACGAACCATCTTCATGAATCAACAAGTCCGTTCGAAGTCCGGCTTCAACTTGTTCTCAAAACTTCTGCAATCTTGGGTCCTGCAATTGCGCTGCTTTAATATTCTCAATCAACGACAATTGTACTTGCAGCTGCATCAACTGTCCTGAAGAATGCGGTAGCACAATCTCCAAATCGAATCTTCGAAAGTCTTCAATATGTTCCTTCTGTGCAGTAAACATCTGAATTGCTGGCAACAGACTAAGCGCATCCGGCACAATATTAACTTTCCCCGGATGGTACTTAAGATCAAGATCGTAGTCAGCCATCAGCTCCAACCATCTACGCTGTCTCATATTAAGCTCCTTCTGTGTGAACACATACTTCAGTCTTTTGTGATCGGTGAATACTTCGACCCTTTCGCCCAATAAGTAGTGTCTCCAAATCTTTGAAGCGAAAATCACAGCTGCTAGCTCCAAATCATGAGTTAGGTAATTCTTCTCATGGGTCTTCAACTGTCTCGATGAGTAGGCTTTAACCTTCCCATGCTGCATCAAAACACATCCCAATCCTTTCCCAGATGCGTCGCTGTGAATCACCAATTCTCCGGAACTGTCTGGTACGGTCAAAATAGGAGCAGTAATCAATCTCTGCTTCAGCGCCTCAAAAGCTGACGCACACTTATCCGTCCATACGAACGGTACTTCCTTACGTGTAAGCTTGGTCAAAGGCTTAGCCAAACAAGCAAAATTCTCCACGAACCTTCTGTAATACCCAGCAAGTCCACGAAAACTTCTGATCTCTGCTACGTTCTTCGGAATCGGCCAATCTTGAATTGCTGCAATCTTCTCGGGATCAACGGCGATTCCATCTCCGGATATGACGTGCCCCAAAAACTTCACTTCTTCATGCCAAAACTCGTGCTTGCTCATCTTTGCATATAACCTTTCTTGCCTCAATGTATACAGTGCGATCTTCAAGTGTTCTGCATACTCTTCAAGTCTCCTCGAGTAGACCAGAATATCATCGATGAACACCACTATAAACTGGTCCAAGAACGGTGAAAAGATTCTGCTCATCAAGTCCATAAATATTGCCGGTGCATTCGTGACTCCGAATGGAATCACTAAATACTCGTAATGTCCATACCGAGTTCGGAACGCAGTCTTGCAAATATCCTCTGATTTAACTCGGACCTGATGATATCCGGATTGCAAATCCAGCTTCGAGAATACCCTCACGCCACTTAGCTGCTTGAACAATTCGCCAATGCGAGGGATCGGGTACTTATTCTTAATATTCACCCGGTTTAATTCTCGATAGTCGATGCACAACCTCCTTGTGCCATCTTTCTTCTTGACTAGAAGAACTGGAGCTCCCCAAGATGAATTGCTGCTGCGAATCCAACCCTTCTCAAGTAATTCAGTAACCAGCTTCTTGACTTCTTCCAACTCCACTGGTGTCATTGAGTAGTACGCCTTTGAGATTGGCGCTGCACCAGGAACAAGATCGATCGCGAACTCCATGTCTCGTTTTGGTGGTAAACCCGAGATGTCCTCGAACACATTCATGAACTCTTGAACTACAACTGGCGTATCCTCCTTATCAACTTCCATCGACAAAAGAACACTGTGTGTCGGCCTAGCCCTAAACTCGACTGGTCCGACAGAACTGTTTCCTCCAGCAAAAACAAACTCCGGATGTCTGGGAATCTGGAAAATCACTTTCTTTGCCCTACAATCAATATGATCATGGAAAGTGCCGAGAAAATCCATTCCCAAGACAACAACAAACAAAGGGATGCACCAGAATTGAATAATTCTAATGCGGGGAAAACATGAACAAGTAGGATACCTGAAACGACTTCACCTGAAGCCAAACACTGAAGAAGATAAGCACGGTAAACAGGATTCAAGCTTGCGATAAACATGAACTGGAAAGCAAGAGAAGCAATGGAATATAATGACCATGAAATGAGGAAGTGAATCAAGACTAGGACTCCAAGTTACTTAAATAGAGTACCGTATTGTAACCATGCTGCAGCTCTGTCACGACTCGAAAGTACGGAACATGACTGGCACTTAAACTACGAACGTCTCGAGGCGTACGTAATCTAAGTAAACCGAAAACCCAGAAATCCAAACCAAGAAAAGTAGTAGAGTGCAGGAAAAACCAACTTAAAGCAAGTAGTTTCAATAGCATAAGCCGTATTATGCGGTTTTTTAAAACATCAAAAAATTTACTGAAAATTTCGGCAGAGTCTCCTTTGTAAATACTGGCCCCCAAACGGAATAAAACATGAATAGTATACGAAATCAAGAAAAAGGCATCCCCAAGCGGGAGCTAGCTCTTCGTCAATCGACGGTCACAACCACACAAGCAATATAATATACAACGCTAACGGCGAGGATCAAAACTCAAAAGGAAACTCAAAACCACCAGAAATATAACGAGCGACTCTAAGGTCGAAAGAATAAACAACACTGGTCTCTATCTCAATAAATACATGTTTGGTTGATGGAACTTCTAGATACAACTGAATAATAATATACAAGATATAATGATGGGTAAGATACAAATAACCCACCTACTAGCAAGCCACCCGGAAATGGAAATAGTGCCAGCAAAGCCGTAATGAAACCTGTACGGCGAAACCTGCAAGAACTGTGGCACAACGGGGGTGAGTTGCCAACTCGTGAGTAGAAAAACATCTACGCATAGAAATCGCATAAATAACGCAATCCTAGGTCAATGATCATAATATATCCACAAAAATGTATATATCATGCAGCCTATAATAATGGCTAGGGTAAATATCTAACCCGAGTGTAAACTCATGTGCCTGTGTCAGTGCCTCAGGTAGCAATATATCATATGAATGAGGTATGCATGCATGAAAACAGAATACATGTAAATGAAAAACTGTTTTCATAAATTAGTGAGATTTCCTTCGTATTTTAAAACTGAGGTATCATAAATGAAATCAGTATCAACAGTGCCTAGCATCGACACCAAACATAAATCTCACTATCTCGAAATATCAATGTCTCAATCTCAATATCTAGGGCGCCGTCAGTCCAGACCGGCCCCTACTATCCATCTCAAGACCACGACGGTATCCTCCGGATATCCGACGCGTCGGGTAATATCACCGGTAGGTAGTGCTCCCCAGCCAGGCTCAACGTCAACAACGCATTCCTCTTGCCCCGGGGTACCATACCGGGCCCACCATGTACCCGTGACGGTTCCTCCACTCCTCGACACGGATCTCGAAAACCACAGCAAACTCATGGTGGACGACACTTTACATCACTAGAAAACCGCAACATTTTATGTTTTAAAAGATCATAAGTTGTAAATTTTGCGGCTTTCCCCGAAATCCAGAAATATCATAAATCTCAAGAAATCATCACAAGTGCAGATGTCAATGATAATGAATGCATATGGTATCAATAACCAAGTTGCAATGTATGATTAATAAACTAGGCATGTAAAGCAGGTACACTAATATCATATCAAACTACTAACTAACAAGATAAGTCAAGCAAATATATTCTCTAAAGTGTACGTGACATGGAAATTACCGAAGAAGATGTGTGTGAGCCGGCAAGTAGGTGTACGTGGTACATACGCATCATCGGTAATGGTGCTGGTGTCCTAACAGCATGATATCAATAATGGAATATGCAGCAAAATAAGTATGCAAGGCAGAGCGAACAGCAATAATGTGCGGGAGCTGAATACTAGACACAACGATAACTAATCTGTAATAATCTAATATAAGTCCTACAAATGGTGCCTTTTGAAATAACACGAATCATGGGGTTTTGAAAATAGGGGCTACGGTGTTTTTATGAAAAGATACGTCTTTTGAAATATCCGTAGGATCCCTTGGGCTGTCTTTTAAAATACCCACGATTCGTTAGTTTTTGAAATAGGTAAGAATCGAATCTAATCTAACAACTAAACTAAACTAAAGGGCTAAGCTAACGAGCTGGACTACAGGTAAAGAAACCGCCTAACATCTGAGTCGATACATATACATACCTGTATATATATTAGTCGGTGATCCCGCCTCAATAATATCATATCCGATACCATATCTATAATCAGACATCCCAAGTCAAGAGTGCGGATCAATCATCAAGATATAGCTCGTACGTAAATCCGTCGTACGGCATCCCCAATTCTGGGTACGGGTCAATATCACATTCATCATACTATTCACCTGGTATCCTCTTTATCAAATATCATGATCGGGTACTGATCTACGTCTAGTACAATACTGATATCGCCTAAGTATGCATGCACGTGTGTAAAACACTATGTCAAGGACCCGCTACAACGTCATGTCGTATCTCCAATACGAACCCTGCTATATCACCGATCTCACGGCCTCAAATCAAATCTCATCGACTCATCATAAATCCCAAGTACTATCCTCAAATCCGTATGTGAACACACAGTCCCATACCTATGTGAACACATAACTATATAGAATCCCATGAGCACAAAAGAAAGAAGAAAGTATGCACGTATGGGTGGGTGTGTGCAAGTGTGGTGCGACCGCTACTCTAGGGTTTCGTGACACTCAATCATCCAAGAACACCAAATATCCATATTTATCATCAATAACTCAAACAATATATATGTGTGTATACGTGTCCGTATACATCACCACGAACTGCGGGGGGGCTATACGCCATCCACCCGACTTCTCCCCATAGATATAAATCTACTCACCTCGACCTTCGCTTGCCGATGCAGATGTCGACACGCACTTCCTTGTCTCCTTGAAGTCTTCGTGAGGGTACCTACATAACATAACACATCGCATCGCATTAAAGTCCGACTCATGACCAAATCGACACACGAATCTCACATAGGTCAAAACCTATGCTTTGCTTTCACAAATCAACCCAAAAACCCTCGACATCGGCGTACAAACGCCGATTGATCGAGAAAAACACCAAACGTACCAAATCATGGTTTTACAATTCACTAAAATATATAAAATACGATGAAATTCATCAAAACCAATAAATTGATTAAATCGATTTATTACAAGAAACCTAGTAAGCATCAATTAGCCGTTTCACTTTAAAACTCGATGTTTAAACGAAACTAATGGCCACAATATCCACCAATTATCATAACCAAGTTATAGAAACCATATCAATAATTATTCTCATCAACTTGTATAAATTCCAAAATTCCAGTTTTGCAAAAATATCCAATTTAACACTTTTTAACGCAAAATTTCACAATTTAACAATTTAGCTTGGCTTTGCATATTTTAAATGGTTAAACCACTCATGGAAACCTTAATGATGTGCTAAAAACCCTAACTAGATTTTAATCCCACATTTTAATAAAATTTCTAAAACCTAGTTAGAAAATTAGCATAATTATCACAATTTGGGCAAATTAAATATAACAATATGCAAATTAGCTACAAGATTTGGTTTTGCAAAACTTAAGATGCTAAAATACATCACACTACCATGAACAAATTATCACAACCATAACTTGAATTCAAACCCTTCTCTTGAATTTAAACTTGCAATTTAAAACCTAAATTAAACACCTAATTAAGTTGATTTAAAGTATTTAACATCAAATTAAGCACAAGGGTTAGAGTTATACCTTCACAAACCATGAGATCAAATATGGAACTTGACCTCCTAATTGAGATCTTTGCACCAAGATCCATGCTATAAGGGCTAAGGAAAAATGGGTAGGGAATGGATTTGGGATTTGTGAGGTTTTGTGTTGATTTGTGAGGCAATTTTGATGAGTTTTTTTGAAGAGAAATGTGATGAGAAAAGAGGAGGGGCTGTTGTGTGCAGGAATTGGGAGGGTCGGCCACTAGTGGGTGATTGGAGAGAGAGTGAGGTGAGGAAAGTCTTGCCAAGTGAAAAAGGTCCAAAGTCAACACAACCCATACCTCTTTTCTTATACTTTTCTTTATGTTTTCTTTTCTTTTATCAAAAGAAATGGGGGGAAACTTTGGAGAGGGGCTGCGGAAAATGGGGAAGAAAATGGGTGTGTGTGAGTGTGGGTGTGTGTGTGGGGTGAGGGAAAATGATAAATGTTATAACCCAATATCTATTTACACTAATTTCACCGAAAAAAGCCTTTTTCTTCGATATTTTCTAAACCGTTTTGGCAAACCATTTCATTTCAAAAACCACATGATAAAATTTTGTTTATTGTGTTATAATGCACAAAATTTGTTTCAACTCATTCCAATTTGTAATTTTCCCTAATTAAATGTGTTAGCGACGGCTTAAAATAATATTAAAATAATATTTTTTTTCAGAAAATTTGAAATTTCACCAGTGGCTCAATAAACACCAAATACTAGCAATTACATAGCTAGAATATGTATATTTAATTTTTATAATAAGATATTTGTATTTTGACTTTTTACAGAAAACCCCCTTATTTTACCGTTTTTTCGAAATTTCACCGAAACGATTTTCAAAACGTTACAATCTTCCCCCCTTAAAGAAATTCGGTCCCCAAATTTAAGTTCAAACTCCCCCAAATACTAAAACATCTAAGAAAACCCATCAAGTCGTCGGGGCTCCGAAATTGTAAATACATAAAACAAATCGTAGCGCAGCGCATGCGCTTGAAAAATGAGTATATAACTCAAATCAAAACTCCGTCAAGCATCCCGCAATTGTAGGGTTCCTAGGCACCCTAGTGAGGTCCCACAAGGCATCAACCATGCCAATTTCAAAAATCTAGGTGCCGAGAAACCCTAGTGTACGGATCGTTGGCTAGAATTCTAGGCGAAAAAGCAAACTAGTTAACACTTAACTAAGAGATACGGAAATACAACCTTTGTAGATCCGGTTCTCCACCTCCATAGCTCCGCAATGAATTCTCCTCGCTGTCCATTACAAGTCCCGGGCTCTAGTGTCGGCTTCATCGGAGAATGGACGGGCTAGGTCATCGATGTCCATGCCGAAAATGATCTACGTCGAGGCATCACTAAATCAAGCTCCGACTTCACCAAGTCAAGAAACTTGTGAAGAAAACACACTCTACTACTTGGCAAGAGGTAGAGGATGAAGAAATAGGAAGTGGGTAGACTTTAGAATTGGATTTCTCACTTGTTTTCATCAATCACCATTGATGAAGAAAGCTTTTCTTCTTTGAAGAAGATGAAGAAGAAGCTAATTGTTATGATAAAAATTAAAGAATAGAAAAGAATAATCATCCTTATCATAATCAAACCATAGTTAGGTGTAGAGAATTAACAAGGGTTAGTGAATGGTTGGGTTAAGACATGAAGACAAAATGGTTACTTAGGTCAAACCTTCATGAAGGTTCATAAACAAACAAAGAAAGCCACCATTATCTCTTCATTATTTTCTTTTGCTAAAATAAACAAAATGGATAAATAAATGAATAAATGAAGCAAAAGAAACCCTAACCATTGACCAACCATGGTTTAATCCATACACCAAACTATCATGTATCATCAAACATGATACAATCAAATGTACAAATGTATATCACATATACAATGTGCACAATCCAAGTGAGAAAATCCATTTAAAGTGAACCAATACTAGTTAATGCAAAGTAATATATCAAATATATAATTATGCATTAAATCATTAAATCAACACATGATTCAATTATCCGGTCATGTCGCACACAACCGACTAGTATTCAATGTATCGGCTTATCGATTCAACGCTTGAATCGATAACTAGGTTATATTGCATACAACCATCCGACACATTGATCGCGAGAATGAAATACGGTATCACATACACTCATTATTCTCGGTCCCGCACATATTTCATATGCGCTCCTATTTCGTTTCGCTTGAGCCAGGAAACCTCTGTGTAGGATTCCAAAGACTCGTCAATACGCCGGCAGCAGATGATGATCATATCAAACACCCACAAGCCGCAAGCGGTCTGCTAAACGTAACGGCCACCCGGGTATTGAGCGATCTGAAGATCGACGAGCAAGCCCGCTCACACTCCAGTGAATCCAACCAGTAACACTACCGTACTGTCCGGTCTGATCGTCTGATATGTCGCATATCTTGCCTACGGGTGGTAAACGTCAGACCCCAATAGCTCGATAAGTCGTGTCGATATGAGGTCTATAACTGTTCGAGAAACTACTGGTAACACTCACCTGTAAATCTCAGCAACCCTGGCCAGGGATTTTCTGTTATAGCCAATCGAACACAGCGCAACATCAACCCCCTATACCGGGAGAGACGGATCCCCTCCTATCGCTCATTGCCTCCATGTGACTCGGGACTGTACCCAAAAACCACCGTTTTGCACGCCCTCTTGGACGTGGTAAGATGGAAATCAAAGCACAGTGGGAACCACACAAGACTCTATGACGATCTCGGGTCAACGGACTACTCTGTACAAGTGTCACCAGAGAACTGCCATCTGACATGAGGTATATTTCCATCTGGAAGTTCTCGGCGAGTCCGTCCAGTGTACCCAGTCTCTACTGAGCACCCGTATATTATCTCTGATGTCAAACACCGATGGATATGGGATCATCCATCGCCCATCTGTATGGGTCGAGAAGGTATACGCTAGTCTACTCTGGTATATCGATGCCCCGTCTCGATATACCCACGACTAGGGACTGTGAAGGATGTACTTATGGACTACTATGTCCCCACTAGTATGATCCGCATCATAGTCCAGGTAGTCAAGCACACATCCTAAGGGCTTTACCAACATGTAACAGAGAGACAATCAGTGTACACGTTAAGGTAAAGAGCAACCAGATAGCATACTATCATGTCGAGCAAGAAAGTCCTCCCTATATATGTCCCAGCATCCACTACAATATACATCCAATGTACAGTAATGGCCTCTAGGGAATACATATAACTAACAATCTCCCACTTGCACTAGGGCCATCTGATAGCAGTGGTTGCAGTATCTCATACTCAACCATCCCATAAAAGTCTCTCTCTGGGAACAGGCCTTTGTGAGTGGATCCGCTGTGTTGTCCTCTGAGTCTACTCTCCTAACCTCGATCACCCTGGAGATCAACCATCTCCATGATCAGGTGACACTGCCTTAGAATATGTCTGGGTCTCTGATGGGACGGGCGTTCCTTGGCATAAGCCACAACTCCATTGTCTCACAATGGTAGGAACAAAGGTCATCTTATGAACCAGTATACACCCAAACATCCTCCTTGGTAGTATCTTAAGTAGCGATGTATCCTGCCTTTATCTTCTAGTATGCCACGGTATCTAGCTTGGAACTCTTCCAACATACCGTCCCTCCACTGAGGGTAAAGACAATGCCTGTGACTGACATTCAGTCGTCTTTATCACCCTGGAACCCTTCCAGTGATTCTCCCCAGGATCGGTTGATACCGTCTCACTACAACTAGTGAGAGTCCTAACATCCAATTAGATCTATCTCATAGATCCAAAAACCCAGGATTTAAGAGGTATCACTTTGATCCTATATGGAGAATCATTGTGATAAGCGGAGATTGATCGAGCGTAGCATAGGAAACTCCTTCCCTATCAAAAGTATGTCATCCACGTACTCTACGAGGATCATCACCATACTCCCTACTACCTTTTTGTTTATACAAGGTTCATCTACCATTTTGATGATATCAAACTCTTTGACTAATCCATCAAAACAGATGTTCCAACTCCGCGATGCCTGCTTTATCCTATAAAGCATCTTGCACACGTTTCCGGTGCTCCCACTGTCTACGAAGCCCTCTGGCTGTGTACTTATAGACACTCTCTTCTAAACATCATTTAGAAAAGTTGTCATGACACCCAACCGCCAGATATCGTAGTCATGGTATGAAGCCGTGGCAAGTAGGATCTGGATGGACTTAAGCATAGCTATTTGAAAAGGTTTCATCATTATCCACGCCTGGTTGATGACGAAAACCTTCAACAAGTCTAGCTTTGAAAGTCTCAACTTTTCCATCTACACCAAGTAATCTTCTCAAGATATACTTGCTCCTGATGGGGATTTAACCCTTCAGATATAGCAACTAAAGTCCATACTTTGTTGGTGTACATGGATTCCATCTCAGATCGCTAAGCATCCAGCCATTCTTACAGAGTCCCACTCCTGATGGCCAGCTCGAAACTAGTTGGGTCATCATCTCATGATGCAATCCTCGCTCCCACTGTCATCGAGAAACCGAAGTATCTCTCAGGTGGGTGAGGAACCCTACTAGATCGGCGGAGAGGCTGAGGTTCGTTGGATACTATTGAATGCTCTGGTTCTTTCAAATCATCAGCTGCTGTTTGTATAGCTGGAACATTTCCAGTTCTACATAACAGATCTTGCCTCGAGCTTGTCCGGATTTTGTTTTTCAGACATAGGCTGGACAACCCCAAATCTTAACTAACTTAAGAGATGGGCTCTTCCCTTATCATATCATATATGAAATGGTAGGCAACTGATTTGATTAGAACCCAATTCAATTGGTATGCAGCTTCTCAAGTGCATAACTCCCAAAGGAAAAAGGTAACTCAGTAGTACTCATCATAGAGCACACCATATCAAATAGGGTGTATCTGCTCCGCCCCGACATACCATCGTGCTATGGTGTATTCGGAGGAGTAATGCTGAGAGAGAATCTCATTCTCCTTTAGAACAGTCCAGGAATTCCGTGCACAAGTATTCTCCTCCTTGATCGCATCAAAGGACATAATACTTTTACCCGTATTTTGGTTCTCTACTTCTAACTTATATTCTGTGAATATCTCAAAAGCTTCGGACTTATGTTTCAACAGGAACATACGACTGAATCTTGAGAGATTAGCAGAGAATATAATGAAGTATAAAGAACCGGTCCTGGTATATGTAGACAGGGGACCTTTCATACATCAACATGTATCATCCCAAGAGTTCACTAACTCTTTCTCTGTTTCCAATAAACAGAGCTGTTGTCATTATATCTTTGTGATATGACTGGCAAGTTTCATAAGATGTAAATTCAAACAGATTTAAATATGCATCTAAATGTAACTTCAGCTAGTCAGGTCGCATTGATATGACCTAGTCTACAATGCCTCAAGAAGGATTCGTTCATTTCTGAACTCTTCCTCTTGTGTGTGTTCCGTATACTAAGAACTGTAGTTTGATTTAGAACATTAATGCTTTTAGATAACGTGCCTGAACCGATCAACTTTTGATATAAGAAATGTTCTAAACATTATCCAACAATACAAAATTTTATCATTTCTTTACTAATAAAGAGACTGATATGATTTTGTATATCAGGTTCGGTATCTAATAACATTCGTTCAGAATCAATGTATTGGTAATACAGGGTGACAGTGACCAACAGACTTGGCTGCAACTCTTGCCCCGTTTTCTGCCTCATGAAACTTATCACCCGTTCTCAGTTCTCTACCTTTCTGTAGCCCTATGTAACATATTACATATCTGGGATCCTGATTTGGTATCATATACCCAGGACGTAAAGGACATTGAGAAACAGTTCTGTATAATGAACACACCCGAAGATGATGCATCAGCATGCACTCTCTTCGTTTGGGCAGCACGGGAATTCTGGTAATCCCCAATTTCCTGCTCTGTCTTATAACAATTATAAGTTGGAGCGGGACCAACGTTCCCCAGCTCAGTATAACAAGCGGGTTCGGTCAAATATCCGTTTTATTATCTTGATTAAGGCGTGATATGGTCGCTACCAGGAGAGAGAGAGAAGAAAACACTCAGCGTGCGCTCTTGCAAAAATAGATTGGTTATTATTTTATCTAATCAGGATGGCTCCCACTGCTTTTTATCAAATCTTCCTTCAAACCCTAAAAGGAAAGACTAGCCGGGATTAATTACACACTACAAGTTCGCCAATCTTTCAGCCAGGCCAGTGTCGGTACTTTGAGGGAGGTCCCCCGTGCTTTCGCACGAACCTAATTAATGTAAACCTCGTTTTCCCAGAGGCGTAACCCCGTTGACACCTTTCTAGACACCTACTTGATCGGCTAATTGTAATGTATAAAACTCTCCCAGGAGTAACTCTTACTCGCAGCGGGTATCGGGATCCAACTATCTCATAGAAGGTATGCAATCTCATTGCAAATTTCAACACTTGAAATTCCCGATAATGTTTTGCCCCTAGTGTTCTATGACCTTGACGAATGCCAAACAACCCATAGTCCACTAGTCAAGTTCAACCCGTACATTTCTTGATCGAATTAAACCCACCCGCACGACCCTTGACGAATGCCAAACAACGCCGTACGAATACCCTAATCCAATCGCATCATATGCTCAAGCAGATAAATACTAGTTAGCTACCGTACACTACGCCTTGACGAATGCCAAACTACCGCAGCACGAATACTAACTAGTACATATCTGAAATGACGGAGGGCTACGACAGGTTTTTCTGAAAACCTATTACGTAATGAACTTGATATCGTTGTAGGATCGAATGATTTTAAAATGGAGTGCTTTTGAGGCTTTTCTAGTTTTGCTAAAGGAGTCACTCCCGGTGAAGGGATCGTCGGTCCTTTCCTCGTCGAATGAGGTGCGGGATATATCATATATATCACTGTGCAAAGCAAAAACTCTTAAAAGCAATCAAAAGACAAACCGAGTGTGTAGCATCTGCCAGTTATTGCTAAAGGAGTCACTCCCGGTGAAGGGATCTCGGTCCTTTCCTCATCGAATAAGGTGCAGGATATATCACATATACCTCTGTGCAAAGCAAGAACTGTAGCTACCTGTTTTAATTTTGAAATTCGATTCTACAACATCTTAGGTTTCTTTTATTTCATTAATCACATTAATGAAGTCCCATCATTTAAGTACCTAAACATCACAGATAAATACGACGTACACTTATGCCATCCGCATTCGCCTCGATGTCCCCTCGTGCACCGTTAGGTTAGGTAACTAACGGCAGAGCGGGGCAGGGCTAGCACGGGTGTAAAACATAAGTAACGTCTATATAATATATCATATATACTATATACTGTATCTATCACAGAACATCACATGATCACATCACAGATATCGCAGCAGAAGAATCATATGAAATATTGGATATACTAGGACGTCCGTGTTTTCAATACGAGCCAGTATAAAACACGGATTCCACGGTCGTGATGAATAGCCAATCCCACACCCCTAGACCCCTACGAGAGCGGCAAGCAACCCTACCAATTCTAGAGTTAGGAGACCCGGACTCGACTCCTCGAGTTGGTCTCCCACTGGACTCCAGAAGCCGGTTACTTGTGCTCCCCTCCTTGGGTCTATCCTAGTGCGAAAAAGTAAATAATATACAAAAGGTGACATCTTCCGCAACCTGGAAGTGCCCCAATAAAAGAATATTACATACAAGTTTTTACATGAATGAAAATGAAAAACACTCATCTCACATAAAAACCCCCGGCTATTCAAACACGACGATCCAATATAACATATCCAGCAACACATAACATCACATGTCATCAACGTAAGTAAATATGTCCATCCCAATTGTCGTTGACATATAGCAACGAAACCGGCGATATCACATATTACACTTACGGTCACAGAAAATAAAGTGTAAAACTACAACAGTTGGAATCCGCAACCACCTCAGACATTGCATGCCTGACCAAATGAATTACTTAGACATCGTATGCCTAACAATTATAAACCCTGCATTTTAGTCTCAAAATCGAAAACTCTTTTCAATATCAAGTCGGGCAATTCAACAAGATTCCTGACATCCTGATCGAATGCTCGTCGCAAACTTTAGTAGGCGGCTGCACCCCCGATACCGTCGACGAAGTGCACCAAGGCGGAACACCGCTACCGCGAGCACCCGAACGGATGCTTTCGGCGACGGGGTTCTCCTACAGTCACTTGGTCGGGGCTATGGGGTGAGGCTGTCTATTAAGTTTACCCGGC
The DNA here is from genome assembly GCA_030015575.1 of Agapanthus africanus. Lineage (NCBI taxonomy): Eukaryota > Viridiplantae > Streptophyta > Magnoliopsida > Asparagales > Amaryllidaceae > Agapanthus > Agapanthus africanus. Next base: position 431,596,763 of record CM057337.1, read on the forward strand.
GAGTATCCGCGTACGCTACGTGATTGCGACGGACTTTTGATCACATCAAAATTCCGTGGCAACCGATCAATTGAGACTAAAGTGCTATGTTTATAACATTCATTCAGTTATCACATAACTTTTGTGAATTCCAATTATTGTATCCCATTCCAGATAAACAGAAAATGTTAAACTTTTCGATCGAACAGTCAAACACCCAAGTTTTCCCGATACAGCTCAACACATGAAATAAGTCTAACAACATTCAGTTCGTGCCTCAGTACCAACGGTCCAGCCGTAGAAGGGTCAAAGCCAACGCCTCACATGTGGCACGCCGTACTGCCCCAAACCCTAAGGTTCAAAGGGCAGTTCAAGACGGTCACATAATCGAGTTAAGGTTTGTTGTCTTCTAGAGGGACCATCGCGTTACTTGCACTACTTAGAACGTCGTTAAACTATGGAAAAATCCAACACTTGGAAATTTCCCAACAGGGGAAAAATTGGGTATTTATATCCGGTCAAACTTTTTAACATATTCTAAAATTTATCCGGAAAGCCACATAGACAAAATCTGATACCCCGATCGAAACACCGAATCCCCAAAACAATCCCAGAAAATTCAACTCTTGAATAAATGTTAAAAATTTCCAGAAAATCCAAAACCTGAAGAACTAAATTACTGTGCAAATATTATATGATAATTCAATAAAGTGGCCGCGGAACCGCCGCAGAAGCAAGGCTTCTGCCGCGGTTCCGCCGCAGTGTTCACTGTTCATAAAATAATTTTTGCGCCGTAATTCATAGATTTCCCTGCTGAATTTTTTGGCAATTTTTAATCTGGAAAAATCTCAGTTTTTGAAAAAAGGACAGAGAGCATGTTTCGAGTTCAGGTTTTGGTTCGATCGGACTTCAAATTGCGTCTAGACTTCGCCTAAGGCTCTAGCTAGACTTTGATACCACTGTAGGGTTCCTAGGCACCCTAGTGAGGTCCCACAAGGCATCAACCATGCCAATTTCAAAAATCTAGGTGCCGAGAAACCCTAGTGTATGGATCGTTGGCTAGAATTCTAGGCGAAAAAGCAAACTAGTTAACACTTAACTAAGAGATACGGAAATACAACCTTTGTAGATCCGGTTCTCCACCTCCATAGCTCCGCAATGAAGTCTCCTCGCTGTCCATAACAAGTCCCGGGCTCTAGTGTCGGCTTCATCGGAGAATGGACGGGCTAGGTCATCGATGTCCATGCCGAAGATGATCTACGTCGAGGCATCGCTAAATCAAGCTCCGACATCACCAAGTCAAGAAACTTGTGAAGAAAACACACTCTACTACTTGGCAAGAGGTAGAGGATGAAGAAATAGGAAGTGGGTAGACTTTAGAATTGTATTTCTCACTTGTTTTCATCAATCACCATTGATGAAGAAAGCTTTTCTTATTTGAAGAAGATGAAGAAGAAGAAGCTAATTGTTATGATAAAAATTAAGGAATAGAAAAGAATAATCATCCTTATCATAATCAAACCATAGTTAGGTGTAGAGAATTAACAAGGGTTAGTGAATGGTTGGGTTAAGACATGAAGACAAAATGGTTACTTAGGTCAAACCTTCATGAAGGTTCATAAACAAACAAAGAAAGCCACCATTATCTCTTCATTATTTTCTTTTGCTAAAATAAACAAAATGGATAAATAAATGAATAAATGAAGCAAAAGAAACCCTAACCATTGACCAACCATGGTTTAATCCATACACCAAACTATCATGTATCATCAAACATGATACAATCAAATGTACAAATGTATATCGCATATACAATGTGCACAATCCAAGTGAGAAAATCCATTTAAAGTGAACCAATACTAGTTAATGCAAAGTAATATATCAAATATATAATTATGCATTAAATCATTAAATCAACACTTGATTCAATGATCCGGTCATGTCGCACACAACCGACTAGTATTCAATGTATCGGCTTATCGATTCAACGCTTGAATCGATAACTAGGTTATATTGCATACAACCATCCGACACATTGATCGCGAGAATGAAATACGGTATCACATACACTCATTATTCTCGGTCCCGCACATATCTCATATGCGCTCCTATTTCGTTTCGCTTGAGCCAGGAAACCTCTGTGTAGGACTCTAAAGACTCGTCAATACGCCGGCAGCAGATGATGATCTTATCAAACACCCACAAGCCGCAAGCGGTCTGCTAAACGTAACGGCCACCCGGGTATTGAGCGATCTGAAGATCGACGAGCAAGCCCGCTCACACTCCAGTGAATCCAACCAGTAACACTACCGTACTGTCCGGTCTGATCGTCTGATATGTCGCATATCTTGCCTAGGGGTGGTAAACGTCAGACCCCAATAGCTCGATAAGTCGTGTCGATATGAGGTCTATAACTGTTTGAGAAACTACTGGTAACACTTACCAGTAAATCTCAGCAACCCTGGCCAGGGATTTCCTGTTATAGCCAATCGAACACAGCGCAACATCAACCCCCTATACCGGGAGAGACGGATCCCCTCCTATCGCTCATTGCCTCCATGTGACTCGGGACTGTACCCAAAAACCACCGTTTTGCACGCCCTCTTGGACGTGGTAAGATGGAAATCAAAGCACAGTGGGAACCACACAAGACTCTAAGACGATCTCGGGTCAACAGACTACTCTGTACCAGTGTCACCAGAGAACTGCCATCTGACGTGAGGTATATTACCATCTGGGAGTTCTCGGCGAGTCCGTCCAGTATACCCAGTCTCTACTGAGCACCCGTATATCATCTCTGATGTCAAACACCGATGGATATGGGATCATCCATCGCCCATCTGTATGGGTCGAGAAGGTATACGCTAGTCTACTCTGGTATATCGATGCCCCGTCTCGATATACCCACGACTAGGGACTGTGAAGGATGTACTTATGGACTACCATGTCCCCACTAGTATGATCCGCATCATAGTCCAGGTAGTCAAGCACATATCCTAAGGGCTTTACCAACATGTAACAGAGAGACAATCAGTGTACACGTTAAGGTAAAGAGCAACCAGATAGCATACTATCATGTCGAGCAAGAAAGTCCTCCCTATATATGTCCCAGCATCCACTACAATATACATCCAATGTACAGTAATGGCCTCTAGGGCATACATATAACTAACAGCAATCATCGGAGTCATGGAGAAGACATCAATGCCAAATCCAAATCAAAACCAATATGACATAACTCGAAACTATACATGTAAATATTGAATCTATATCTGTAAGTATCTGAAAGAAATGCATGCCAAATCTCTTTAAGTCGCTGTGCAACGCGTATAACACTGCACAGTGGCGGACGTCTATTATAAGAAAATAACTATATACATCTATACCTTTGTTTGAAATGTGCGTTCCGCCGTTTTGGAAACAATTTAGAAGGGTCTCCTTGTTTTAAACATTTCGTGTCATATTAGACACGTAGGTAAATACTGAGGTTATAGCTCGCTTTTTGGAAATCCCTTCAATAACTATCAATGCATGCAAAAATATATTCAGGTACTGTCCTCTGACTAGTCCTGCTCAGTATGAAAACACATAGCAATATCATAAAAGCGTACTGCTCTATACGAAATCAATCCCAAAATATGCACATGAATGCTACGTGCGTCTGGTGCGTGCGGAAATCAAAATCCATGAATGTGCCATACATGCGCACAGAAACAACATCTAAGTGCATCGGGTGTGCACGAAACATCTGTCGTAGGCAACATGTGTGCCTGACAGCAAAATCAGGTGCATCTGACATGCACGAAAAATTCTCGATTTAGTGCCTCTGGTGTGCACCAAAATCACTCTTCAAAACATGCGCCCAACATGCGCGAAAATCCAAATCAGGTGCATCCATCATGCACAAAATCATGAAATCCAATATCAAGCGCCGAACGTGCGCAAAATCAATCACGTGCACAAGGTGCACAAAACAAATATCGAGTATCACAATCGAAATCGAAGTCCAGTGCATCTAAGTGCACAAAAGGCGTATCACTGCACTGCAAGCATATATAAACTATACAGAGTGCAGGAACGAAATCGTGTGCATGCATACGCACAAAACCAACTCAACTGTTTAAAACCGTAAAATCACAAACATGTGAAACTAAAGCACGAAAACGATATCAAGTGCAACACTGTGCAAAGATCATAAATCCTGAATCATCAAAATCAAATCATACGAATAAATCACCCAAAACATCGTAATCAATAATGGCGGAATAGTACTGCTCAAGCGCATCTTTTAAGAATCTCGGCCAACTGTCCGGAAGTCATTGTCCTTTCCTATATCTGCATCTTGCTCTGGAACGACTGCATACTCATCGCGACTCCTTCTGGAAGGTAAGTCCAAGTACCATGCCTCGGCATGCGCATCGCATCTCTGATGTCGGCGGAGTGGAACATCATCTCATCTAGATCTGGTACGAACCTCTTACTCCACTTTTCTGTAATGTCGTCTGCTTTGGACTCGTCTCGTCGCGGCTGCATGGACTGAACTCCAACAACTATCCTCGTATCTGGAGTCTCCCAAGAATGCATCTCACCACCAAGCATCCGATTGAAGTCGAACCATTCGATCGATTCGTCAAAACCTCATAATCCCTCAAGGGCTCACCATCTTGGGCACAGTTTAATAGTATCGAGTTCATACCACAGCATCGGTGGTCCAGCCGTAGAAGGGCAAACCCAAGCCTCACTAATGGCGCCGCAGAACTGCCGCAAACCCTAAGGTTCAAAGGCTTTCATACGGTCATTAAGTCGAGTTAGGGTTTCATTCTTCTAGAGGGACCATAGAATTGCCTGCATATCTTTCCGAATACTTTAAACTTGGAATAGTAGGTTTCTGACATTCGATCGTCTCTGTCGGCTCCCAACGTCTCCGCGTGAAGTCGTCTCTAGCTGGAATCAATCTATCTGATGACCTCGCATCGGGGTAGGCGAACGATCCACATGTCCTAGTCATTCATCCTCGATGACTAGCGACCTTCTATCATCTCTTAGTACAACTCGTTCTGTACTAACTCCAGCATCTGGGGCAATATCTCGTCGTTCGCAGCAATAACTGGCTCGCTCGTCTGCACGCTGAACAGTGCCTCGACCATCATGAATAAGCAACACACCAGCGGTCATCAAAATCTGGCTGGCCTCTATCATTGGCTCAATCCTCTAGTGCTAATCTGCACGTCCGAGTAATCTCATACGGCGATCCATCCAATGCTCGTGGCGTAAAACACAATCAAAAGACACCTCTCTACAATCGGGTATCGCCGGAATCATGCCCTGGTCAGTCCTCGTTCGTGACGAGCTCGTGCTGACCGCAACTCTAGCCGTAGCTCTCCCTGCCCAAAATCGTGGCAGCAAAACCAAACTGGTACCGATGAGGCTAGATCAGGAAGGAATATAATACTGAACAAGGGAATGTACATCCTAAGGCTTCATAAGTGGAGTGTCGTGTCGTAAATATGCCGCGGAACATATCAACGGTACGTCACTCTACTTTAGTCAACCAAGGGTCATCCTACGCTCCGAAGGTTAAAACCTAACGCTCTGATACCAACTTTGTCACGACCCGAAAGTACGGAACATGACCGGCACTTAAACTACGAACGTCTCGAGGCGTACGTAATCTAAGTAAACCGAAAACCCAGAAATCCAAACCAAGAAAAGTAGTAGAGTGCAGGAAAAACCAACTTAAAGCAAGTAGTTTCAATAGCATAAGCCGTATTATGCGGTTTTTTAAAACATCAAAAAATTTACTGAAAATTTCGGCAGAGTCTCCTTTGTAAATACTGGCCCGCAAACGGAATACAACATGAATAGTATACGAAATCAAGAAAAAGGCATCCCCAAGCGGGAGCTAGTTCTTCGTCAATCGGCGGTCACAACCACACAAGCAATATAATATACAACGCCAACGGCGAGGATCAAAACTCAAAAGGAAACTCAAAACCACCAGAAATATAACGAGCGACTCTAAGGTCGAAAGAATAAACAACACTGGTCTCTATCTCAATAAATACATGTTTGGTTGATGGAACTTCTAGATACAACTGAATAATAATATACAAGATATAATGATAGGTAAGATACAAATAACCCACCTACTAGCAAGCCACCCGGAAATGGAAATAGTGCCAGCAAAGCCGTAATGAAACCTGTACGGCGAAACCTGCAAGAACTGTGGCACAACGGGGGTGAGTTGCCAACTCGTGAGTAGAAAAACATCTACGCACAGAAATCGCACAAATAACGCAATCCTAGGTCAATGATCATAATATATCCTCAAAAATGTATATATCATGCAGCCTATAACAATGGCTAGGGTAAATATCTAACCCGAGTGTAAACTCATGTGCCGGTGTCAGTGCCTCAGGTAGCAATATATCATATGAATGAGGTATGCATGCATGAAAACAGAATACATGTAAATGAAGAAACTGTTTTCATAAATTAGTGATGTCACGACCCGAAAAGATGGAACGTGACCGGCACTTAAACTACGAAACATCTCGATGCGTACGTAATCTAAGTAAGCCGAAAACCCAGAAATCCAAACCAAGAAAAGTAGTAGAGTGAAGGAAACCAATTTAAAATAAGTAGTTTTAATAGCATAAGCCGAATTATGCGGTTTTTAAAAAAAACATCAAATATTTCCCAAAAATTTCGGCAGAGTCTCCTTTGTAAATACAGGCCCCCAAACGGGATACAACATGAATAGTATACGAAATCAATAAAAAGGCATCCCCAAGCGGGAGCTAGCTCTTCGTCAATCGACGGTCACAACCACACAAGCAATATAATATACAACGCCAACGGCGAGGATCAAAATTCAAAAGGAAACTTAAAACCACAAGAAAACCACAGAAATAAAACGCGCGACTCTAAGGTCGAAGAAATAACCTCACTGGTCTCTATCTCAAAAATAAATACATGTTTGGTTGATGGAACTTCTAGATACAACAGAATAATGATATACAAGATATATAATGGGTGTACGATACAAATAAACCCACCTACTAGAAATCACCCGGAAAAGGAAATAGTGCCAGCAAGCCGTAATGAAACCTGTACGGCAAAACCTGCAAGAACTGTGGCACAACGGGGGTGAGTTGCCAACTCGTGAGTAGAAAAACATCTACGCACAGAAATCGCATAAATAACGCAATCATAGGTCAATGATCATAATATATCCTCAAATATGTATATAACATGCAACCTATAACAATGGCTAGGGTAAATATCTAACCCGAGTGTAATCTTATGTGCCCGTGTCAGTGCCTCAGATAGCAATATATAATATGGATGATGTATGAATGCATGAAACAGAATGCATGTACTGAATAAAACTGGTTTCATAAATCAGTGAGATTTCTGTATTTTAAAAGAAATGAGGTACCATATATGAAATCAGCATAAAACAGTGCCCAGCATCGACACAAAACAAGTGTCCAAATACCTCGATATCTCTGTGTCACAATCTTTGTACCTCAAGTCTCAATCACAATATCTAGGGCGCCGTCAGTCCAGACCGGCCCCTACCATCCATCTCAAGACCACGACGGTATCCTCCGGATATCCGACGCGTCGGGTAAAATCACCGGTAGGTAGTGCTCCCCTGCCAGGCTCACATCGTCATCATCACGCGCTTCTTGCCCCGGGGTACCTTACCGGGCCCACCATGTACCCGAAACGGTTCATCCATCTCCTCGAATCGGGTCTCGAAATCCATCAGCAAACTCATGGTGGACGACTCATACATCATTGGAAAACCGCACTTTTTATTTAAAAGAGAAGAAAGAAGCTTATACAAGTTTTGCGGTTTTCCCCCAAATCCAGAAAATCTCATGGAAATGCGAATCCAAATCATCAATAGCATGTAAAACCAAGAATGTAGGCATGGGAATCCATGAATACGGCATAACAATGAATAACAGTATGCATGAAGTGACAAGTAATAACTACAATATCTAAGCTGGCATATAAGGTAAGTACACTAATATCATGTCAAACTACTAGCTATCAGGCTAAGTTAAGCAATAATATTTTCTAAGGTGTACGTGACATGGCAATTACCGATGAAGATGTGTGTGAGCCGGCAAGTAAGTGTACGTGGTACATACGCATCATCGGTAATGGTGCTGGTGTCCTAACAGCCTAATATCAACAATGCAATATGAAATAACAATGTAAGTATGCGATGCGGAGCGAGCAACCATAATGAGCGGGAGCTAAATATTAAACAATGGTGCCATTTGAAATAACACGAATCGTGGGGTTTTGAAAATAAGGGCTACGGTGGTTTTAAGAAAGGATACGTCTTTTGAAATATCCGTAGATCCCTTAACCTGTCCTTTAAAATACCCACAATCCGCTAGTTTTGAAATAGGTAGGAGTCTAATCTAATCTAACAACTACACTAAACTATACGGCAGAACTAACAAGCTGAACTACAGGTAAGGAAACCGCCTTTCATCTGAGTCGATACATATACATACCTGTATATGTATAGTCGGTGATCCCGCCTCAATAATATCATATCCGATACCATATCCATAGTCAGACATCCTAAGTCAAGAGTACGGATCAATCATCAATACATAACTCGTACGTAAATCCGTCGTACGGCATTCCAAATCTGGGTACGGGTCAATATCACATTCATCATACTATTCATCTGGTATCCTCTTTATCAAATATCATGATCGGGGTACAGATCTACGTCTAGTACAATACTGATACCGCCTAAGTATACATGCACGTGTGTGAAACACTACGTCAAGACCCGTTACAACGTCATGTCGTATCTCAAATACGAACCCTGCTATATCACCGATCTCACGGCCTTAACTCAAATCTCATCGACTCATCTTAAATCCCAAGTACTATCCTTATTATCCATGCATGCGTATATGAATGTACATATGCATAGTCCCATACCCACGCATATATATACATATATACATATCCCAATCGGTGCACAAGAAAGTAATGTATGCAAGTCTGTGTGTGCGTATGTGGTATAACAACTACTCTAGGGTTTCGCAACTAACCCAAAGCTAATCCAGGAACACCTAAACATAACATGGATACATCTTCTCGTATCAAAAAAACACCTATATAAACATATATATATGAACTATACTACGGACTGCGGGGGTGCTATACGCCATCCACCCGACTTCTCTCCGTAGATATAAATCTACTCACCTGATCCTCGCTCGCCGGTGCCGACGTCGCCACGCGCTTGCTTGTCGTCTCGAAGTCCACATGTGGTACCTACATATCATAACGCACCGTATCGCATAAAAACCCAACTCGAAATCGCAACGGCATAAGAAAACCAAATCGGCACACGTATCACGCACAGGTCAAAACCTATCGCCTACGCATGCCGGAATAGCCAAACCAACCCTCGATGAAAAATTCAAACGCACCATTCGTGGTTTCACATTACACTGAATATATACATGAAATAGGGTGAAATTATCAAAACCAATAAATTGATTGAATCGATTTATTACAAGAAACCTAGTAAGCATCAATTAGCCGTTTTAAAACAAAACTTGACGTTTTAACAATTTTAATGGTAATAATACTTATTAAACATCTTAAATAAGTCATAAAAACAATTTCCAAAATTTAATCCCATTAAATTTTCATTAACCCCAAAATCCTAGTTTGCCAAAATATCCAATTTTAACAATTTTCAAAATAACAATTCACAAATCATCAACTTGACTAGGTTTTGCATGAACTAAGGTGGTAAACTACAACTTATAAAATTAATGATATCATGAAGAACCTAATTAGATTTTTAATCTTACAATTTGATTTAATTTTAAAACCTAGTTTGCAATATAGCTTAATTATTACAATTTTAAGTTAACAATTTGCAACTAGCAACTAGATTAGGTTTTAACATGTCTTAAGATGTTAAATACATCACACAACCATAATCCCATTACTCAAAACCCTAACTTGAAATCAACCTCATTCTTGAATTTTTCAATCATGCAATTAGAACCAATCTAAAACCTAATTAAACACTTCATAAGCTAACATAAAGCAATTAAACAACAATTTCACTAAAGGGTTAAAATTTATACCTCCCAATTGAGTTCTAGCATGCAAATCCTAGCCTCTAAAAGTAGCTTCCATGCTCCTAGATCCATGCTAGATAGGCAAGAAATAATGGGTAGGAGTTGGATTTGGGATTAGTGATGTTTTTGATGGATTTTGATGCAAAATTGATGAAATTTGGAGGTGAAATGAGGAGGGATTTTTTTTGGGCTGAAGCTAGGGGAAGGCTCGGCCAGTGAAGGGAGTGAGTGGGAAAAAAAATGAGTGAGGAATTTGTTAGTCAACTCCCATACATCAAGTACCCATACCTCTTAAATTAATATTTCTTTTTTCCCTTCAATTTCTTTTCTCTTCTCAACTTGGTGTGGATAAAAAAATGAGGAAGTGGGGCAGCTTGGGTTCGGCCAGCCCATGAGGGGCATGGGGTGAGTGGTGGGTTTGGGTGGAAAAAAAGATAAATGTTATACCCCACTTCCATTTACACTAATTTCACCAAAAAAAGCCTTATTTCTTCGAATATTTCTAAACCGTTTTGGCAAACGTTTTCATTTCAACAAGCACATGATAAAATTTTATTTAAAGTTTTATGATGTACAAAATTTGTTTCAACTCATTCCAATTTGTAATTTTCCCTAATTAAATATATTAGTGACGGCTTAAAATAATATTAAAATAATTAATTTCGGAAAAATTTTCAGAAAATTTGAAATTTTACCAGTGGCTCAATAAACACCAAATACTAGCAATTACATAGCTAGAATATGTATATTTAATTTTATAATAAGGATATTTGCATTTTGACTTTTTACGGAAAACCCCCTTATTTTACCGTTTTTTTCGAAATTTCACCGAAACGATTTTCAAAACGTTACAGTCTTCCCCCCTTAAAGAAATTCGGTCCCCGAATTTAAATTAAAACTTTCCCCAAATACTAAAATATTTCAGCCAAAATTATCAAATCGCCGGGGCTCCGAAATCATAAATACATAAAACAAATCGTAGCGCAACGCATGCGCATGAAAAATGAGCATATAACTCAAATCAGAACTCCGTCAGGCATCCCGCAATCATCGGAGTCATGGGGAAGACATCAATACCAAATCCAAAGCAAAACCAATATGATATAACTCAAAACTATACATATAAAATATATTCAGGTACTGTCCTCTGACTAGTCCTGCTCAGTACGAAAACACATAGCAATATCATAAAAATGTACTGCTCTATAAGAAAAATCAATCCCAAAATACGCGTATGAATACTACGTGCGTCTTGTGCGCACGGAAATCAAAATCCAAATATGTGCCATACATATGCACAGAAACAACATCTAAGTGCATCGGGTGTGCACGAAACATCTGTCGTAGGCAACATGTGTGCCTGACAGCAAAATCAGGTGCATCTGACATGCACGAAAAATCTCGATTTAGTGCATCTGGTGTGCACCAAAATCACACTTCAAAACATGCGCCCAACATGCGCGAAAATCCAAATAAGGTGCATCCATCGTGCACGAAATCATGAAATCCAATATCAAGTGCCGAACATGCGCAAAATCAAATCAGGTGCACAAGGTGGACAAAACAAATATCAAACATCACCATCGAAATCAAAGTCCAGTGCATCTAAGTGCACAAAAGGCGTATCACTGCACTGCAGGCATATATAAACTATACAGAGTGCAGGAACCAAATCGTGTGCGTGCATACGGACAAAATCAACTCAAATGTCTAAAACCGTAAAATCACAAACATGTGAAACCAAAGCACGAAAACGATATCAAGTGCAACACTGTGCAAAGATCGTAAATCCTCAATCATCAAAATCAAATCATGCGAATAAATCACCCAAAACATCGAAATCAATAATGGCGGAATAGTATCGCTCAAGCGCATCCTCTAAGAATCTCGGGCCAACTGTCGCGGTCACTAGTGGGACGTCTCGTCGATGATCATAAACTCTGGCCTGCTGGTGTGCGTAACAATGACCACTCCTGGGTCAAAGTCTTCATTGTGAATTACCAATCTCTCGGTTCATCGGCTCATCGGCCCTGTTATGTGTGCTAACGGGGATGATCCCGTTCTGGCACTTCTCTGGTCATCTCTCGGTCAATCATCGTGACCACTCGTAAGACAGCATATCACTGGCGTCGGCCTCTGGCTCTCTGAATGTACGTGACACATCTGATCCTGGGTGCAAGTATCATTAGAGCAGTGTCCTGGAAGGAATCCTGCTCATGGTCTCTTCCATGTCTCGTCTCTGCCAATTGTCCGGAAGTCATCATCCTTTCCTATATCTGCATCTTGCTCTGGAACGACTGCATACTCATCGCGACTCCTTCTGGAAGGTAAATCCAAGTACCATGCCTCGGCATGCGCATCGCATCTCTGATGTCGGAGGAGTGGAACGTCATCTCATCTAGATCTGGTACGAACCTCTTACTTCACTTTTCTCTAATTTCGTCTGCTTTGGACTCGTCTCGTCGCGGCTGCATGGACTGAGATCCAACGGCTATCCTCGTATCGGGAGTCTCCCAAGAAATGCATCTCACCACCTAGCATCCGAATTAAGTCGAGCCATCCGATCGAGTCGTCAAAACCTCATAATCCCCCAAGAGCTCAACATCTTGGGCACAGTTCAATAGTATCGAGTACATACCACAGCATCGGTGGTCCAGCCGTAGAAGGGAAAATCCAAGCCTCACTAATGACGCCGTAGAACTGCCGTAAACCTGAAGGTTCAAAGGCTTTCACACGGTCATTAAGTCGAGTTAGGGTTTCATTCTTCTAGAGGTCCATAGAATTGCCTGCATGCCCTTCCGAAAACTTTAAACTTGGAATAATAGGTTTCTGACATTCGATCGTCTCTGTCGACTCCCAACGTCTCCGCGTGAAGTCGTCTCTAGCTGGAATCAATCTATCTGATGACCTCTCATCGGGTAGGCGAACGAACCACATGTCCTAATCATTCATCCTCGGGTGACTAGCGACCTTCTATCATCTCTTAGTACAATCTGTACTACAATAGCACCAACATATGGGGCGATATCTCGTCGCTCGCAGCAACAACTGGCTCACTCGTCTGCACGCTGAACGGTGCCTCAATCATCAGGAGTAAGCAACACACCAACGGTCATCAAAATCTGGCTGGCCTCTATCATTGGCTCAATCCTCTAGTGCTGATCGGCATGTCCAAGTAATCTCATACAGCGATCCATCCAACGCTCGTGGAGCGAAATCACAATCAGAAGACACATCTCTACAATCGTGTGTCGTCGGAATTATGTTCTGGTTAGTCCTCGTTCATAACGAGCTCGTGCTGACCGCAACTCTAGCCGTAGCTCTCCCTGCCCGTAATAGTGGCAGCAAACCGTAACTAGTACCGATGAAGCTAGATCAGGAATGAATATAATACTGAACAAAGAAATGTACACCCTAAGGCTTCTTAAGTGGAGTAGCATATCGTAAGTATGCCGCGGAACATACCCACGGTACGTCACTCTACTTTAGTCACCTATTCCATCAACCAAGGGTCATCCTATGCTCCGAAGGTAAAACCTAACGCTCTGATACCAACTTTGTCACGTCCCGAAAAGATGGAACGTGACCGGCACTTAAACTACGAAACATCTCGATGCGTACGTAATCTAAGTAAGCCGAAAACCCAGAAATCCAAACCAAGAAAATTAGTAGAGTGAAGGAAACCAATTTAAAACAAGTAGTTTTAATAGCATAAGCCGAATTATGCGGTTTTTTAAAAAAACATCAAATATTTCCCAAACATTTCGGCAGAGTCTCCTTTGTAAATACAGGCCTCCAAACGGGATACAACATGAATAGTATACGAAATCAATAAAAAGGCATCCCCAAGCGGGAGCTAGCTCTTCGTCAATCGACGGTCACAACCACACAAGCAATATAATATACAACGCCAACGGCGAGGATCAAAATTCAAAAGGAAACTTAAAACCACAAGAAAACCACAGAAATAAAACGCGCGACTCCAAGGTCGAAGAAATAACCTCACTGGTCTCTATCTCAAAAATAAATACATGTTTGGTTGATGGAACTTCTAGATACAACAGAATAATGATATACAAGATATATAATGGGGGTACGATACAAATAAACCCAACTACTAGCAAGTCACCCGAAAAAGGAAATAGTGCCAGCAAGCCGTAATGAAACCTGTACGGCGAAACCTGCAAGAACTGTGGCACAACGGGGGTGAGTTGCCAACTCGTGAGTAGAAAAACATCTACGCACAGAAATCGCATAAATAACGCAATCATAGGTCAATGATCATAATATATCCTCAAATATGTATATAACATGCAGCCTATAACAATGGCTAGGGTAAATATCTAACCCGAGTGTAATCTCATGTGCCCGTGTCAGTGCCTCAGATAGCAATATATAATATGGATGATGTATGAATGCATGAAACAGAATGCATGTACTGAATAAAACTGGTTTCATAAATCAGTGAGATTTCTGTATTTTAAAAGAAATGAGGTACCATATATGAAATCAGCATAAAACAGTGCCCAGCATCGACACAAAACAAGTGTCCAAATACCTCGATATCTCTGTGTCACAATCTTTGTACCTCAAGTCTCAATCACAATATCTAGGGCGCCGTCAGTCCAGACCGGCCCCTACCATCCATCTCAAGACCACGACGGTATCCTCCGGATATCCGACGCGTCGGGTAAAATCACCGGTAGGTAGTGCTCCCCTGCCAGGCTCACATCGTCATCATCACGCGCTTCTTGCCCCGGGGTACCTTACCGGGCCTACCATGTACCCGAAACGGTTCATCCATCTCCTCGAATCGGGTCTCGAAATCCATCAGCAAACTCATGGTGGACGACTCATACATCATTGGAAAACCGCACTTTTTATTTAAAAGAGAAGAAAGAAGCTTATACAAGTTTTGCGGTTTTCCCCCAAATCCAGAAAATCTCATGGAAATGCGAATCCAAATCATCAATAGAATGTAAAACCATGAATGTAGGCATGGGAATCCATGAATACGGCATAACAATGAATAACAGTATGCATGAAGTGACAAGTAATAACTACAATATCTAAGCTGGCATATAAGGTAAGTACACTAATATCATGTCAAACTACTAGCTATCAGGCTAAGTAGAGCAATAATATTTTCTAAGGTGTACGTGACATGGCAATTACCGATGAAGATGTGTGTGAGCCGGCAAGTAAGTGTACGTGGTACATACGCATCATCGGTAATGGTGCTGGTGTCCTAACAGCATAATATCAACAATGTAATATGAAATAACAATGTAAGTATGCGATGCGGAGCGAGCAACAATAATGAGCGGGAGCTAAATATTAAACAATGGTGCCATTTGAAATAACTTGAATCGTGGGGTTTTGAAAATAAGGGCTACGGTGGTTTTAAGAAAGGATACGTCTTTTGAAATATCCGTAGATCCCTTAACCTGTCCTTTAAAATACCCACAATCCGCTAGTTTTGAAATAGGTAGGAGTCTAATCTAATCTAACAACTACACTAAACTATACGGCTGAACTAACAAGCTGAACTACAGGTAAGGAAACCGCCTTTCATCTGAGTCGATACATATACAAACCAGTATATGTATAATCGGTGATCCCGCCTCAATAATATCATATCCGATACCATATCCATAGTCAGACATCCTAAGTCAAGAGTACGGATCAATCATCAATACATAGCTCGTACGTAAATCCGTCGTACGGCATCCCAAATCTGGGTACAGGTCAATATCACATTCATCATACTATTCATCTGGTATCCTCTTTATCAAATATCATGATCGGGGTACAGATCTACGTCTAGTACAATACTGATACCGCCTAAGTATGCATGCACGTGTGTGAAACACTACGTCAAGACCCGTTACAACGTCATGTCGTATCTCAAATACGAACCCTGCTATATCACCGATCTCACGGCCTTAACTCAAATCTCATCGACTCATCTTAAATCCCAAGTACTATCCTTATTATCCATGCATGCGTATATGAATGTACATATGCATAGTCCCATACCCACGCATATATATACATATATACATATCCCAATCGGTGCACAAGAAAGTAATGTATGCAAGTCTGTGTGTGCGTATGTGGTATAACAACTACTCTAGGGTTTCGCAACTAACCCAAAGCTAATCCAGGAACACCTAAACATAACATGGATACATCTTCTCGTATCAAAAAAACACCTATATAAACATATATATATGAACTATACTACGGACTGCGGGGGTGCTATACGCCATCCACCCGACTTCTCTCCGTAGATATAAATCTACTCACCTGATCCTCGCTCGCCGGTGCCGACGTCGCCACGCGCTTGCTTGTCGTCTCGAAGTCCACATGGGGTACCTACGTATCATAACGCACCATATTGCATAAAAACCCAATTCGAAATCGGAACGGCATAAGAAAACCAAATCGGCACACGTATCACGCACAGGTCAAAACCTATCGCCTACGCATGCCGGAATAGCCAAACCAACCCTCGATGAAAAATCAAATGCACCATTCGTGGTTTCACATTACACTGAATATATACATGAAATAGGGTGAAATTATCAAAACCAATAAATTGATTGAATCGATTTATTACAAGAAACCTAGTAAGCATCAATTAGCCGTTTTAAAACGAAACTTGACGTTTTAACAATTTTAATGGTCATAATACTTATTAAACATCTTAAATAAGTCATAAAAACAATTTCCAAAATTTAATCCCATTAAATTTTCATTAACCCCAAAATCCTAGTTTGCCAAAATATCCAATTTGAACAATTTTCAAAATAACAATTCACAAATCATCAACTTGACTAGGTTTTGCATGAACTAAGGTGGTAAACTACAACTTATAAAATTAATGATATCATGAAGAACCTAATTAGATTTTTAATCTTACAATTTGATTTAATTTTAAAACCTAGTTTGCAATATAGCTTAATTATTACAATTTTAAGTTAACAATTTGCAACTAGCAACTAGATTAGGTTTTAACATGTCTTAAGATGTTAAATACATCACACAACCATAATCCCATTACTCAAAACCCTAACTTGAAATCAACCTCATTCTTGAATTTTTCAATCATGCAATTAGAACCAATCTGAAACCTAATTAAACACTTCATAAGCTAACATAAAGCAATTAAACAACAATTTCACTAAAGGGTTAAAATTTATACCTCCCAATTGAGTTCTAGCATGCAAATCCTAGCCTCCAAAAGTAGCTTCCTTGCTCCTAGATCCATGCTAGATAGGCAAGAAATAATGGGTAGGAGTTGGATTTGGGATTAGTGATGTTTTTGATGGATTTTGATGCAAAATTGATGAAATTTGGAGGTGAAATGAGGAGGGATTTTTTTTGGGCTGAAGCTAGGTGAAGGCTCGGCCAGTGAAGGGAGTGAGTGGAAAAAAAAATGAGTGAGGAATTTGTTAGTCAACTTCTTTTCTCTTCTCAACTTGGTGTGGATAAAAAAAAGAGGAAGTGGGGCAGCTTGGGTTCGGCCAGCCCATGAGGGGGATGGGGTGAGTGGTGGGTTTGGGTGGAAAAAAAGATAAATGTTATACCCCACTTCCATTTACACTAATTTCACCAAAAAAAGCCTTATTTCTTCGAAAATTTCTAAACCGTTTTGGCAAACGTTTTCATTTCAACAACCACATGATAAAATTTTATTTAAAGTTTTATGATGTACAAAATTTGTTTCAACTCATTCCAATTTGTAATTTTCCCTAATTAAATATATTAGTGACGGCTTAAAATAATATTAAAATAATTAATTTCGGAAAAATTTTCAGAAAATTTGAAATTTTACCAGTGGCTCAATAAACACCAAATACTAGCAATTACATAGCTAGAATATGTATATTTAATTTTATAATAAGGATATCTGCATTTTGACTTTTTACGGAAAACCCCCTTATTTTACCGTTTTTTCGAAATTTCACCGAAACGATTTTCAAAACGTTACAAGTGAGATTTCCATCGTATTTTTAAACTGAGGTATCATAAATGAAATCAGTATCAACAGTGTCTAGCATCGACACCAAACATAAATCTCACTGTCTCGAAATATCAATGTCTCAATCTCAATATCTAGGGCGCCGTCAGTCCAGACCGGCCCCTACCATCCATCTCAAGACCACGACGGTATCCTCCGGATATCCGACGCGTTGTGTAATATCACCGGTAGGTAGTGCTCCCCAGGCAGGCTCAACGTCAACAACACATTCCTCTTGCCCCGGGGTACCATACCGGGCCCACCATGTACCTGTGACGGTTCCTCCACTCCTCGACACGGATCTCGAAAACTACAGCAAACTCATGGTGGACGACACTTTACATCACTAGAAAACCGCAACATTTTATGTTTTAAAAGATCATAAGTTGTAAATTTTGCGGCTTTCCCCGAAATCCAGAAATATCATAAATCTCAAGAAATCATCACAAGTGCAGATGTCAATGATAA
The DNA here is from genome assembly GCA_030015575.1 of Agapanthus africanus. Lineage (NCBI taxonomy): Eukaryota > Viridiplantae > Streptophyta > Magnoliopsida > Asparagales > Amaryllidaceae > Agapanthus > Agapanthus africanus. Next base: position 431,615,381 of record CM057337.1, read on the forward strand.
TGAATGCATATGGTATCAATAACCAAGTTGCAATGTATGATTAATAAACTAGGCATGTAAGGCAGGTACACTAATATCATATCAAACTACTAACTAACAAGCTAAGTCAAGCAAATATATTCTCTAAAGTGTACGTGACATGGCAATTACCGATGAAGATGTGTGTGAGCCGGCAAGTAGGTGTACGTGGTACATACGCATCATCGGTAATGGTGCTGGTGTCCTAACAGCATGATATCAATAATGGAATATGCAGCAAAATAAGTATGCGGGGCAGAGCGAACAGCAATAATGTGCGGGAGCTGAATACTAGACACAACGATAACTAATCTGTAATAATCTAATATAAGTCCTGCAAATGGTGCCTTTTGAAATAACACGAATCATGGGGTTTTGAAAATAGGGGCTACGGTGTTTTTATGAAAAGATACGTCTTTTGAAACCTTGGGCTGTCTTTTAAAATACCCACGATTCGTTAGTTTTTGAAATAGGTAAGAATCGAATCTAATCTAACAACTAAACTAAACTAATGGGCTAAGCTAACGAGCTGGACTACAGGTAAGGAAACCGCCTAACATCTGAGTCGATACATATATATACCTGTATATATATTTGTCGGTGATCCCGCCTCAATAATATCATATCCGATACCATATCTATAATCTGACATCCCAAGTCAAGAGTGCGGATCAATCATCAAGATATAGCTCGTACGTAAATCCGTCGTACGGCATCCCCAATTCTGGGTACGGGTCAATATCACATTCATCATACTATTCACCTGGTATCCTCTTTATCAAATATCATGATCGGGTACTGATCTACGTCTAGTACAATACTGATATCGCCTAAGTATGCATGCACGCGTGTAAAACACTACGTCAAGGACCCGCTACAACGTCATGTCGTATCTCCAATACGAACCCTGCTATATCACAGATCTCACGGCCTCAAATCAAATCTCATCGTCTCATCATAAATCCCAAGTACTATCCTCAAATCCGTATGTGAACACACAGTCCCATACCTATGTGAACATATAACTATATAGAATCCTATGAGCACAAAAGAAAGAAGAAAGTATGCACGTATGGGTGGGTGGGTGCAAGTGTGGTGCGACCGCTACTCTAGAGTTTCGCGACACTCAATCATCCAAGAACACCAAATATCCATATTTATCATCAATAACTCAAACAATATATAAACAATATATATATGTGTGTATACGTGTCCGTATACATCACCACGAACTGCGGGGGTGCTATACGCCATCCACCCGACTTCTCCCCGTAGATATAAATCTACTCACCTCGACCTTCGCTTGCCGATGCCGATGTCGACACGCGCTTCCTTGTCTCCTTGAAGTCTTCGTGAGGGTACCTACATAACATAACACATCGCATCGCATTAAAGTCCGACTAATGACCAAATCGACACACGAATCTCACATAGGTCAAAACCTATGGTTTGCTTTCATAAATCAACCCAAAAACCCTCGACATCGGCGTACAAACGCCGATTGATCGAGAAAAACACCAAACGTACCAAATCATGGTTTTACAATTCACTAAAATATATAAAATACGATGAAATTCATCAAAACCAATAAATTGATTAAATCGATTTATTACAAGAAACCTAGTAATCATCAATTAGCCGTTTCACTTTAAAACTCGATGTTTAAACGAAACTAATGGCCACAATATCCACCAATTATCATAACCAAGTTATAGAAACCATATCAATAATTTATTCTCATCAACTTCTATAAATTCCAAAATTCTAGTTTTGCAAAAATATCCAATTTAACACTTTTTAACGCAAAATTTCACAATTTCACAATTTAGCTTGGCTTTGCATATTTTAAATGGTTAAACCACTCATGGAAACCTTAATGATGTGCTAAAAACCCTAACTAGATTTTAATCCCACATTTTAATAAAATTTCTAAAACCTGGTTAGCAAATTAGCATAATTATCACAATTTGGGCAAATTAAATATAACAATATGCAAATTAGCTACAAGATTTTGTTTTGCATAACTTAAGATGCTAAAATACATCACACAACCATGAACAAATTATCACAACCATAACTTTAATTCAAACCCTTCTCTTGAATTTAAACTTGCAATTTAAAACCTAAATTAAACACCTAATTAAGTTGATTTAAAGTATTTAACATCAAATTAAGCACAAGGGTTAGAGTTATATCTTCACAAACCATGAGATCAAATATGGAACTTGACCTCCAAATTGAGATCTTTGCACCAAGATCCATGCTATAAGGGCTAAGGAAAAATGGGTAGGGAATGGATTTGGGATTTGTGAGGTTTTGTGTTGATTTGTGAGGCAATTTTGATGAGTTTTTTTGAAGAGAAATGTGATGAGAAAAGAGGAGGGGCTGTTGTGTGCAGGAATTGGGAGGGTCGGCCACTAGTGGGAGATTGGAGAGAGAGTGAGGTGAGGAAAGTCTTGCCAAGTCAAAAAGGTCCAAAGTCAACACAACCCATACCTCTTTTCTTATACTTTTCTTTATGTTTTCTTTTCTTTTATCAAAAGAAATGGGGGAAAACTATGGAGAGGGGCTGCTGAAAATGGGGAGGAAAATGGGTGTGTGTGAGTGTGGGTGTGTGTGTGGGGTGAGGGAAAATGATAAATGTTATACCCCAATATCTATTTACACTAATTTCACCAAAAAAAGCCTTTTTCTTCGATATTTTCTAAACCGTTTTGGCAAACCATTTCATTTCAAAAACCACATGATAAAATTTTGTTTAATGTGTTATGATGCACAAAATTTGTTTCAACTCATTCCAATTTGTATTTTTCCCTAATTAAATGTATTAGTGACGGCTTACAATAATATTAAAATAATATTTTTTTTCAGAAAATTTGAAATTTCACCAGTGGCTCAATAAACACCAAATACTAGCAATTACATAGCTAGAATATATATATTTAATTTTTATAATAAGATATTTGTATTTTGACTTTTTACAGAAAACCCCCTTATTTTACCGTTTTTTCGAAATTTCACCGAAATGATTTTCAAAACGTTACAAGTTCATAGTTACAATCACATAACTCCGTTCAAGTCGCCCAAATCCTAGTATCAGAATCAAAGGAATAGGACGGAAGAAACGATAGGGAACCAAAAGAATTTCAACTCGAGATGCAAAGTTGTTTGCATATCGTCAGGACAGGAGTTAAGAGAAAGATATGATTCAAGAATCATGATAACAATATGGCAGGACTTGTTCCTAATCACGGATTTTCTGATTCGTGTATTGGGTCCAATACCCAACTACAAAAGAATCAAACCCGATTAACCTAAATCCTATGTCTCTGATACCAAACAAGCCCTGTCACGCCCCGCTTCCCAGAGTGCGTTAGGATGGCACGTGACAGAGCCAACCGTGCTACCTGTGGATAGGAAATATCCCTCCATAGTCACAGTACGGCTGTAGAGATATCAAGAAGAGGAAAGTAAATAAACTAACTAGTAAATGTCCATGAGCTAGAATAAACGAGTTAAGAAATAATATGCGGAAGCAATAAATCCAAGTAACAATAACATCTGGAAAGTAAGGAAATAACTGACTGGATACTAACAGGATCCTCACTGCTCGGCCTGACGGCGGAAATACTCTTGATCAGCCTGCGACAAAGGTAGAGGATCTGGGCCATGCAAAACTCAGACGTCAGTGCGTCATAATATCAACAATAATATAATCAGGGGGTAACAAGTCATGCAGGCATGAGTATGAACAGTAACAAGTCATCAATAACAAGTAACAGTAACATGAATATAAATCGGTGAACATGATATAAACATGTGAAGTGCAGTGAGTAGTCTAAACTGTGCTATAGGGTGATCTACTCTAAACTTATTCGAAAACAATGAGTGTAATCCTCATCGTAACCCATCGGTCTATGTCTCATTCATTACCAACGGGACCATGGTAAAATGATGTAATAGACTGTGAGTTTATGTCCCGTTCATTCCCCATGGGACCACGGTAAAATGATATAATAGCCCTTTGAGTTACGTTCAGCTACATTCTTGATTTCCCCATACCCCCAAGTCATGTGTGTAAGTCAGGTATTTATAAATCTGAGACTAATGCCAACACAGGATCAAGCAGGAACATGTTTGTCTATACAGACAACAGGATATGTCCATCTGGACAACATGTCAGGATTGTCGGCATTAGAAACAGGATCAGGTAACATGTCAAGTAATGATATGTCAGGTCATGTCAGGTAGTGTACATGTATCAAGTCATGTCAAGTAGTGGTGTATCAGGTCGTGTCAAGTAGTGCATAGGTATCAAGCGGGTGCTCATAATCAAACTGTAGCAAGTATTGAATCAGGGTGAAAGTACGGATGTACAATAAAAGCATGGATGCATAAATATCTATCAGGGGTTACATCATGACTATGTAGGATGCACATTATCAAGCATAGTGCACTAACACAACAGTAACATGAAATAATATGGTCTCGGCGTGCAACTAGATATGTAATAAACCGTACGGATACAGACAGATACTATAAAACTGTAAATCGGTAAAATTTACTGAATATTAAAACACAAGCGCTAATATTTCTTAAATATATATTGATATAATAATATTAACATTGATAACATATTCAAACAGATTAATAACTATAAAAGTGGTATTGATTAACCATGCACAAGAAAGTTCCGTTCAGAAATTCAGCGTCACCTTGATTTGTAAAATAGCTTTAAAATAACAAACATTCTCCAAAAGGGACGTGTCTTATACCAAAACAAAGATAATTCAATAAGGTTTTCATTTTTATAAGTATAAGCATCTCAGGTTGTCCCTACAAAAAGCTATGAACATTCGAAATTGAAAGTTTGCTGCTGGAATTTCCCTGGACAGCAGTTTAGAGACATTTTCATTTGCATTTTACGTTATTTAAAAAATTTATTTTGCAAGTAAATATTTCATAGAGTTATAGTATTCTGAGTTATCTTCGTAACGAACTAAAGAACGTATACTAATAATTTTTCTATGATTTAAAACAAATTTTATAAGGTATGGTGTACAGTAAATTTCAGATTTGTCGTATCTGCTTTTCAACGACGTTTCATGTGTAAACTATAATATTTTTAAATGTATAACATTATAAAATGCAGATTATAAACTAATTAAAGATAATAATAAGAAATATTACGACGATATATATTTTAAATGATATGGATGTAAACGGGTATCACATAATCGTAAAATGTTAAACTAACAAGTGCGGAACATATAACTAAGCAATATGAAATGTAACTATTCAATTTGATGCAGTATATGATAGTATAATATGTAACAAGATAAGTTTTCATGACCTAGATCTGAAATGATACGAATGGTTGTAAACGGAACATCGAAAAGTTATAAAACTAAATATGGGGTGCATGATTTTAAATACAGGTATTCCATTGTTAAAATAGATGCGTCTAAAGTAATGTAGCATGTAATTAAAATTGGTTTGCATGCCTTAGATCTGAAATGCACTATACAAATGTAAACGGAACGTCGAAAGGCTGTAATATGAAACATGCGATGCTTGATTTAAAATACAGGTGTGATATTTATTTAAATAGGTATATAATGAGTTATATAGCATGTAGAAAGATTAACTTGCCTAGACGGAACAAGAACGGATGTATATGGAACGTCCTTCGTCGGCGAAATGTCTCGACGCACGCACGGTACACGGAACGGTTCCAAACAACGCATGAGGGTGATCACGCAAGTCAGGTACGTTCACTGGATCACTCGGATCGTCAGCGACGAGCACGGCTCCGGCGGTGATCACCGGAATCAAGAAACAAGATCAAGAAAAAGAAAGAAGAAAGAAGAAGATGAAGAGGCCGTGTATTAAATAAGGAAAGAAAAAATTAAATAACTTAAATATATATATGCAGAGGAGAGAGAGAGAGAGAAATAGGTTGTTAGTTTGTTAGGAAATTAGTTTAGATTCAAATTTAAAAAATCTTTTATTAGTTAACTAAATTTTAATTTGTATCAATTTATAAAATTAATATTATATAAATAAAATTTGATATTCTGGTAAATACAGACATAGTCCAAAACATGCCCGGGTCGGGTCTAAAATTCAGTTTTAAAATACGAAAAATATACATGTCGACCAAAATAAAAAAAAGAATGTCCGGATAACGAAAAATGCATACCCCCAAGAACGGATGCACGTACGTGCGCGTAGCCATCCAAACAAGTCCGTTTCACTGAACGGGACGAGAACAAGATGCGCAGATGCTACCACGCGGCTAGAGGTATCATGCAGGCCATGCAATGTATTTTTAAAATATTTTATGTGACTTAAAATGTTATATTGTAAAAATGAAAATGCTAGATAAAATGCCAGTATGCAGTATACATGAAAGTGCATGAGTCCTCGTAACAAGTCAGGATAAAATCATAATCATGAATCAAGGCTGGTTTCAAGCATGTGGGTCAGGTCGGATGCAAATACAGATGTCAAATATGTTAGTTATATGTATGCCCTAGAGGCCATTACTATACATAGGATGTATATTGTAGTGGATGCTTGGACATATATAGGGAGGACTTTCTTGCTCGACATGATAGTATGCTATCTGGTTGCTCTTTACCTTAATGTGTACACTGATTGTCTCTCTGTTACATGTTGGTAAAGCCCTTAGGATGTGTACTTGACTACCTGGACTATGATGCGGATCATACTAGTGGGGACATGGTAGTCCATAAGTACATCCTTCAAGGTCCCTAGTCGTGGGTGTATCGAGACAGGGCATCGATACACCAGTGTAGACTAGCGTATACCTTCTCGACCCATACAGATGGGCAATGGATGATCCCATATCCATTGGTGTTTGACATCAGAGATGATATACGGGTGCTCAGTGGAGACTGGGTACACTGGACGGACTTGCCGAGAACTCCCAGATGGTATTATACCTTACGTCAGATGGCAGTTCTCTGTTGACACTGGTACAGGTTAGTTTGTAGACCCGAGATCGTCATAGGGTCTTATGTGATTCCCACTGTGCTTTTATTTCCACCTTACCACGTCCAAGAGGGCGTGCAAAACGGTGGTTTTTGGGTACAGTCCCGAATCACATGGAGGCAATGAGCGATAGGAGGGGATTCGTCTCTTCCGGTATAGGGAGTTGATGTTGCGCTGTGATGGATTGGCTATAACCGGAAATCCCTGGCCAGGGTTGCTGAGATTTACTGATAAGTGTTACCAGTAGTTTCTCGAACTGTTATAGACCTCATATCGACACGACTTATCGAGCTATTGAGGTCTGATGTTTACCACCCCTAGGCGAGATATGCGACATATCAGACGACGAGACAGGACTGTACGGTAAGTGTTGCTGGTTGGATTCACAGGAGTGTGAGAGGGCTTGCTCGTTGATCTTCTGATCGCTCAATACCCGGGTGGCCGTTACGTTTAGCAGACCGCTTGCGGCTTGTGGGTGTCTGATATGATCATCAACTGTTGCCGGCGTATTGACGAGTCTTTAGAGTCCTACACAGAGCTTTCCTGGCTCAAGCAAAACGAAATAGGAGCGCATATGAGATATGTGCGGGACCGAGAATAATACCAGTATGTGATACTGTATTCTATTCTCGCGATTTGTATAATTGGACGGTTATATGAGATATAGCCGGGTTACCGAATCAAGTGTTGATTCGATACATTGATACACTTGATATTAGTCGGTTATATGCAGTATGACCGGATAATTAAATCAAGTATTAATTAAGTGATTTAATGTATAATTATATATTTGATATATTACTTTACATTAACAATATTGGTTCACTTAAGATTATTTTCTCACTAGATTGTGCACATTATATATATGATATATTTTTGTGCACTTGTTTGTATCATGTTTGATGATACATGCAAACTTGGGTGTGTGTATGCTTTAAACTATGATTAGGTTAATGGTTAGGGTTTGATTTACTCATTTATTTTCTTTATTCATTTTATGAAAAAAATGAAATGGTGGCTTTCTTTTCTTTCTTTGCTTGAAGCTTCTTGAATCTTCAAAGCATCTTTGAAAAAGTCTTCCATTTTGTTTTATCCTTAACCTAACCATCTAACTAAACCCTAGTTTATTCTCTACATGAGTTAGCCTCACCCATAGTTGCTAAATGATAAGCATCACTTGAATTTTCTAATAAAAAATAATTTATTTTTTCATTTCTTTCTTCTTCTTCTTCTTGATGAAGAAAGAAAACCTTTGCTAGAAATTTACAAGTGATGAATCCAAGTGAGAAATCCAAATCTAAAGTGAACCCACTTCCTATTTCTTCATCCTCTACCACTTGCCATGTTGTATAGGGTGTTTTCTTCACAAGGTTGATGACCAAGTGAAGATGGAGCTTGAGTTTGAGTCGCCTCGACGTAGATCATCTTCGGCATCGAAGTCAACGACCTAGCCCGCCCATTTCTCCGATGAAACCGACGCTAGAGTCCGGGATTCCGATGATCGCAGCGGAGGGACGTCAACCCGGATCTAAAGAAGTGGTGGAGCGGATCTACAAAGGTTGTAGTCCCATTCACTTAGCAATAAAGTTGTTTACTTGCATCTTGTTTTGCCTATCCTCTAGTAATCGATCTAGTTTAGGGTTTTTCGGCACCGAAAAATTAGAATTTGGCATGGTCGATGCCTTGTGGAACCTCTTGAGTGTGCCTAGTGACCCTACAGTGGTATCAGAGCCTAGCTAGAGCTTTAGGCGAAGAGTAGACGATGTTAGAAGTCCGATCGAACCCGTAACCCTAATTCAAAACCCTTCTCTTTACAATTTTTCAAAACTGTGATTTTTGTGAATTAAAAATATGCAGAAAAATCAGCAGGCTTTTATGTGAAATACTGTGCAGCACGAGCGCCTGAGTCCACTAAATCGCCGCGGAACCGCGGCACGAGCATGGCTCGTGCGGCGGTTCCGCGGCCATACAGTCACATTAGTTTTTGAAATGTGCACAGTAATTCCTATCTGTTAGTGCTGTATTTTCTGGGAATTTTTAACTTCTACTCAAGAGTTGTGTTTTGTGGGTAGTATTGGGAGTTTGTAGATTCGATCGGATTGTCTAATTTTGTCTATGTGTTTTTCCGGGTAATTTTAGAATATGTTAAAAAGTTCGACCGGATATAAATACCCACTTTTTCCCCTGCCGGGAAATTTCCAAGTGTTGGATTTTTCCGTAGTTTAATGACGTTCTAAGTAGTGAAAGTAACGCGATGGTCCCTCTAGAAGACAACAAACCTTAACTCGATTATATGACCGTCTTGAACTGCCCTTTGAACCTTAATGTTTGGGGCAGTACGGCGTGCCACATGTGAGGCGTTGGCTTGACCCTTCTACGGCTGGACCGTTGGTACTTAGGCATGAAGTGAATGTTTTTAAACTTATTTCATGTGTTGAGCTGTTTCAGGAAAACTTGGGTGTTTGATTGTTCGATCAGAAAGTTTAACATTTTCTATTTATCTGGAATGTGATACAATATTTGGAATCCACAAGTAGTTATGAGATAACTGATTTGAATATTATAAACATAGCAGTTTAGTCTCACTTGATCGGTTGCCACGGAATTTTGATGTGATCAAAAGTCCGTCGCAGTCACGTAGCGTACGTGGATACTCGCCGGATAAACTTAATAGACAGCCATGCCCCATAGCCCCGACCAAGTGACTGTAGGAGAACCCCGTCGCCGAAAGCATCCGTTCGGGTGCTCGCGGCAGCGGTGTTCCGCCTTGGTGCACTTCGTCGACAGCATCGTGATGTCTGAGAAATTCATTTGGTCAGGCATGTGATGTCTGAGGATGTTGCGGATTCCAACTGTTGTAGTTTTACACTTTCTTTTCTGTGACCGTAAGTGTAATATGTGATATCGCCGGTTTCGTTGCTATAAGTTAACGACAATTGGGATGGGCATATTTACTTACGTTGATGACATGTGATGTTTTGTGTTGCTGGATATGTTATATTGGATCGTCGTGTTTGAATAGCCGGGGTTTTTTATCTGAGATGAGTGTTTTTTCATTTTTATTCATGTAAAAACTTGTATGTAATATTCTTTTATTGGGGCACTTCCAGGTTGCGGAAGATGTCACTATTTGTATATTATTTACTTTTCCGCACTAGGATAGACCCAAGGAGGGGAGCACAAGTAACCGGGTTCTAGGGTCCAGTGGGAGACCATCTCGAGGAGTCGAGTCCGGGACTCCTAACTCTAGAATTGGTAGGGTTGCTTGCCGCTCTCGTAGGGGTCTAAGGGTGTGGGTTTGGCTATTCATCGCGACCGTGGAATCCGTGTTTTATACTGGCTCGTATTAAAAACACGGACGTCCTAGTATATCCAATATTTCATATGATATCATCTGCTGCGATATCTGTGATGTGATCATTTGATATGCTGTGATGGATACTGTATATAGTATATATCATATATTATATAGACGTTACTTATGTTTTACACCCGCGCTAGCCCTGCCCCGCTCTGTCGTTAGTTACCTAACCTAACGGTGCACGAGGGGACATCGAGGCGAATGCGGATGGCATAAGTGTACGTCGTATTTATCTGTGATGTTTAGGTGCTTAAATGATGGGACTTCATTAATGTGATTAATGAAAGAAAAGAAACCTAAAGATGTTGTGGAATCGAATTTTCGAAAACGGGTAGCTACAGTTCTTGCTTTGCATCGCGGTGCTCCTTGTAGAACATCCTGCACCTTATTCGATGAGGAAAGGGCCGAGATCCCTTCACCGGGAGTGACCCCTTTAGCAATAACTGGCAGATGCTACGCACTCGGTTTGTCTTTTGATTGCTTCTATAGTTTCTGCTTTGCAAAGTGATATATATGATATATCCCGCACCTCATTCGACGAGGAAAGAGCCGACGATCCCTTCACCGGGAGTGACCTCTTTAGCGAAACTAGCAAAAGCCTAAAAAACACTCCATTTTAAAATCATTTGATTCTACAACGATATCAAGTTCATTACGCAATAGATTTTCAGAAAAACCTGTCGTAGCCCTCCGTCATTTCAGATAAGTACTATTTAGTATTCGTGCTGCGGTAGTTTGGCATGCGTCTAGGCATAGTGTACGGTAGCTAACTAGTGCTTATCTGCTAGCATACGATGCGATTAGATTAGGGTATTCGTACGGCGTTGTTTGGCATGCGTTAAGGGTCGTGCGGGTGGGTTTAATTCAATCAAGAAATGTACGGGTTGAACTTGACTAGCGGACTATGGGTTGTTTGGCATGCGTCAAGGTCATAGCACGCTAGGGGTAAAATATTATCGGGAATTTCAAATGTTGAAATTTGCAATGAGATTGCATACCTTCTATGAGATAGTTGGATCCCGATACCCACTGCGAGTAATTGTTACTCCTGGGAGAGTTTTACACATTACAATTAGCCGATCAAGTAGGTGTCTAGAAAGGTGTCAATGGGGTTACGCCTCTGGGAAAATGAGGTTTACATTAATTAGGTCCATGCGAAAGCACGGGGAACCTCCCTCAAAGTACCGACACTGGCCTGGCTGAAAGATTGGCGAACTTGTAGGGTGTAATTAATCCTGGCTAGTCTTTCCTTTTAGGGTTTAAAGGAAGATTTGATAAAAACAGTGGGAGCCATCCTGATTAGATAAAATAATAAACAATCTGATCTTGCAAGAGCATACGCAGAGTGTTTTCTTCTCTCTCTCTCCTGGTAGCGACCATATCACGCCTTAATCAAGATAATAAGACGGATATTTTGACCGAACCCGCTTGTTATATGCGCTGGGGAACGTTGGTCCCGCTCCAACTTATAATTGTTATAAGACAGAGCAGGAAATTAAGGAATACCAGAATTCCTATGCCGCCCAAACGAAGAAAGTGCATATGATGCATCTCCTTCGGGTGTGTTCATTACAAAGAACTATTTCTCTGTATCCTCTACGTCCTGGTTATTTAATACCGGATCAGGATCCCAGATATATAATTTGTTACATAGGGCTACAGAAAGGTAGAGAACTGAGAACGGGTGATAAGTTTCATGAGACAGAAAACGGTGCAAGTGTTGCAGCCAAGTCTGTTGGTCACTGTCACCCTGTATTCCAAATACATTGATTCTGAATGAATGTTATTTGATACCGAACCTGATATACAAAATCATATCAGTCTCTTTATTAGTAAAGAAATGATAAAATTTTGTATTGTTGGATAATGTTTTGAACATTTCTTATATCAAAAGTTTATCGGTTAAGGCACGTTATCAAAAAGCATTGATGTTCTAAATCAAACTACAGTTCTTAGTATACGGAACACACAAAAGAGGAAGAGTTCAGAAATGAACAGATCCTTCTTGAGATATTGTAGACTAGGTCATATCAATGTGACCCGACTAGCTAAGTTGCACATAGATGCATATTTAAATCTGTTTTAATTACATCTTGTGAAAACTTGCCGGTCATGTCACAAAGATAAAATGACCACAGCTCTGTTTATTGGAAGCAGAGAAAGAGTTAATGTACTCTTGGGACTGATACATGATGATGTATGAAGGTCCCCTGTCTACACATGCCAAGACCGGTTCTTTGTACTTTATTACATTCTCTGATGATCTCTTTAGATTCAAACATATGTTCCTGTTGAAACACAAGTCCGAACCTTTTGAGATATTCACAGAATATAAGTTAGAAGTAGAGAACCAAAATGGGTATAAGTATTATGTCCTTTGATGTGATCAAGGAGGAGAATACTTGAGCACGGAATTCTTGGAATTTTCTAAAGGAGAATGAGATTCTCTCTCAGCATTACTCCTCCGTATATACCACAGCACGTCGGTGTATCAGGGCAGAGCAATCACACCCTATATGATAAGGTGTGCTCTATGATGAGTACAACTGAGTTACCTATTTCCTTTTGGGAGTCATGCGCTTGAGAAGCTGCATACCTATTGAATAGGGTTCCAATCAAATCAATTGCCTACCACTTCATATGTGATATGGAAAGGGAAGAGTCCATATCTTAAGTTTGTTAAGATTTAGGGTTGTCCGGCCTATGTCTAAAAGCATAATCCGGACAAGCTCGAGGAAAGGTCTGTTATGTAGAACTGGAAAGGTTCCAGCTATACAAACTACAGCAGATGATTTGGTAGAACCAAAGGATTCAGTAGATACCAACGAACCTCAGCCTCTCCGCCGATCTAATAGGGTTTCTCACCCACGTGATGTAGGGTTCCTAGGCACTCCAAGGAGGTCACACAAGGCATCAACCATGCCAATTCAAAATTTTAACGGTGCCGAGAAACCCTAACAAGATCGTTGGCTAGATATTTAGGCGACAAAGCAAACTAGTTAACACTTAACTACAAGAATACGGAAATACAACCTTTGTAGATCCGGTCCTCCACCTCCACGGCTCCGTGATGAAGTCCTCTCCGCTGTCCAAATCAAATCCCGGGCTCTAGCGTCGGCTTCATCGCAGAAAGAGCGGGCTAGGTCGTCGACGACGTGCCGAAGATGATCTACGTCGAGGCATCGCTAGATCAAGCTCCCACTTCACCAAGTCATGAAACTTGTGAAGAAAACACACTCTACTACTTGGCAAGAGGTAGAGGATGAAGAAATAGGAAGTGGGTAGACTTTAGAATTGGATTTCTCACTCTTTTTCATCAATCACCATTGATGAAGCAAGCTTTCTTCTTTGAAGATGAAGAAGAAGAAGAAGATAATGAATATGATAAGTATTATAATAAGAATAATAAAATCATTCTTATCATAATCTTAACCATGGTAATGTGTAGAGAGTTAATCATGGTTGAATGGAATGGTTAGGGTTAAGCATGAGAAAAAATGGTCACTTGGTCAAAGTCTTCATGAAGCTTCATAATACATACAAAGAAAGCCACCATTTTCTCATTATGCTTATTATTTTCCAAAACAAATAAATAAATAAATGAATGAATAAAAAAGAAAACCCTAACCATTACACAACCATGGATTAATCTTTACACAAACCCTAGAGAGCATGTATCATCAAACATGATACAATCAAGTGCACAAAAAGTATATCACATATACAATGTGCACATCCGAGCGAGAAAATCCATTTAAAGTGAACCGATACTAGTTAATGCAAAGTAATATATCAAATATATAATTATGCATTAAATCATTAAATCAACACTTGATTTAACGATCCGGTTGTAGGGTGTTTTTCGTCACCCCATTGAGATGGGAATACGCGCGCGCTTGTCAGGCGCACTACAGATTCCCCCGGCCTAGAGTAGGCCGGGGTTTATTGATTGTGGGGATCCGAATCTCCGGCAGCCGCGGATTAAGCTGCCGTTAATTACCCCTCGCCTTTGGGGCGAGGGAACCTCCGATTAACGGGTTAAACTGGTCATGCGAACTCAATGTGCAGTGTACGTGTGTTGTGTTTTGAAAGGGGGGTTTTGGATATATCGGGAGCCACGCAGAGTTTTTACGGGGGTCCCGCTACCCGGATAGCGGGCTGGGGGTCAAGGGGGCTAGCAGCCCCCTTGTGGGGTGCGGGGCAGCGCCCCGTTAGAAATTTTTTTCTAACAGGGACAGTGTCGTGGAGTACGTGTATGTATAAATTTGTATACATATGTATATGTGTATATATGTACACAAAAGAGGGGGAAAAGACATCCAAGGGATGCGCAGGTGCGCAAGCGCGCGCGCCACGTGTCGGCACGCGGGCGACTTGCGCACTTGCGCAGTTGCGCAAGCGCGCGCGCCACGTGTCGGCACGCGGGCGACTTGCGCACTTGCGCTGTTGCGCAAGCGCGCGCGCCACGTGTCGGCACGCGGGCGACTTGCGCACTTGCGCAGTTGCGCAAGCGCGCGCGCCACGTGTCGGCACGCGGGCGCCTTGCGCACTTGCGCAGTTGCGCAAGAGCGCGCGCCACGTGTCGGCACGCGGGCGACTTGCGCACACAACAGGCTTTTAGCCTAAAAAGATTTCTCTGAAGAGAAATCAAAGAGGAGTTAGACTCCTGAGTGTGTTTTTTTTTGTTGGGTTAATGGAAGGGTTCTTCTTCTTCCTCCTGTTGCTTGCTGGATCTTGAAGATCAAGAGATGTAAAATCTCAAAATCTCTCCTTTTTAAGATCTGATGGCAGATCCAAGTTCCCCTTTGTGGGTTTTGTGGTGGAAAACTATTTAGTTTTGAAAAAGGAAGAGTAAAACTCTTGATTTATTTCAAGAGAAAGAAGAAGGTTTTGGAACCTTGAAGAAGGAAGAAAGAGCTCAGCTCTAATTTTTTTTGGAGAGAGAAAAAGTTATGAGATATTTTCATTATCTTTGCCTTTATAGGCCATACATTTTACACATAGCCCCTTGGGCTTCATAAAATGGCATTTTGCCTATCCCATGGCTCATGTGCCATTTCTTTTTGCACATAAGCCATGGGCTTTACAAAATTTTGGCTTTATGCCTATTTTTCTTACATTTATCCATAAAATAAAATAAAAGAAAATACAACAAAATTATTTATTACAAAATTTTTATCTTGGCATGGGGGGAGGCCGGCCGCTTCATGTTCGGGCTCGACCCGGGCATGGGCCTACTGGATCTGGGTTTGGGCCCACTTGGCTTGGGGTTGACTTTGATTTTGACTTGGTCAACCGGGGTGTAAATTTTTACCCCAACAAATTGCCCCCCATCAATAAATGCACACCACATATGTGGGTCGTGTGCATGAAATTGATGGATCTTCTTTCACGCGGAGGCGACTTGGTTTGGTTCCCGCTTTTTGGGAAGCTGGCACTGCCCTTTTTACGACATGGACGGTCGTTGCTTGACATGTCTCCGAGACGGAGTGTCCGTGATAGACGTTTTCCCTGGCCCGGAGTTATCTGGTTCCCGCTTTGTAGGAATCCTGCGCTGCCCTTTTTGTGACTTGGACGGTCGGTGCTGCCCTTTTAGCGACTTGGACGGTCGTTGCTTCCCTTTTAGCGACATGGGCTGTCGATGCTGCCCTTTTAGCGACTTGGACGGTCGTTGCTGCCCTTTTAGCGACTTGGACGGTCGGTCCTGCCATTCTAGCGACGTGGACGGTCGATGCTACCCTTTTTACGACTTGGACGGTCGTTGCTGCCCTTTTAGCGACGTGGACGGTCGATGCTGCCCTTTTAGCGACGTGGACGGTCGATGCTACCCTTTTTACGACTTGGACGGTCGTTGCTGCCCTTTTAGCGACGTGGACGGTCGATGCTGCCCTTTTAGCGACGTGGACGGTCGATACTGCCCTTTTTGCGACTTGGACGGTCGATGCTGCCCTTTTAGCGACTTGGACGGTCGTTGCTGCCCTTTTAGCGACTTGGACGGTCGGTGCTACCCTTTTTACGACTTGGACGGTCGTTGCTGCCCTTTTAGCGACGTGGACGGTCGATGCTGCCCTTTTAGCGACGTGGACGGTCGATGCTACCCTTTTTACGACTTGGACGGTCGTTGCTGCCCTTTTAGCGACGTGGACGGTCGATGCTGCCCTTTTAGCGACGTGGATGGTCGATACTGCCCTTTTTGCGACTTGGACGGTCGATGCTGCCCTTTTAGCGACTTGGACGGTCGTTGCTGCCCTTTTAGCGACTTGGACGGTCGGTGCTACCCTTTTTACGACTTGGACGGTCGTTGCTGCCCTTTTAGCGACGTGGACGGTCGATGCTGCCCTTTTAGCGACGTGGACGGTCGATACTGCCCTTTTTGCGACTTGGACGGTCGATGCTGCCCTTTTAGCGACTTGGACGGTCGTTGCTGCCCTTTTAGCGACTTGGACGGTCGGTGCTGCCCTTTTAGCGACGTGGACGGTGGATTCTGCCCTTTTAGCGACGTGGACGGTCGATTCTGCCATTTTAGCGCCGTGGACGGTCGGTTCTGCCCTTTTTGCGACATGGACGGTCGGTGCTGCCATTTTAGCGACGTGGACGGTCGATGCTTGATTTGACTTGCTCTGCTTCTTGCAGTGTCAGGGGTAGACTTGACTTGCTCCGCTTCTTGCGGTGTTGAGATTGGATTCTGACTTGCTGATTTTGATTGGGTTGACATCAGCATCGCTATATTGGAATATGGTACCAGGAGCGAACCATCATCTGTCATGGAGAGGATTTTGGGATTTTGGTTTTTGTTTGGCATCTGCATTGCTGCACTGGAATAATGCCAGGAGCAACTCATCATTTGCCCCGAGAGAATTTGAGAATTGATGGCTTAGGAGGCAGGTTTAGATCCCTATCACCTAAGACTTTTCAATTTTATGGGCCGTGAGGGTCCCATAAAAGCATTTTCTCCCTACGAGTCGAAAGGATCTCGTAGGCGTATTTTCTCCATAGGAGTCGTGGGGACTCCTAAGTGTGTTGCTCCTTTGTGAGTCGTAAGGATCTCACGCGGGAATTTCCTCCTCTCAAAGTCGAAAGGACTTTGAGAGTGCATTTCATCTTCTTTTCACGAGTTTGCGCCCTTTCAGGGTTTCACAAACTCGTCGGCAGTCCTGCTGTTTTTACTCACGGAGCCCTTTCGGGTTTTCCTCCGTGCCCATTTTGCTTGTGGACATACCCTTTTTTTTCTCTTTTTTTTTTCTTTTTTTTTTTAGTGGGACTTTGAATGTGGTCTCACCGGTAGGACTTAGGAGAGATTGGGATTGTTTTACGCCCGTGGATTGTATACGGTTTTGCAGGATGTATGATCCAGACCGTAGGGCCGGAAAAATTTCGGGACTTTGTCGGCGTCTGCATCGCTTCACTGGAATATGGTACCAGGAACGACTCATCATTCGCCGTTGGGGTATGGGATTTGGAATTTGGTTGGCGTCTGCATCGCTGCACTGGAATTTGGTACCAGGAGCGACTCATCATTCGCCATTTGGGGACTTGGAATTTGGATCTTGTTTGGCATCAGCATTGCTGCACTGGAATAATGCCAGGAGCAACTCATCATTTGCCTTGGGAGGACTCGGGATTTGGGATTTTGGTCGGCATCAGCACCGCTAACACTGAAGCGAAATGCCAGGAGCGACTCATCATTTGCCGTTGCCCGTTGGGGAACGATGGCTTAGGAGATAGGTTTGGGTCCCTACCACCCAAGGCTTTTCAATTTTATGGGCCGTGAGGGTCCCATAAAAGCATTTTCTCCCTACGAGTCGTAAGGATCCCGCAGGTGTATTTTCTCCTTAGGAATCGTGAGGATTCCTAAGTGTGTTGCTCCTTTGTGAGTCGTAAGGATCTCACGCAGGGGTTTTCTCCTCGCAAGGTCGAGAGGGCTTTGCGAGTGTATTTCATCTCTTTTCACGAGTTTGCGCCCTTTCGGGTTTTCACAGACTCGCCGGTTGTCCTGCTGTTTTTACTCACGGAGCCCTTTCGGGTTTTCATCCGTGCCCGTTTTGCTTGTGGACATACCGTTTATTTCTTCTTCTTTTTTTTTTCTTTTTTTTTGCTGCTGGTGGGACTTTAAAAGTAGTCTCACCGGCAGGATTTGGGAGAAATAGGGGTTATTTACGCCCGTGGATTGTATACGGTTTTGCAGGATGTCTGATCCAGACCGTAGGGCTGATGTGCTCAATTCGCCTGCGACTTGGAGCATTCATGTGTAGTATTTCTTGAGATATCGGCCATTGATGGGTGGCATGGGCCTTTCTCCCTCGGCACTTATTAGTTGGTAGGATCCTCCGTCGAACACTTTCTCGATGACGTATGGTCCCTCCCAGTTCGGCTCGAATTTTCCCTTGGCATGTCGATTGGGGATGATCGGTCTTTTGAGGACCAACACCAATTCACCTTTCTTGAAAGCGCGGAGACGAGTTATCTTGTCATAGGCCCGTGACATTTGGGCTCGGTATAGCTCCAGATTTTGCTGCACCGCGAGCCTCTTTTCTTCGAGGGCATCGAGTTCTTCAAGTCGAAGGAGCACGTTTTCTTCCTCCGTCAACTCATGTTGGACGGCCATTCTTAAGCTTGGGACTTCGACTTCGAGGGGGAGGACCGCCTCCACTCCGAAGAGCAATGAGTATGGAGTGGACTGTGTTGGAGTACGGTGCGTGGTACGATATGCCCACAACGCCTCGTGAAGTTTGAGATTCCAGTCTCTCTTGTTGGCTGAAGCATTTTTCCTCAGGAGCTTGCATAGAGTCTTATTGAAGGCTTCGGCTAGCCCGTTGGCTCTTGGATTATAGATGGAGGAATATCTCCAGTCTATCTTGTGCTGAGTAGCGAACCTTGAGACATTGAAGCTCTTGAAAGAAGGCCCGTTGTCAGAAATGATTCTTCTTGGTGTACCAAAGCGGTATAGAATATTATGCTGGAAGAATGTCAGAATATCTTTTGTCTTGACTTCTTTTAGCGGGACAGCTTCAGCCCATCTGGAGAAGTAGTCTGTCGCGGCCAGTATGAACCGGTGGCCTTTAGATGACGGAGGATCAATTGGGCCAACAATGTCGGTGCCCCAAACTTCGAAGGGCCACGACGCCACTGTAGGATGCAATGGGTTGGGATGCTTGTGAATAAAATCACCGTGAATTTGGCAGATATAACATTTCTTTGCATGCTCTCCGTAATCCCGTATCATGGTGGGCCAGTAATACCCAAGCCGTTTGATTTGAAGTCGCATCTTGGGGCCAGATTGGTGAGCACCGCAAACGCCCGAGTGGACATCTTTCATGACCTTTTAGGCTTCGGCCAATGACAGACACCTGAGCCATAGTTGGTCGTATGACCTGCGGTATAACGTGTCATTTACAAACACGTATCGGAGAGCTCTTTTCTTCAGCTGAATCTTCGCAGATTTTTCTTCGGGCAGCTTGTCGTATCGGAGGTACTCTATGAAGGGTTCTCTCCAATCGGGCTCGTCTTGGATGATCGAAGCTTCTTCCGCAGGACTGCTCTTCTGTTCCGCGCTTTCCTCTTCTCGTAGAGAGACTGGGGGTAGAATTTGTCGGCTCCTGACTGTGATCAGAATTTCGTCCATGTCAGGATCAGCCAGCTCCTTGGCTAGGCGAGCGAGTACGTCGGCTTTTCCGTTCAATGCTCTAGGGACTCTTGTCAGTTCAATGTGAGTGAACCGTTTCATGAGTTCCACCACCCGGCTTCTGTACCGAGCCAACTCGGGTTTGTATATCTTATAGTCGCCGCTTACTTGGTTGACGACAAGCTGGGAATCACCGTAAACCCGTAGCCGAAGGATTTCCATTTCTATGGCGAGCTCCAAACCAGCTATCAGAGCTTCATACTCGGCCTCATTGTTTGTGCGAGGCTCGGTGAGGGCAAAAGAACGCCGTAGGGTTCCCATTGATGGTGTGATAAACACCAATCCTATCCCTGCTTTTATCTCCGGGACGCTTGATTTACTGGAGGTTCTTATCGATGAGGCCCCATCGAAGTAGAGCTCCCAACATGGCTCGTCATTCTCGAGATGCAGCACTTGTTCGTCGGGTAACTCACAATTTAGTGGCGACCCTTCTGGTATGGGATGAGCAGCGAGAAAGTCTGCAAGAGCTTGCCCTTTTACTGCTTTTTGAGGAGTATATACTATGTCAAACTCAAGTAGCATGACGGCCCATCTTGCCATTCTGCCGGCTAGGCTTGCTCTGGTCATCAAGTGTTTGAGCGGGTCGACCTTGGAGATTAGCATAACCCGGTGAGCCAGCAGATAGTGCCTCAGCTTCTTCACAGCAAATATCAGAGCCAAGCATTGCTTTTCGATTGGGGAGTAGTTGTGTTCCGCCCCGACTAGAGTTCGACTGAGGTAGTAGAGGGAATTTTCTTTTCCTTCCTCATTATTCTGGGCGAGGAGCGCACCGAGTGACTCATCTAACGCGGCAGTGTAGAGAATCAACGGTTTGTTTGGAATGGGAGCAGCCAGCACTGGAGGGTGCAACAAGTATTGTTTGATGCTTTCGAACGCTGCTTGACATTCGGCATCCCAGATAAAAGGAGCTCCTTTCTTCATGAGCTTTGAGAGGGGCCTACATCTCCCCGATAAATTTGAGATAAACCTCCGTATATAAGAAAGCTTGCCTTGAAAAGATCTTAGCTGCGTCAGACTCTTCGGAGGGGGCATCTCTATGATGGCCTTTATCTTCGACGGGTCAACTTCGATCCCTCGATGTCGGACTATGAAGCCCAAGAATTTTCCCGATGACACGCCAAAAGCGCACTTCAGAGGATTCATCTTCAGATCGTATTCCCTCAGTCTGGTGAGAACGGTCCTAAGATCTTGGATATGATCGGCCCTGGTTTTAGTCTTGACGACCAGATCATCGACATAACATTCGACGAATTTATGGATCAGGTCATCAAAGATATTGGTCATTGCCCTTTGATATGTAGCACCTGCGTTCTTCAGTCCGAATGGCATTACCTTGTAGCAATATATTCCAATCGGAGTTCGAAATGCTGTGTGCTTCTCATCCTCAGGCGACATCTTGATCTGATTATATCCAGACGAGCCGTCCATAAAGGTGAACAGTTCGTAATTTGAGGTGTCATCGACCATCATTTCCATGATCGGTAGCGGGAAGTCATCTTTAGGACATGCCTTATTGAGGTCCCTGAAATCGACACAGACTCGGATCTGCCCATTTTTCTTCTTCACTGGGACTATGCATGCGATCCAGTCTGCATATTTCTCTTCCCTGATGAAGCTGGCATCGATGAGCTTCTTAGTTTCCTCGATGACCTTTTCTTCTAGTTCCCTTCTCATTCTTCGAGGAGCTTGTTTGACTGGCTTAGCATCAGGAGATATAGCCAACTTATGTACGGCCACTTCAGGGGAAAGGCCAGGCATTTCTTTGTATGTCCACGCGAAGCAGTCGACGAACTCATGCAGCAGGGCGATTATCTGCGCTTTCATTTCCTCTGACAAGAGCGAGCTGATGTAGGTCGGCCTTGGATTATCGGGCGTTCCTAAGTCAATCTCGGTTAGCTCGTCAAAGGTTGCTTGCCCTCCATCTTCGAGCTCTTGAGGAGCTTCTTCTGGCTCGGCTATCTCGTCGTCATCATTTGATCTTTCGCTGGCCTCACCAACATGGATCATGTAGCATGCTTTGGAATCAGGTTGAATGTAGCCTATGCCCCGTCTATCTGGAATTCGTCCATCGATGAGTGCTCGGACCTGGGGCGGATGCCATAGCCCTTCGTAAAACTTTGCTTCGGACTCCGTTTGATATAACCGGCATCCGCACTTCTTAAAGTATTCCCGCATCTCGGGCGCATAGTATCTGGGATTGAGGACGGCTCTTATGCCTCTCTCATATGGAAGGCACGCGACAGACAAATCGTCCGGGTGCGCAACGGGGTTTGACCCATAAAACAAGATGCCCTTCTGTCCACTTTTCTTCCCGGGAACGTAGAAAGTTTTCAGCTGGTCCACGGTAGAGATTGATAATGCATCGAGCTCTTTGCACATTTGCTCTGGTACCCTTGTCACGGCTAGGGACCCTTTTGCAACTTCGAAGGTCTCTCGTAGTTTCTCTTGTTGCATAGGGGTCCAATCTGCATCGCTGTTGCACGGCAGGTCCTCTTCCTCCGACTCTTCAGTGTCGCTGCCAAGATGAGGGCGGACTTTGCTGCTAGATGGGCCTTCAGTAACGGATTCGTCTGTATCGCTGCCGAAACGAGGACGAGTTTTACGGGAGGACGGGCTTCCAGCGTCGGACTCGTCAGTGTCGCTACCGAAATGCGGGCGCACTTGGGCGTTTTTACTTTTGAAAGTGACAACCGGCGCAGATTTGCTTTTGGGTCTTGGGGCCGGTCTATCTTCAGTCAGTTGTGGCTTAGCATTTTGGTGGTTCATAAATTACCGAGAATCTTCATAGCGGACTTCATGCACACCGAACGGCTGGATGTCTCCGTCAATGCGTCTTTCTTCGCCATTTTTAGTATACTTCATGCATTGATGGAGAGTTGATGGAATGATGCCGTAATCGTGGAGCCACGGCCGCCCCAGGAGAATCTTATAAGACGTGTCGGCGTCAATCACGTATATCTTAGCTTCAGTTTGCAGATCCCCGAATTTGATTGGCAAAGCTATGGACCCCAGAACTTGCTGGCAATTTTGGTTGAAGCCTTGAATGACAATCCTTTCCCTTGACAGATGTCGGACGTCCATTGATAAACTCTTCAGAGTTCGCAAGTTCATGATGTTCACTGAGGACCCCGGATCAATCAATATGCGATTAATTCGATCTCCGTCGCTGTACCCGGTCACGTAAAGCGGCCGATTATGCTCAGCCGTTCCCAGTAGCAAGTCTTCATCCTTAAACGTGACTGCGGCGGCATGCAAAGCGTGCTGGGCTTCTTTCATATTAATTTCCGCAAAGTGGGCCTGATACCGCTCGGGGTTTTGTAGAGCGTGGATGAGAACATCTCTAAGCTCCTTAGATAGGACCAAGGCGTCATAGATGCTCAGGAGAGACGGAAGCTTCCGGAGATGCGCCAAGACATTATAGTCCACCGAGGAAGGACTTATGTTTTCATCAGCCGGTTCTCTGCCATCTTCTTCATTAGCGACTTGTTTTTCCTTCCCTTTTGGGGCGTTGCCCTGATTCGGCGGTAGAGCCCTGCCGCTTCTGAGCTGGATTTGATTGGTCGTTGTGGCGAGCTCCTCATCCTCTTCGGGAAAACAAAGATCATCCTCGGAGTCGCTGCCAAGATGGATGGCGTAGCAGGTCACTACTGGGATCTCTTTATTGGAGTCTTCTTCTAACTCCTCCAGAATTTCAGCCGCTTGTACAGGGAAGAACTCCTTCAATTGAATCAATGTTCTTTCCTTTTGTTCATATTCTTCGAGAGAATCGATATATTTTTGAATGGTTGATCTCCCTGCAGACTCTTTTTCGCGCCGAGCTGCACTTTTCTTCTTCTTCAGCTTCTTGGATTTTGAGCCTGATGGAGCCGCATTGGCAGCTGGACTGGTAGGCTTCTTCTGCCCTTCCCATTTCGTCCTGGGTTCTTTCTGAAGTAGCTTTATCATCTTCTTCGTCTTATTAGATATGTGCGTACTCCACGGAGGCCGCGATGAGTCAGTTTCATCTCTCAGGGCAGCGGGTTCGGCTGTCTTCTCCCAGAAGGCTTCAACTTCTGTCTGTATAAAGTTGGTGGTTGCAACTTGATTGTTCACCAACACACTTTTGGACAGCTCGATCTCTCCAGCCTTGTACTGCTTCTCGACCCAATCTTTGAAGATATAGCAATCCTCGATCGCATGGCTCACTACTCGGTGGTACGGGCAATACAAAGGATTGTCAGTCATTTTTGCTTCCTGGGGTCTTTTCGACTCCGGCAATTGTAGGCCGTTGTTCAAGGCATCTTTAAATATCTTGCGGACCTTGTCCCTTCTGAAAGAGTAAACCTTGTTCTTTTTCTCCTCTAGAGAAGGCCCATCTCCTCCCAGCAATGGCTTTCGAGACCGGTTAGTTTTGGATTCGGCCGCCCTTCGCTTTTCTTCATTATCGGAGGCATTGAAGACATTGGTACTGCTGGAACTCCCGCTTCTACGGTTGTCGTCCCGCTTGCTTTTCCAAGTTTTGTCTCTCTGAGAGTCTGGCGGGGACTCTTGCTTCGAGCGTTCCAGCATTTGGACTTTCTTGGTTAGCTCCTGGAATGTTTTGAGGCCTGCTGTACACAAGAATGGGACCATCCAATTGCTGAGGTTCCCAATGAGAAGGCTAACGGACTGGTCCTGCTCCAGCGGCGGTTCGCACTTGACCGTGAGATTACGCCATCGGGCGATAAAGTCAGTGTTACTTTCATTCTTCTCCGGCTTGGTCCTCACAAGGTCGGCAATGGAGATTTTATCACTGACGCTCATGAACCTTTGCCGGAACAGAGACTCCATTTGGGCAAAGGTAATGACGGACCCATCTGGTATGCTCGCGTACCAGTCGAAAGCAACACCGGTCAGGCTGTTGACAAACTGACGAAGAAGGAGCGCATCATTGCCCCCTGTATTTCCGCACGATGCTTTGAAGTGGGCGACGTGCTGATTTGCATTCCCCGTTCCATCAAATCTTCCGAACTTAGGAATGACGTAGCCGCTTGGGAACTCAATCAGATCGTACTGCGCGGGATATGGCCGCCCACTACTGCCGATTTCTTTTTGAGCTTCGGCTTCGGCCACCAATGTTTTAACCTTGCTGGTGACCAAATCCATTATCCGATCCTGTGTTAGCGGGATAGTGCTATCTGGGGCCAAGGCGTCCCCGGAAGCGGAGTGTGGCCGGCTTTCATGCGGCTCGACCAGTCTTGGACCCAAAGGAACAGGCATTGGCTGCCTCAGATTGTCATCACCCGGCTGATTAGTAGCGGCTTGTGCTTGATTAGGAGGCGCTCGAGCAATTTGAGCCGTAAGCTGCATCACCACATTCGTTAAGTCGCCAATCTTCGAATAGAGCTTGGCCATCTCTTTATCTTTGCTCCTGAGCTGTTTTCGAAGCTCTTGAAGCAGCTCTTGCTCCGCAGTCCTGGGGCGGAAAGTCGGCTCTTCCTCGCTGTCCGAGCTTGACTCTACATGGACCGAGGGGTCTATCTGCCTATCATCCTCATCGAGAGGGTTTTCTTCATCCAGCAGGGGCGGCTGTTCTTGGGCGGCGGCAACCACATTCAGGCTAGATTGGGCTTGGGATGTGGTGGTCCCGTCCTTGCTTTTGCTGCGAAGGTTGTCGCTGGGGCGCCCGCCCGCCATATAGACCGTATGGATGATATATCCGGCCGTCTTTCGATCATTGGTGGCTGATTTCACGGATCGCTGTCTTGACCCCCTTGCTTCGGTAACTGGTAGTCGATTGAAGGCGGCTGGCTTAACCAGCTTCTTGAATGGTGTTGGCGCATCTTTTCTGGGTTTGCCCCGCTTCTTTCGTGCGGCACAGAGCGCTTGATAGACTCTTGAAGAGATAGTGTCGTACTTTTTCTGTTGGGGCGGGGACACGTCTCTTTGTGGCACTGTTCGGACCGCTGTCTTCTTGATTCTGGCGGTCATGGTGTTTTTCTGAACCCACTTCAGAGGCTCGAAGGAATTGCTGATTCTTACGTCCGACTCAGCCGTCGTCGCGGGGAAACCCTGCACTTGGAACTTCACATGGTTCCATTTGGCCGAAGCCTTGGCCCTCTTATTGGCTCGATACCTGAGCCGCTTCTGCCTTAACTTTTCTGTTCTAAGCACCTGGCAGACTTCAACTCTTTGGGAAGACGTCGCAGACCGGGCAATGGAAGGCCTTGGAGATACGCTCGATTGTGCATTTGTTGGAGTAATCGCGTGAGCTCGTCCGCAACATTGGATGTTGCCCTTTGTACCGGAGTTCTTGCCCCCCGCTGGAGCACCAGAGAATCGTTCACACACCGTCTTGAGTTTTGGTTGTGGTGCCTTGGCGATCACGACATTCGGCCTCTTGCCCCTTGGGACCGGCTTGGCTACCTGTTCCGCTGGGATCTCTGCCAGATGAGCGCTCCCGGCAGGGTAGATGATGACGGAGCCAAACTGGCGGGGCGGTTCCTCCCACTGTCGACTGAGGCTCGGGGGGAGAACAACACGAGCGTTGATCTTGACCACGTACGGAATCGGGGTCACATTGGAAGCTGAGTTCGTCTTGGGAGACATTGTCGTCGAAATTTGATTGCTGCACGAAAAGAAAACATCATTTCAGTATAGGCAATCGATATGTGTATTGATTGAGTTCTCATGAACGTTTAACCCGAAATATGAGAGGAGAGATTGGTCCCACCGGGCGTGCCAGAACCTGTAGGGTGTTTTTCGTCACCCCATTGAGATGGGAATACGCGCGCGCTTGTCAGGCGCACTACAGATTCCCCCGGCCTAGAGTAGGCCGGGGTTTATTGATTGTGGGGATCCGAATCTCCGGCAGCCGCGGACTAAGCTGCCGTTAATTACCCCTCGCCTTTGGGGCGAGGGAACCTCCGATTAACGGGTTAAACTGGTCATGCGAACTCAATGTGCAGTGTACGTGTGTTGTGTTTTGAAAGGGGGGTTTTGGATATATCGGGAGCCACGCAGAGTTTTTACGGGGGTCCCGCTACCCGGATAGCGGGCTGGGGGTCAAGGGGGCTAGCAGCCCCCTTGCGGGGTGCGGGGCAGCGCCCCGTTAGAAATTTTTTTCTAACAGGGACAGTGTCGTGGAGTACGTGTATGTATAAATTTGTATACATATGTATATGTGTATATATGTACACAAAAGAGGGGGAAAAGACATCCAAGGGATGCGCAGGTGCGCAAGCGCGCGCGCCACGTGTCGGCACGCGGGCGACTTGCGCACTTGCGCAGTTGCGCAAGCGCGCGCGCCACGTGTCGGCACGCGGGCGACTTGCGCACTTGCGCAGTTGCGCAAGAGCGCGCGCCACGTGTCGGCACGCGGGCGACTTGCGCACTTGCGCAGTTGCGCAAGCGCGCGCGCCACGTGTCGGCACGCGGGCGACTTGCGCACACAACAGGCTTTTAGCCTAAAAAGATTTCTCTGAAGAGAAATCAAAGAGGAGTTAGACTCCTGAGTGTGTTTTTTTTTGTTGGGTTAATGGAAGGGTTCTTCTTCTTCCTCCTGTTGCTTGCTGGATCTTGAAGATCAAGAGATGTAAAATCTCAAAATCTCTCCTTTTTAAGATCTGATGGCAGATCCAAGTTCCCCTTTGTGGGTTTTGTGGTGGAAAACTATTTAGTTTTGAAAAAGGAAGAGTAAAACTCTTGATTTAATTCAAGAGAAAGAAGAAGGTTTTGGAACCTTGAAGAAGGAAGAAAGAGCTCAACTCTAATTTTTTTTGGAGAGAGAAAAAGTTATGAGATATTTTCATTATCTTTGCCTTTATAGGCCATACATTTTACACATAGCCCCTTGGGCTTCATAAAATGGCATTTTGCCTATCCCATGGCTCATGTGCCATTTCTTTTTGCACATAAGCCATGGGCTTTACAAAATTTTGGCTTTATGCCTATTTTTCTTACATTTATCCATAAAATAAAATAAAAGAAAATACAACAAAATTATTTATTACAAAATTTTTATCTTGGCATGGGGGGAGGCCGGCCGCTTCATGTTCGGGCTCGACCCGGGCATGGGCCTACTGGATCTGGGTTTGGGCCCACTTGGCTTGGGGTTGACTTTGATTTTGACTTGGTCAACCGGGGTGTAAATTTTTACCCCAACACCGGTCATATCGCATATCACCGACTAGTATCCAATGTATCGGCTTATCGAATCAATCCTTGAATCGATAACTAGGTTATATCGCATACAACCAATCGATACATTCATCGCGAGAATGAAATACGGTATCACATACACGCATTATTCTCGGTCCCGCACATATCTCATATGCGCTCCTATTTCATTTCGCTTGAGCCAAGAAACCTCTGTGTAGGACTCTAAAGACTCGTCAATACGCCGGCAGCAGGTGATGATCATATCAAACACCCGCAAGCCGCAAGCGGTCTGCTAAACGTAACGGCCACCCGGGTATTGAGCGATCAGAAGATCGACGAGCAAGCCCGCTCATACTCCTGTGAATCCAACCAGTAACACTTACCGTACAGTCCGGTCTGATCGTCTGATATGTCGCATATCTCGCCTAGGGGTGGTAAACGTCAGACCCCAATAGCTCGATAAGTCGTGTCGATATGAGGTCTATAACAATTCAAGAAACTACTAATAACACTTACCAGTAAATCTCAGCATCCCTGGCCAGGGATTTCCGGTTATAGCCAATCGGACACAGCGCAACATCAACTCCCTATACCGGGAGAGACGAATCCCCTCCTATCGCTCATTGCCTCCATGCGACTCGGGACTGTACCCAAAAACCACCGTTTTGCACGCCCTCTTGGATGTGGTAAGATGGAAATCAAAGCACAGTGGGAACCACACAAGACTCTATGACGATCTCGGGTCAACAGACTACTCTGTACCAGTGTCACCAGAGAACTGCCATCTGACGTAAGGTATAATACCATCTGGGAGTTCTCGGCGAGTCCGTCCAGTGTACCCAGTCTCCACTAAGCACCCGTATATCATCTCTGATGTCAAACACCAATGGATATGGGATCATCCATCGCCCATCTGTATGGGTCGAGAAGGTATACGCTAGTCTACTCTGGTATATCGATGCCCCGTCTCGACATACCCTCGACTAGGGACTTTGAAGGATGTACTTATGGACTACCATGTCCCCACTAGTATGATCTGCATCATAGTCCAGGTAGTCAAGTACACATCCTAAGGGCTTTACCAACATGTAACAGAGAGACAATCAGTGTACACGTCAAGGTAAAGTGTAACCAGATAGCATACTATCATGTCGAGCAAGAAAGTCCTCCCTATATATGTCCCAGCATCCACTACAATATACATCCTATGTATAGTAATGGCCTCTAGGGCATACATATAACTAACAATCTCCCACTTGCACTAGGGCCATCTGATAGCAGTGGTTGCAGTATCTCATACTCAACCATCCCATAAAAGTCTCTCTCTGGGAAAAGGCCTTTGTGAGTGGATCCGCCGTGTTTTCCTCTGAGTCTACTCTCCTAACCTCGATCACCCTGGAGATCAACTATCTCCATGATCAGGTGATACTGCCTTAGAATATGTCTGGATCACTTATGGGACGGACGTTCCTTGGCATAAGCCACAACTCCATTGTCACACAATAGGAGGAACTAAGTTCATCTCATGAACAAATATACATCCAGACTGCCTCTTTGGTAGCATCTAAAGTAGCGATGTATCCTGCCTTTATCGTCTAGATAGCCACGGTATCTTGCTTCGAACTCTTCCAGCATACCGTCCTTTTACTGAGGGTAAAGACAATGCCTGTGACTGACTTTCATTCATCCTTATCACTCTGGAACCCTTCCAGTGATTCTCCCCAGGATCGACTGATACCATCTCACTACAACTAGTGAGAATCCTAACATCCAATTAGATCTATCTCATAGATCCAAAACCCAGGATTTAGGAGGTATCACTTTGATCCTTTATGGAGAATCATTGTGATAAGCGGAGATTGACCGAGCGTAGCATAGGAAACTCCTTATCTATCAAGAGCATGTCATCCACGTACTCTACGAGGATCATCATCATACTCCCTACTACCTTTTTGTATATACAAGGTTCATCTACCATTTTGATGATGTCAAACTCTTTGACTAAGCCATCAAAACAGATGTTCCAACTCCGCGATGCCTGCTTTATCCTATAAAGCATCTTATACACGTTTCTGCTGCTCCCACTGTCTACGAAGCCCTCTGGCTGTGTACTTATAGATGCTCTCTTCTAAAACATCATTTAGAAAAGCAGTCATGACACCCAACCACCAGATATCGTAGTCATGGTCTGTAGCCGTGGCAAGTAGGATCTGGATGGACTTAAGCATAGCCACTTGAAAAGGTTTCATCATTATCCACGCCTGGTCGATGACGAAAACCTTTAACAAGTCTATCTTTGAAAGTCTCAACTTTTCCATCTACACCAAGTAATCTTCTCAAGATATGCTTGCTCCTGATGGGGATTTAACCCTTCAGATATAGCAACCAAAGTCCATACTTTGTTGGTGTACATGGATTCCATCTCAGATCGCTAAGCATCCAGCCATTCTTACAGAGTCTTACTCCTGATGGCCAGCTCGAAACTAGTTGGGTCATCATCTCATGATGCAATCCTCGCTCCCACTGTCATAGAGAAACCGAAGTATCTCTCAGGTGGGTGAGGAACCCTACTAGATCGGCGGAGAGGCCGAGGTTCGTTGGTATCCACTGAATCCTTTGGTTCTACCAAATCATCTGCTGTAATTTGTATAGGTGGAACCTTTCCAGTCATACATAACAGATCTTGCCTCGAGCTTGTCCGGATTTTGCCTTTAGACATAGGCCGGACAACCCCAAATCTTAACTAACTTAAGATATGGGCTCTTCCCTTATCATATCAAATATGAAGTGGTAGGCAACTGATTTGACTGGAACCCAATTCAATTGGTATGCAGCTTCTCAAGTGCATAACTCCCAAAAGGAAATAGGGTAACTCAGCAGTACTCATCATAGAGCACACCATATCAAATAGGGTGTATCTGCTCTGCCCCGATATACCATCGTGCTATGGTGTATACGGAGGAGTAATGCTGAGAGAGAATCTCATTCTCCTTTAGAATAGTCCAGGAA
Organism: Agapanthus africanus; assembly: GCA_030015575.1. NCBI lineage: Eukaryota > Viridiplantae > Streptophyta > Magnoliopsida > Asparagales > Amaryllidaceae > Agapanthus > Agapanthus africanus. Next base: position 431,646,586 of record CM057337.1, read on the forward strand.
TTCTGTGCTCAAGTATTCTCCTCCTCGATCACATCAAAGGACATAATACTTGTACCCGTATTTTGGTTCTCTACTTCTAAATCATATTCTGTGAATATCTCAAAAGGTTCAGGCTTGTGTTTCAACAGGAACATATGTCTGAATCTTGAGAGATTATCAGAGAATGTAACGAAGTACAAAGAACCGGTCTTGGCAAGTGTAGACTGGGGACCTACATACATCAACATGTATCATCCCAAGAGTTCACTAACTCTTTCTCTGTTTCCAGTAAACGGAGCTAGTGTCATTATATCTTTGTGACATGACTGGCAAGTTTCACAAGATGTAGATTCAAACTGATTTAAATATGCATCTACATGTAACTTCAGCTAGTCGGGTCATATTGATATGACCTAGTCTACAATGCCTCAAGAAGAATCCGTTCATTTCTGAACTCTTCTTCTTGTGTGTGTTCCGTATACTAAGAACTGTAGTTTGATTTAGAACATCAATGCTTTTAGATAACGTGCCTGATCCGATCAACTTTTGACATAGGAAATGTTCAAAACATTATCCAACAATACAAAATTTTATCATTTCTTTACTAATAAAGAGACAGATATGATTTTACATATCAGGTTCGGTATCTAATAACATTTGTTCAGAATCAATGTATTGGTAATACAGGGTGACAGTGACCAACAGACTTGGCTGCAACACTTGCCCCGTTTTCTGTCTCATGAAACTAATCACCCGTTCTCAGTTCTCTACCTTTCTGTAGCCCTATGTAACAGATTACATATCTGGGATCCTGATCTGGTATCACATACCCAGGACGTAGAGGATGAAGAGAAACAGTTCTTTGTAATGAACACACCCGAAGATGATGCATCAGCATGCACTCTCTTCGTTTGGGCGGCACGGGAATTCTGGTAATCCCCAATTTCCTGCTCTGTCTTATAACAATTATAAGTTGGAGCGGGACCAACGTTCCCCTGCTCAGTACTACAAGCGGGTTCGGTCAATAGTCCGTATTATTATCTTGATTAAGGCGTGATATGGTCGCTACCAGGAGAGAGAGAGAAGAAAACACTCAGCGTGCGCTCTTGCAAGATCAGATTGGTTACTATTTTATCTAATCAGGATGGCTCCCACTGCTTTTTATCAAATCTTCCTTCAAACCGTAAAAGGAAAGACTAGCCGGGATTAATTACACACTACAAGTTCGCCAATCTTTCAGCCAGGCCAGTGTCGGTACTTTGAGGGAGGTGCCCCGTGCTTTCGCACGAACCTAATTAATGTAAACCTCGTTTTCCCAGAGGCGTAACCTCGTTGACACCTTTCTAGACACCTACTTGATCGGCTAATTGTAATGTGTAAAACTCTCCCAGGAGTAACTCTTACTCGCAGCGGGTATCGGGATCCAACTATCTCATAGAAGGTATGCAATCTCATTGCAAATTTCAACACTTGAAATTCCCGATAATATTTTGCCCCAAGCGATCTATGACCTTGACTGAGTCAACAAATCATAGACCACAAGTAAAGTTCAACCCGTCATTTCTCGATTGAATTAAACCCACCCGCACGACCCTTTACTGAGTCAACAAGGCCGCACGACTACCCTAATCCAATCGCATCATATGCTTTGCAGATAAGCACTAATCAGCTACCGCACACTACGCCTTGACTGAGTCAACAAACGCAGCACGAATACTAACTAGGACTTATCTGAAATGACGGAGGGCTACTTCAGGTTTTTAAGAAAACATATTGCGTAATGAACTTGATATCGTTGTAGAATCAAATGATTTTAAAATGGAGTGTTTTTGAGGCTTTTCTAGTTTTGCTAAAGGAGTCACTCCCGGTGAAGGGATCGTCGGTCCTTTCCTCGTCGAATGAGGTGCGGGATATATCATATATATCACTGTGCAAAGCAAAAACTCTTAAAAGCAATCAAAAGACAAACCGAGTGTATAGCATCTGCCAGTTATTGCTAAAGGAGTCACTCCCGGTGAAGGGATCTCGGTCCTTTCCTTATTGAATAAAGTGCAGGATATATCACATATACCTCTGTGCAAAGCAAGAACTGTAGCTACCTGTTTTATTTTGAAATTCGATTCTACAACATCTTAGGTTTCTTTTATTTCATTAATCACATTAATGAAGTCCCATCATTTAAATACCTAAACATCACAGATAAATACGACGTACACTTATGCCATCCGCATTCGCCTCGATGTCCCTTCGTGCACCGTTAGGTTAGGTAACTAAAGGCAGAGCGGGGCAGGGCTAGCGCGGGTGTAAAACATAAGTAACGCCTATATATAATATATCATATATACTATATACTGTATCCATCATAGAACATCACATGATCACATCACAGATATCGCAGCAGAAGAGACATATGAAACATTGGATATACTAGGACGTCCGTGTTTTCAATACGAGCCAGTATAAAACACGGATTCCACGGTCGCGATGAATAGCCAAACCCACACCCCAAGACCTCTACGAGAGCGGCAAGCAACCTTACCAATTCTAGAGTTAGGAGACCCGGACTCGACTCCTCGAGTTGGTCTCCCACTGGACTCCAGAACCCGGTTACTTGTGCTCCCCTCCTTGGGTCTATCCTAGTGCGGAAAAGTAAATAATATACATCAACGGTGACAACTTCCGCAACCTGGAAGCGCCTCAATAAAAGAATATTACATACAAGTTTTTACATGAATGAAAATGAAAAACACTCATCTCACATAAAAACCCCCGGCTATTCAAACACGACGATCCAATATAACATATCCAGCAACACATAACATCACATGTCATCAACGTAAGTAAATATGCGCATCCCAATTGTCGTTGACATATAGCAACGAAACCGGCGATATCACATATTACACTTACGGTCACAGAAAAGAAAGTGTAAAACTACAACAGTTGGAATCCGCAACATCCTCAGACATCACATGCCTGACCAAATGAATTTCTTAGACATCACATGCCTAACTATTATAAACCCCGCATTTTAGTCTCAAAATCGAAAACACTTTTCAATACCTAGTCGGGCAATTCAACAGGATTCCCGACAATTTGATCGAATGCTCGTCGCAAACTTCAGTAGGCGGCTGCACCCCCAATACCGTCGACGAAGTGCACCAAGGCGGAACACCGCTGCCGCGAGCACCCAAACGGATGCTTTCGGCGACGGGGTTCTCCTACAGTCACTTGGTCGGGGCTATGGAGTGAGGCTGTCTATTAAGTTTACCCGGCGAGTATCCGCGTACGCTACGTGATTGCGACGGACTTTTGATCACATCAAAATTCCGTGGCAACCGATCAAGTGAGACTAAACTGCTATGTTTATAACATTCATTCAGTTATCTCATAACTGATTGTGGATTCCAAGTATTGTATCACATTCCGGGTAAATAGAAAATGTTAAACTTTCCGATCGAACAATCGAACACCCAAGTTTTCCCGAAACAGCTCAACACATGAAACAAGTTCAAAAACATTCAGTTCGTGCCTCAGTACCAACGGTCCAGCCGTAGAAGGGTCAAGCCAACGCCTCACATGTGGCACGCCGTACTGCCCCAAACCCGAAGGTTCAAAGGGCAGTTCAAGACGGTCACATATTCGAGTTAAGGTTTGTTGTCTTCTAGAGGGACCATCGCGTTACTTGCACTACTTCGAACGTCTTTAAACCACGGAAAAATCCAACACTTGGAAATTTCCCGACAGGGGAAAAAGTGGGTATTTATGTCCGATCGAACTTTTTAACATATTCTAAAATATCCGGAAAGCCACATAGACAAAGTCTGATAATCCGATCGAATCATGTACGCTCCAAAACACCCCAGAAAATTCAACTCTTGAATTCAAATTAAAAATTCCCATAAAATCCAGCACTAAAATATAGGAGTTACTATGCAAGAATTAATGACAGATAAGACAAAAGGGCCGCGGAACCGCCGCATTAGCACGCTAATGCCGCGGTTCCGCCGCACTTTTATGGAATCATGTGATAATTTTTGCACCGTAATTCTTAGTTTTTCCTACTGAATTTTTTAGCAATTTTTAATTCACAAAAATCCCAGTTTTTGGAAAAAGTCCAGAGAGCATTTTGGAATCGGGGTTTCGGTTCGATCGGGTTTCAAACTCCGTCTACGCATCGCCTAAGGCTCTAGCTAGGCTCTGATACCACTGTAGGGTTCCTAGGCACTCCAAGGAGGTCACACAAGGCATCAACCATGCCAATTCAAAATTTTAACGGTGCCGAGAAACCCTAACAAGATCGTTGGCTAGATATTTAGGGGACAAAGCAAACTAGTTAACACTTAACTACAAGAATACGGAAATACAACCTTTGTAGATCCGGTCCTCCACCTCCACGGCTCCGTGATGAAGTCCTCTCCACTGTCCAAATCAAATCCCGGGCTCTAGCGTCGGCTTCATCGGAGAAAGAGCGGGCTAGGTCGTCGACGACGTGCCGAAGATGATCTACGTCGAGGCATCGCTAGATCAAGCTCCCACTTCACCAAGTCATGAAACTTGTGAAGAAAACACACTCTACTACTTGGCAAGAGGTAGAGGATGAAGAAATAGGAAGTGGGTAGACTTTAGAATTGGATTTCTCACTCTTTTTCATCAATCACCATTGATGAAGCAAGCTTTCTTCTTTGAAGATGAAGAAGAAGAAGAAGATAATGAATATGATAAGTATTATAATAAGAATAATAAAATCATTCTTATCATAATCTTAACCATGGTAATGTGTAGAGAGTTAATCATGGTTGAATGGAATGGTTAGGGTTAAGAATGAGACAAAATGGTCACTTGGTCAAAGTCTTCATGAAGCTTCATAATACATACAAAGAAAGCCACCATTTTCTCATTATGCTTATTATTTTCCAAAACAAATAAATAAATAAATGAATGAATAAAAAAGAAAACCCTAACCATTACACAACCATGGTTTAATCTTTACACAAACCCTAGAGAGCATGTATAATCAAACATGATACAATCAAGTGCACAAAAAGTATATATCACATATACAATGTGCACATCCGAGCGAGAAAATCCATTTAAAGTGAACCGATACTAGTTAATGCAAAGTAATATATCAAATATATAATTATGCATTAAATCATTAAATCAACACTTGATTTAACGATCCGGTCATATCGCATATCACCGACTAGTATCCAATGTATCGGCTTATCGAATCAATCCTTGAATCGATAACTAGGTTATATCGCATACAACCAATCGATATATTCATCGCGAGAATGAAATACGGTATCACATACACGCATTATTCTCGGTCCTGGACATATCTCATATGCGCTCCTATTTCGTTTCGCTTGAGCCAGGAAACCTCTGTGTAGGACTCTAAAGACTCGTCAATACGCCGGCAGCAGGTGATGATCATATCAAACACCCGCAAGCCGCAAGCGGTCTGCTAAATGTAACGGCCACCCGGGTATTGAGCGATCAGAAGATCGATGAGCAAGCCCGCTCATACTCCTGTGAATCCAACCAGTAACACTTACCGTACAGTCCGGTCTGATCGTCTGATATGTCGCATATCTCGCCTAGGGGTGGTAAACGTCAGACCCCAATAGCTCGATAAGTCGTGTCGATATGAGGTCTATAACAATTCGAGAAACTACTGATAACACTTACCAGTAAATCTCAGCAACCCTGGCCAGGGATTTCCGGTTATAGCCAATCGGACACAGCGCAACATCAACTCCCTATACCGGGAGAGACGAATCCCCTCCTATCGCTCATTGCCTCCATGTGACTCGGGACTGTACCCAAAAACCACCGTTTTGCACGCCCTCTTGGACGTGGTAAGATGGAAATCAAAGCACAGTGGGAACCACACAAGATTCTATGACGATCTCGGGTCAACAGACTACTCTGTACCAGTGTCACCAGAGAACTGCCATCTGACGTAAGGTATAATACCATCTGGGAGTTCTCGGCGAGTCCGTCCAGTGTACCCAGTCTCCACTGAGCACCCGTATATCATCTCTGATGTCAAACACCAATGGATATGGGATCATCCATCGCCCATCTGTATGGGTCGAGAAGGTATACGCTAGTCTACTCTGGTATATCGATGCCCCGTCTCGACATACCCTCGACTAGGGACTTTGAAGGATGTACTTATGGACTACCATGTCCCCACTAGTATGATCTGCATCATAGTCCAGGTAGTCAAGTACACATCCTAAGGGCTTTACCAACATGTAACAGAGAGACAATCAGTGTACACGTCAAGGTAAAGTGTAACCAGATAGCATACTATCATGTCGAGCAAGAAAGTCCTCCCTATATATGTCCCAGCATCCACTACAATATACATCCTATGTATAGTAATGGCCTCTAGGGCATACATATAACTAACACGTGAGAGATACTTCTGTTTCTCTATGACAGTGGGTGAGAGGATTGCATCATTAGATGATGACCCAACTAGTTTCGAGCTGGCCATCCGGAGTGGGACTCTATAAGAATGGCTGGATGCTTAGTGATCTGAGATGGAATCCTTATACACAAACAAAGTATGGACTTTGGTTCCTTTATCTGAAGGGTTAAATCCCCATCAGGAGCAAGTATATCTTGAGAAGATTACTTGGTGTAGTTGGAAAAGTTGAGACTTTCAAAGCTAGACATGTTAATGGTTTTCATCATCGACCAGGCGTGGATAATGATGAAACCTTTTTCAGTGGCTATGCTTAAGTCCATCCAGATCCTACTTGCCATGGCTACATACCATGACTACGATATCTGGCGGTTCGGTGTCATGACTGCTTTTCTAAAATGATGTTTTAGAAGAGAGCGTCTGTAAGTACACAGCCAGAGGGCTTTGTAGACAGTGGGAGCAGCGGAAACGTGTGCAAGATGCTTTATAAGATTAAAGCAGGCATCACGGAGTTGGAACATCTGTTTTGATGAGATAGTCAAAAGTTTGACATCATCAAAATGGTATATGTACCTTGCATATACAAAAGGGTAGTATGGAGTATGGTGGTGATCCTCGTAGAGTACATGGATGACATACTCTTGATGGGGAAGGAGTTTCCTATGCTACGCTCGGTCAATCTCCGCTTATCACAAGGATTCTCCATATAGGATCAAAGTGATACCTCCTAAATCCTGAGTTTTGATATATGAGATAGAAGTAATTGGATGTTAGGATTCTCACTAGTTGTAGTGAGATGGTATCAATCGATCCTGGGGAGAATCACTTGAAAGGTTCCAAGGTGATAAGGACTACTGAATGTCAATCACAGGCATTGTCTTTACCCTCAGTAAAGGGACGGTATGTTGGAAGAGTTCCAAGCTAGATACCGTGGCATACTAGACGATAAAGGCTGGATACATCGCTACTTAAGATGCTACCAAAGAGGCAGTCTGGATGTATATTAGTTCATGAGATGAACTTCGTTCCTCCCATTGTGAGATAATGGAGTTGTGGCTTATGCCTAGGAACGCCTGTCCCATCAGTGAACCAGAATATTCTAAGGTAGTATCACCTGATCATGGAGATGGTTGATCTCCGGGGTGATCGAGATTAGGAGAGTAGACTCAGAGGAAAACACGGCGGATCCACTCACAAAGGCCTTTTCCCAGAGAGGGAATTTTATGGGATGGTTGAGTATGAGATACTGCAACCGCCGCTACAGATGGCCCTAGTGCAAGTGGGAGATTGTTAGTTATATTTATGCCCTAGAGGCTATTACTATACATAGGATGTATATTGTAGTGGATGCTTGGACATATATAGGGAGGACTTTCTTGCTCGACATGATAGTATGCTATCTGGTTGCCCTTTACCTTAACGTGTACACTGATTATCTCTCTGTTACATGTTGGTAAAGCCCTTAGGATGTATACTTGACTACCTGGAATATGATGGGGATCATACTAGTGGGGACATGGTAGTCCATAAGTACATCCTTCATGGTCCCTAGTCGTGGGTGTATCGATACAGGGCATCGATATACCAGTGTAGACTAGCGTATACCTTCTCGACCCATACAGATGGGCGATGGATGATCCCATATCCATTGGTGTTTGACATCAGAGATGATATACGGGTGCTCAGTGGAGACTGGGTACACTGGACGGACTCTCCGAGAACTCCCAGATGGTATTATACCATACGTCAGATGGCAGTTCTCTGGTGACACTGGTACAGGTTAGTCTCTAGACCCGAGATCGTCATAGTGTCTTGTGTGATTCCTACTGTGCTTTGATTTCCACCTTACCATGTCCAAGAGGGCGTGCAAAACGGTGATTTTTGGGTACAGTCCCGAATCACATGGAGGCAATGCGCGATAGGAAGGGATTCGTCTCTCCCGGTATAGGGAGTTGATGTTGCGCTGTGATCGATTGGCTATAACCGGAAATCCGTGGCCAGGGTTGCTGAGATTTACTGGTAAGTGTTACCAGTAGTTTCTCGAACTTTTATAGACCTCATATCGACACGACTTATCGAGCTATTGGGGTCTGACGTTTACCACCCCTAGGCGAGATATGCGACATATCAGACGACGAGACCGGACTGTACGGTAAGTGTTGCTGGTTGGATTCACAGGAGTGTGAGCGGGCTTGCTCGTTGATCTTCTGATCGCTCAATACCCGGGTGGCCGTTACGTTTAGCAGACCGCTTGCGGCTTGTGGATGTTTGATATGATCATCACCTGCTGCCGGCGTATTGACGAGTCTTTAGAGTCCTACACAGAGGTTTCCTGGCTCAAGAGAAACGAAATAGGAGCGCATATGAGATATGTGCAGGACCGAGAATAATACCAGTATGTGATACTGTATTCTATTCTCGCGATTTGTATCATTGGACGGTTATATGAGATATAGCCGGGTTACCGAATCCAGTGTTGATTTGATTCATTGATACACTTGATATTAGTCGGTTATATGCAGTATGACCGGATCATTAAATCAAGTGTTGATTTAGTGATTTAATGTATAATTATATATTTGATATATTACTTTACATTAACTAGTATTGGTTCACTTAAGATTATTTTCTCACTAGATTGTGCACATTGTATATATGATATATTTTTATGCACTTGTTTGTATCATGTTTGATGATACATGTAAACTTAGGTCTGTGTATGCTTTAAACTATGATTAGCTTAATGGTTAAGGTTTGATTTACTCATTTATTTTCTTTATTCATTTTATGAAAAAAAATGAAATGGTGGCTTTCTTTTCTTTCTTTGCTTGAAGCTTCTTGAAGCTTCAAAGTATCTTTGAAAAAGTCTTCCATTTTGCTTTATCCTTAACCTAACCATTTAACTAAACCCTAGTTTATTCTCTACATGAGTTAGCCTCACCCATGGTTGCTAAATGATAAGCATCACTTGAATTTTCTAATAAAAAATAATTCATTTTTTCATTTCTTTCTTCTTCTTCTTGATGAAGAAAGAAAACCTTTGCTAGAAATTTACATGTGATGAATACAAGTGAGAAATCCAAATCCAAAGTGAACCCACTTCCTATTTCTTCATCCTCTACCACTTGCCATGTTGTATAGGGTGTTTTCTTCACAAGGATGATGACCAAGTGAAGATGGAGCTTGAGTTTGAGTCGCCTCGACGTAGATCATCTTCGGCATCGAAGTTAACGACCTAACCCGCCCAATTCTTCGATGAAACCGACGCTAGAGTCCGGGATTCCGATGATCGCAGCGGAGGGATGTCAACACGGAGCTAAAGAAGTGGTGGAGCGGATCTACAAAGGTTGTAGTCCCATTCACTTAGCAATAAAGTTGTTTACTTGCATCTTGTTTCGCCTATCCTCTAGTAATCGATCTAGTTTAGAGTTTCTCGGCACCGGAAAATTAGAATTTGGCATGGTCGATGCCTTATGGAACCTCTTGAGTGTGCCTAGTGACCCTACAGAATACACTATTCGCACCCAAAACACAGTAAATCAGAAAAATACCATAATAAAGGAATACTTGAACTAGAACTGGTATAAATGAACTAGGGTGTTACAGCAAGAGACAGGAACGGATGGGCAAGGGCCAATAAGCCGGATTTTTAATACCGTGCTTAAATCACCTAATCCACGTTATTGCCGATTATTCTAGCTTCAATCGTTAACTTCGGCTCAAAGGTTTTTAGTGCGGATTTCCTTAGCTTACACTATTGTATCTTTTCCTAAAAAGATTTATACTTTGCATATAACACATAGATTAGATTGAACATTTCCGCCCACGCGCATTAACTCGTCAAAACATGAACTTAAAATGCTCCGTCTCCCTGTGGATCAACCCGTGCTCATCGTGGCTAGCAGCAAAGGGACACCGTCCTTGATTGTGGTTAACTTTAGAACTCTTAAAACTCGACACGCCAAAAGCGTGCGATCAAATAGCGCCGTTGCCGGGGAGACGGTAACGTTTTTATTTTTGTTATTTCGGGTTAATCATTTTAATATCCATATAATACTTTTCTAAAAACAACTAAAAATTTCAAAACCAAAAAAAAAAAATAACAATCTTAGCCATTTTTGTTCTCTTGATTTCGTACCTTTTAGCAATATGGATCTAAACTAAAAAATTCAAACAATACTAGTGAGACTCTAGTGGAACACAGTGAATACAGAAGATGTTTGGAGCCCATCTGCCACAACTTGGCCGGCGACACCCCCAAAAAGTCCGAGCTCGCCGTCCTCTTCTGCTCCTTCTGCCTCCAATTTTTCCTCTGTGCACAAGTGTTCTGGTTTTGTCCTATTTGTATTGTACGTTTTTTAAAATTTTTAGTGTGCAGGTATTTGGGCATTCGTATCACTTTTCCGCAGTAATATCCATTTTTTCCGGCATTTATAGATTTTTGCGGATTTGTGAACTGCGATCGTAGGAGCAAAGTGTACATTCAAAGTTAAGGTGGATGTGAAGTACAGTGCCAAAGATCCAGGTAGTTTGACCCGCGCAAGCGCAATTTTCAAGGTACTTGGATTTAACTTCAACGGGGGTATCTTAACCCAAAAATTTATCAGTACATACTTTACTAACACCTTCTTCTCAAATCCGATGCATCAACTATAATTTTTTTGCAGGATTCTTTGCAAGTTCGCTAGCAAATTCTAAAATTGACTAACCCGTATTTTTTGCAGTGCCGTGCTTAATATAAAAAATTATTGTTTGATTCTTTGAATTTTTATTGAATTGCGCATTGCACACATTAATACGGACTTAAGGGCAAGCGAACCCCACAACATACAGTAAAGGACTTCATCCCTTTTTCTGTGGCCCATAAATCACGAACTACGCATAACGTTTACCCACACAAAAATTTAAAAGAAATTAGAATTTAAGCTTTAAGGACTTCGCGCTCACTAGTAGAAGTTAACTGTGTATAGAACACCGCTTAACGGTATATCGTTCATGGGGTGTCTAGGAAAGTGTTCATGGAGAAACAGCCAGAAGAGAAAGGGTTATTTAATTAAGGACCTTCGCGAAAGCGTCGAAAAACCTCCCCTTATCTCTGCACTTACCTGGCCTCGTGATCAGTATATCTTGAGCGCATTTCATGACACGGTTTTACTTCGACAATCAAGTTCTTGAGCAGGTCTAGTTGACCTAGGTGAACCCTAGACCGATTAGGTGCGTGGTATTTTTGTATCGTGATTGTTTTTGTCCAGATTCTTTTTGTGTGTATATTTCATTCTTCTGTTAATAACTAACATAAAAAAAACTACATTCTTTATCCTTTCTTTTCTCTTCTTCTTCCTCTCTTCATATCATGGGTACCCCACTTCGAAAAACTCTTGCCGAACTTTGGTACCCACAACAAGACATAACTTCCTATGGTTCTTTCTTTGGCCGAACATCGAACGATCCATCCATGCCAAAAATTTCTTTGAAAGATCGGATAGCCGCGTCTAGGACAACCAATTGGACTCTGCAATCCACCTTGTATCAACCATTTCAACCTTCACCACCTTCATACGTTGATACCCCTTTTGAGAGTCTAGTTGTAACCCCAAGATCTTTGTTTCTTGCTAAACGTATTGAACAATCTCGTAGCCGATCTTTCACTCCTTTCACCACTGCAAATTCTTTTGATCAATAGTTCAATTCATCTTCTTATCCGTATGCTGATCATACGGATACCCCTTGCATCAACCATTTCAACCTTCACCACCTTCATACGTTGATACCCCTTTTGAGAGTCTAGTTGTAACCCCAAGATCTTTGTTTCTTTCTAAACGTATTGAACAATCTCGTAGCCGATCTTTCACTCCTTTCACCACTGCAAATTCTTTTGATTAATAGTTCAATTCATCTTCTTATCCATATGTTGATCCTACTCCTGTCCAACCATTCAATTCCTATCAATCCTACCCGACATTTACACCTTCCCTAGACATTGATTCTGAACCGCCATTTGGGAGTTTCCAGTATCCAAACAACTTTGAATCTTTCACTAAAACTCCTTCACAACCCATGTCTAGTTTGGAACAGTCGTTAGAAAACATCCGGGTAGCGTCATACCAACAGATGATTGATTTGAATCCGTCCATGGCCGCCCTCATACAACCTAGTGACCCGGTAGCTAGTTTCCTACTAGCTCCAAATTTTCCAATGTATGATGAGGCGATAGGACAGATTGAGAATTTGAGCGGTGAGAGTGCGCAGTACACCCTTCCAAATTGAATCCCAAAACTCCGATTTTGAATGTCTATCGATTGTCCCAAATGAATCACAAATTGCCGATAGAACGTTTGATGAATTGTATGACTTTGTAGTGTTAGATTTACCCGATTGTGAAGGGTCCCTTTCGAGTGAAACGAATCCCAAACCTTTTGACCTCTACACTTCCATCCTAGAACCTGAATTGATTAATATCCATGCTTTTCATGAGGTGTCTGAGAAAATTGATTTTCACTTGATTGAGGATATTGACGCTGGGAATATTTTGGATGACGAACCCGCAGTTTTGGATACTTTTTTCTTCCCAATTCATCATCCCGAGTCATTAACTGTCTTTCCCGAACTCTATATGCATCTGGATTTTGATGATAAATGCATGGATACGCTGACTTTTGAGGGGAATCTTGAGGATAGCATTGAGGATGAAACAGTTTTAGTTGATGAGTCGGATTTTCCAATTCATCCTGTCCCTTTCATTGACTGCGTACACCCTCCTGAATCTTTAACCAATACCTTTCCTCAATCACTTCCCTCCATCCTCGTTTCGACCTTGCAAGAAACCATTTCATTTTCATTTACTATGTCTGGTTTACCAAGTTCGGCATAACCATGTTTTCTTACGAATCTTGAGGGATTTGACCCCATTTCTCAGTGGGTTGATAGATTAGCACAAACGCTTTTTACACATCGGTCATTACAAATTGTGCTAATCTATTCACTCTATTTCCACCCTCAAGTTCGTACTCCATTTCTTTTTCCCTTCCGCCATTCTTCTTCTCATATACCATGACCGTATACCACTTCTACCCCAATACGGTCTCGCGTATTCTCCATTTCTTTTCTCTCCGTATTCCTTCACTAGATCGGGCCTTATCCCGATAAATTTTTTGAATGGTTGGTGTTAACTTTTGGCCTATGTAAGGCCTTGTATAGCTTGATACTGTTCTCTTTTCCCCCCTAATCCTGAACTTCACCGCTTAAACAGTGGAAACACAGTTTCACTTAAGTTTGGGGGGGATCTTTTTGGTGTATATATTTTTGGTATGCTTTTTGCTTTGTATATATTCTCTTTAGGGAGCGCCGACAATTTTGACTCTCTTGGTATGGCCTAACAGTGAGGGCACTGTCAAGTTTATGTTTGGGGGTATGCTCAGTAAGCTTTCTACCTTCGCATTCATTTGTATATTCTCCATTTGCAAACTTATTTTAAAAACACATAAAAATCGAAAAAATTTCAAAAAAATATAAAAACTTTGTCGTCAACTTAGCTAATAGTGTAACTGAGATTTTATTCCAAAAGTTTAGTTGATAGGTTAGAAATAACTAAATTCTAGACTTAGGAATTGAAAACCATAAAAATAACCCTCATTCTGTTTAACTTTGACAAGTTTACGTCATTAAAGTTTTTTTTTATAGAAGTAGGTAATCTTGAGTTCAGTTCCTGAGTTTAGTCAAGATGAAGGGAAAGTATTGATGCTTTACAGAAAGATAAGTCTGAAAAATAGTTTCTATTCGTAAGTCCAAATTCAGAAAGTATATACCCTACAAACTGCACATACATGCACCTTGAAACATGGGATAGTAGAGGATACCTAGAAATACTCTTTCCTGAAAACCTAGTGTGAAAGAAAAAACGGTATTTAAAGCTAAACACCAAAGAGCATCATTGAAAAATATATCCGGCCTTGAAAAAGAAAAAAAAGAAAAAATATAATAAAGTCAAGACCTGGAAACTACTAATTACGCTCTAAGCTCGCACATTCATTAATCGGCTGTTAGTGCCTCAAGAAGCATTAATAGTTGCATGAAAGGTGTGTAAGCAAATACGTCCATCATTAATTAAAAGAAGTAGTATTCGGTATTAGGGTAAGGGTACTATAGCTTGAATTGAATTCTTGAGTGTAAGGGTGATATTTTACACACACGTAGGGGTATACAATCGATATTTGGAGGAAAGATAGAAATGAAGAATAAGACTTATGTTTTCCGTAAAACTGATAAAAATCCCTGATTTGATACCGCACTTTCAGAAGGACAACTCAAGAGATACCAACATCTTTCTAAATTTTTTTGGAACGTATATGATCTAAGGTTAAATAGATAGGAGGTGTGAAACATAAGGTTTGGATATTTCTAACTTAGGATGATAGAGTTTCTAACCTAGATAATAAACTGTACGAGTAGAATCGATGTTAACTTATGAAACTAACTTGACGGAATTTTGTGGGTAGTATCCGCTGAAAACCCTTGGTAGACAACACTCCTCCTACTAGCGACACCTAGACGTTCAACGGCTTGTTGCACGGTGCTGAGTGCAATTGTGTCCCCTGCGAAAGTGGGGCTAGGATTTTGTTTTGCTCGGGACGAGCAAAAGATTAGTTTGGGGGTATTTTTTCATATCAGAAAACTGCATTTTAATACCGCTCATTCATTATCTAATTTTTGTATATATCGGTGCTATTAACAGTGACTGCTCAGTAATTACAGATTACAGGTATCCGTGACAAAATACTGGAAATACACATAAAATCACGGATATTACAGTTGTGAGCTGACACTACCACCAGAACCGAAAACCGACCGATACTTCATAAGATTCTTTGTGCAACATGCTTGTGTACACACTTTTTATCTAAATGGACCAATACAATACATGTTGTACACAAGTGTGCACTAGGACCTAGGTGGCTGCCATTGCACACACTCATGATGGCTTAGCACAAGTGGGCTAGAGCAAATGGGCATAGTGTGATGTGCATTCAATGCATAAAGTGTTGATGTGATTCATAGCTACAAGTTTCCTTCCAAGCCCTGAGTGCATCCAAAGCCTTTGCTGATAAAATAAACTGGACCAGAGTGATATTAGGGACAACATGAGCCAACACACAAAGCACGAGACCAAGCCGTCGGATTTTAGCCGAGCACATGCCCACCAATACAGAGCAGGCCAGCCCAATTTACCCCAAATGCCCCCAGTTTCTCACAGTCCCTCCCTTGTTGCCACGTCAGCTCATTTTTATTATTTGTTAATTTCCTTTTGAGCCTATAAATACAGAACCAGTGATCAAAGGAGAGGGGTCCAAGTTTTCTCATTCTTTTTCATACACTTTGTAACTCTTTTTGTTTCTTTAGTTCTTGTACACAGCTTCCCCTTGAGTTCTTTGCCTTAACTTGATCTTGCAACCTCTTCATTGAGCTTGTAAGGTTAAGCTTTGGTTACTGCACTCAAGGGTTGTATCTTCATATTGGAATCAATAAAGCTTTCTTTTGCCTTCATTTGCCTTCATTTGCCTTATGTTTTTATCCCTCCCTTGATCTTGCAACCTCTTAATTGAGCTTGCAAGTTTATGTTTGGGTTATTAAACCCATGGTTTGTAACTTGTTCCATGGTTCCTAGTTCTTTCTTTCTTGCTCTTTTATTACTTGCTTTTACATTCTTGCAATTTATTATAATGGTTTACTTACTTGCTCTTTAGTTCCATGTCATTTACTTTCTTGTGTTGCTCTTTTCTTTTCTTTTCTTTTCTCTTTTCTTTTGCTATTTTGGTTTGTTGTTGTGAATGGTTTGTGAATATGTGTTGTTAGGAGAAGAATACGATATTGTAAGTTAACGTTTCGTTTCTCATTTCCTTTTCCCTTATTTTCCATTGAACTTCGTCCAAACGTTACGCAAGCGCTCCGTTAGGCATCCTACCCTACCAAGGTGACGGTGATCTCTAACCGCGACCGGTTGCATTCGGTTTGGCCAGAGGCGAGAGCAAGAGACAAGAACGGACGGACAAGGGTCAATAAGCCGGATTTCTAATACCGTGCTTAAATCCCCTAATCCACGTTGTTGCCGGTTGTTCTAGCTTCAATCGTTAAGTTCGGCTCAAAGGTTTTTAGTGCAGATTTCCTTAGCTTACACTATTGTATCTTTTCCTAACAAGATTTATATTTGCATATAACACATAGGATAGATATGAACATTTCCGCCCACGCCCATTAACTCGTCAAAACAAGAACTTAAAACGCTCCGTCTCACTGTTGATCGACCCGTGCTCATCGCGGCTAGCTACGATGCGACACCGTCCTTGATCGCGGTTAACTTTAGAACTCTTAAAACTTGACAACCCAAAAGCGTGCGATCAGGTTCTAGAAAGGTGTTAACGGGGTTACGCCCGTGGGATAATGAGGTTTATTTTAATTAGGTCCGTGCGAAATCACGGGGTACCTCCATCAAAGTACCAACACTGGCTTGGTTGAATGATTGGCGAACTTGTAAGGTGTAATTAATCCCGGCTAGTCTTACCTTTTAGGGTTTGAAAGAAGATTTGATAAAAACAGTGGAAGCCATCCTGATTAGATAAGATAATTACCAATCTAATCTTGCAAAAGTATACGCTAAGTGTTTTCTTCTCTTTCTCTCTCAAGGTAGCGACCATGTCAAGCCTTAATCAAGATAATAATATGGATGTATTGACCGAACCCGCAAGTTATACTGAGCAGGGGAACGTTGGTTCTGTTCTTTCTTATAATTGTTATAAGACTGAGCAGGAAATAGGGGAATATCCGGATTCCCATGCCACCCAAATGAAGAATAAGCATGTTGATGCATCTTCTTCGGGTGTGTTAGTTACCGAGAACTGTTCTCAGTACACTCTACGCCCTGGGTATAAGATACCGAATCGGGATCCCACTTATGTAATATGTTACATAGGATATGGAAAGGTAGAGAACTGGGAATGGGTGATCATTCTGTCAGAGTAGGGAATGGTGTAAATGTTGCAACCAAAGCAGTTGGCGAATATCATCTTGTATTACCAAATGGTAATACATTGATTCTGAACGAATGCTATTACATACCGAACCTTATATGCAATCTTATATCAGTTTATTTATTAAATAAACAAGGATATAATTTTGTAGTACAGGACAATGTTATGAACATTTTTCTGAATCAAAAGTTGATTGGATCAGGCTCGTTAAATAATGGCATATACGTTCTAAATCAAACCACGGTTCCTAACGTACAGAACACACACAAGAGGAAGAGTTCAGAAATGAACGAATCCTTCTTGTGGCATTGCAGATTAGGTCACATCAATGCGACACGACCAACTAAGTTAAATAAGGATGGATATTTGAATCCGTTCGAATTTTCATCTTGTGAAACTTGCCAGTCATGTCTCAAATGTAAGATGACCAAAACACCGTTTACTGGATACGGAGAAAGTGTTACGGAACACTTGGGACTGATACATAGTGTTGTATACGGTCTCATGTCTACACATGCCAGGAATGGTTCCTTGTACTTCATTATATTCACTAACGATCTCTCTAGATACGGACATGGGTTCCTGTTGAAACACAAGTCTAAAGCTTTTTAGAAATTCAAAGAATATAAGCATGAAGTAGAGAACCAAACGGGTAAAAGTATTAAAATCCTACGATCTGATTAGGGAGGAGAATATTGTAGGGTTCCTAGGCACACACATGAGGTTCTACGAGGCACCAACCATACCAAAATAAAAATTTTATGTGCCGAACAACCCTATGCAAGATCGTATACTAGAGGATAGGCGAAACAAAAAGCAAGCAAACTACTTTGCTACAAAGTGAAAAGGATTACAACCTTTGTAGATCCGGTCCTTTACTTCTAAAGCTCCGTGTTGACGTCCCTTCGCTGCGATCATCGCAATCCCGAACTCTTGTGACCGTTTCCTCGGAGAAATGAACGGGCTAGGTCGTTGACTTCGAGGCCGAAGATGATCTACGTCGAGGAGACTCAAACTCAAGCTCCATCTTCACTTGGTCATGAACTTTGTGAAGAGAACACTCAAAACTACATAGCAAGTGGTAGAGGATGAAGAAATAGGAAGCGGGTTCACTTTGGATTTTGTTTTCTCACTCTTTTTCTTCACTTGAAATTTTTCTAGCAAGCTTTCTTCTTCTTGAAGAAGAAGAAGAAGAAGAAAAGAATATGAATGAATAATGAATTAACTAGAATGAATAATGAATTAACTAAAATGAATAATCAAGTGATGTATATCATAATACAACCATGGGTGAGTTAACCTTTGTAGAGACTAAACCCTAGTTCAAGTTAATTGTTAGGTTAGTGAAAATCTTATGCAAAACAAAATGGTTAGACTTTGTCAAAGATGCTTAAAAGCTTCATAAATCTTCAAGCAAAAAACAAAGAAAGCCACCATTTTGTTTTTGCCACAATAAATAGAATAAATAAAGCCCCAACCATTAACCTAAACATGGTGTAAGTCAAACACACACCCAAGTTTGCATGTATCATCAATCATGATACAAACTAGTGCACAAACATATATCATATATACAACTTATGCACATCAAGTGAGAAAATCAATCTTAAGTGAAAAAATACTAGTTAATGTAAAGAATATATATATCAAATATATAATTATACATTAAATCATTAAATCGATACATGATTTAATGATTCGGTAATATCGCATATAACCGACTAATATCAAGTGTATCAATATATCGAATCAACACTTGATTCGGTAACCCGGCTATATCTCATATAACCGTCCGATGATACAAATCGCGAGAATAGAATTGTTGGAGATAGTGCCCTCAGAGTCAATTATTGGATCACAGGCACGTGATTGCAATGATTGAGGGAGGACCTATCCCGGTAGGACAGTCTTACTCGAGATGATAGTATGCTATCTGGTTTATCTTTATCATCGTGTATTGCTTTAGGTGACCTGACATGTCGCTATTACACGTTGATAGAGCCCCTAGGATTCTTGCTTGACTACCAGCAGTATGATGGCGATCATATACGTGAGAGCTGGCGGTCTATAAGCACATCCTTAAAAGGTCCCTAGTCGTAGGAGTTTCGAGACAGGGCATCGATACTCCATTAGTAGACTAGTGTATACAGTCGAGACCCCGACGAGGGGCGGTGGCCGGTCTCATAAGCCACTGGTGTCAGTTGGTTCACCTAAGATGTATACAGGTGCTCATTGGGTTATGAGTACACCGGACAGGACTCGCCGGGAACCTGCTAGTTGGTCTTATACCATATGTCAGATAGCAGTTCCCTGGTGACATGTGTACAGGTTAGTTCATCGACCTGAGATCGTCATTTGTCTCGTGTGAGTTCCCACTGTGCTTTGATTACTACCCTACCACGGCTCAAAGGAGTCGTGCAAACAGGTTTTAGTTGGGTACAGTCCCGAGCCACATGGAGGCAGTGAGCGGATCTGCAGGGGTTCGTCTCTCCCGGTATTGGGGGTAAGGTCGCGCTGTGTCTAGGAGAGCCATTACACAAAGCCCTCGGCCGAGGCAGGAGATTTAATGGTAGGTATTCCAGTAGTATCTCAGGGTGTTCTGGGCTACGCTCCGACACGACTTGTACCGCTTTTGGGGGTCTGACTTTTACCAACCCCCTTGGCCCACCATGCGATACTCATAGACGAACGGACCGGACTGTACGGATATTGTCACTGACAGGCTCAGTAGGGTGTCAGGATGAGTTCGCTCATCGACGTCCCTTTTGGTCAATAGCTGGTGGCCCGTTACGTATTGGCTTATACCTCTGACGTGCTAGTGGTTAAATCCACAGCCATAGTATTGACGAGTCTTTAGAGTCCACCACACTTTCAGTTACTCAAGGTTTCGGGCGAAACGCTGTAGAGGCCGTATGGAGATATGGCAGGGTCCGATCAGATACGTGCGGTATTGCACGGATCAGGATCGGACGGTTTGTACTAGAGGCCGTATAGTTATATGGCACGGTTAGATCAGATACGTGCGGTATTGCACGGATCAGGATCGAACGGATTTTACTAGCCGGCTTTGGTTTAAGCCGGATCCTAGTTTGGTACAGTTTAGATTTTGTCTCATTGCATTTGTATCCGGACGGAATACAGATGCGGGTGTGTATGCACAGTATCGGGGTTTTCCTGTAATTTATTACGGGACCAGTTTTCTGGAGTTGCCAGTTTGCATTCCGTTCCGGCCGGTTTTCCTTTGTTCTTTCCCGGCCGGACTTTTCCGATGGAGGGGGTTATTTGCATGTTTGCAAATAACATTTGTGGAGGGAGTTTCTTGCAAATGTATTAATTATGATAGCATCTTTTTGATACCATTCTTATCTATCATCATCACTTGCTTTCTGTTGATTTGAGGTGATTAGTAGTTGATGTGAGTTAGTTATGATGATGTTTGGATATGGTCACCCTCTCTCTTTTCCTACACAACTCCCTCTTGCTTATGTATTCCTTCCTCCACCATTCTCATTTGGGGGGGGGGGGGGTTGAACTCACTTGAGAGAAAAGAAGATGAGAGTTTCATTCTTGAGAGTGTGGCATTCTTGATCTCATTTTCATGCTAGAAAAATGCAAGCACCATTTTTCTTATCTTGATTCCTCCATCATCTTCAAAGGCAACAAAATCCCAAATGAGACATAGCTTCAACCCTACACATTCTACAGCAAATCTTGGACGCGTCGGCTAGCTTACTTCGCGCCCGAGTTGCCTCGGTATTGAGGTGGGAGCCCGTAAAAGATACAGGCGATGTGGTGCCCTTCCGGCGAGGAGGCGACGACCGGAGTTTCCGCGGGAGATCGGGACGATGACGAGAAGACCGGAGGACTCGGATCACTTGGTATACTTCTCTTCCCATCTCTTGTTTGCTAGTATAGGTTAATGGTTAACGATCCGGGTTTTATTGTCCGCGGTAGCGCCAGTTTCCAAGTAAGGAAAATTTTTGATTCCGCATTTTGGCCTCGGTAAGACGGCCGGGCGCTGCCGTGGCGAAACATGGTATCAGAGCCACGCCATTAACCTTGCCTAGCTTGTTCTAATGTGTTTTACATTTCCGATCGACCAAAATTCCAAAATCCGCGTTTTGCATGCATCAGTTTTCTGTCGATTTTTTCCGGGCTCGAAAAATTTTTCAGGTTGTGGAAAATTGATGTACATGAAGTTCTAAGAAAACTGCAAAAATTTGGTAAGCTGATCCTTCCAGAGGACCGCGGAACCGCGGCAATTACCCCTATTTTGCCGCGGTTCCGCCGCAGGATGTTCCCTTCATTTTACCATTTCTTTGCAGTGGGCTTTTGGGCTTAAGATAGGGGTTTTGGAATATTAAAATTGGGACCAAAATTTCTGTGAGTGCTACAGTATTACTTGGGGGCCAGCTTGTTAATTTTTGATCGATTGGATATTTTAAACACATTATTTCACAGTATTTACATTATATCTGCGACCGTGAATATCACTTGATCGGTAAATCCTGTCTAACTGCTATAGCCCGGTTAGACGGATTTGCGAACGTGATTTTCAAGTTGATGTTCTGTGTTTATGCTGTGTTGTTGCGGATCGGTCGTGGGGGATAGCCTGGATGCAATGCTAGTACTGTTTTGTTTTATATGTACATTTGATTTTGCGGGGCGAGCATCCGACATGTGGACTGCCGTCACTGCCTGTTTGTATTATTCTTTTGGGGCACGACCTGGTTGCGGTTGATGTACCCGGTGTATGTATATTTTACTTTCTGTACTAGGATTGCCCCGCGGTGGGGTGCACGGATAGCCGGGTTCTGGAGGGCAACAAGCCCGCATCTCATGGCATTGGGACGGAGGGGGCTTCACTCCAGGATTGGCGGGCTATTCGCCGCACTCGTAGGGGGTACAGGTTGACCCAGGAGGGGTGCCCGAGTTACCGGATTCCGTGAAGTGCTGGGTGGTCCATTCACGTTGCTGAAGGGGGCTGCCTCGCTTCAGGTTTTGGCGGGTGACTTGCCGCGCCCGTAGGGGTCTAGGTTTTCATTGCACAGGCTATCCACACGACCAGGGGAACGTCGGGTTTCAGCAGCGGCTCTGTGAAACCCGGGGCTTCTAGATATCTGTATTGTTCTGTGATGCTGTATATTTCTGTGATGTTGCATTTTATCACGCCTTGAGCGAATATAATATATTGGTATATATATTAGTAGATGTTGTATATGTTTTACATCCGCGCTAGTCCAGTCCCCGCTCTGTCGTTAGTTAGCTAACCTAACGGGTAATGACGGGACCCAGTGGCGAATGCGGATGACATATACGTACATCAGTATATTTTCGTTCTTTGTGGTGTGATCAATTGATGGGACTGCGTTGATTCGGATCAATGCGAGATAAACAAACCTATTCTGATGTTGTTGGAACACTTTTCAAAAAGCTGTTATTGCAAGGACGTTCACATTTGTTTTGCATCGTGGTATTCATTTGGAATATCCTGCTCCTCAGTCGACGAGGCAAGGGCCGAGATCCCTTCACCGGGAGTGACCCCTTGGACAGAAGTTTGCGTCAGGGCATTAACTTCACTATAGCCGATTACTTTTGCTTTGCATCGTGGTATTCAGTTGGAATATCCTGCACCTCATTCTACGGGGAAAGAGCCGAGATCCCTTCACCGGGAGTGACCTCTTTAGCAAAAGTTTTCGTCACTATATTTTTATAAAAAGTCATGCAGTTCCTTCAACGATATCAAGTTCATTACGTTAAAAGTTTTTCGCCAAAAACTAGACGTAGCCCTCCGTCATTTCTTACAAGTATTACTCAGTATTCGTGCTGCGCTTGTTGACTGTGTCAAGGCGTAGTGTGCGGTAGCTAAGTAGTGTTTGTTTGCAGCATATTAATAGGATTGGTTAGGACAGTCGTGCGGCCTTGTTGACTGTGTCAAGGGCTCGTACGGGTGGGTTTAATGCAATCCAGGATAATGACGGGTTGAACTTGACTAGGACTCTTTGATTTGTTGACTGTGTCAAGGTCACTTGGGTCCTAGGGGTAAAACTTTCATCGGGAGTTTCAAAAGAACTGAAACTTGCCAGGCACGCGCATACCTTCTGGAGTGTGGTGACGTGAGTGGATTTCGTCACGTTATCATGCGATGATAGTTGGGTCTCGATTCCCACTGATGAGTTGGTTTACTCCTCGGGTGATCCAGAATAATTCTTCTTTCAGGTTTGGAGGAGAATTTGAGGTACAGTGGGAGGTTTCCTGATTAGAAAAAGTGATAACCATTCTGATCTAGGATAGAGTGCACGCTGAGTGTTTCTTTTCTCTCTCTCTTTGGCAGCGACCATTGACCCGACCCTAAGACTATGACTCAGTGACCAAGTTGACCGAACCTTCTTAATACAGGCTTTTGGATTGTCAGAGTTGCAAACCTCTTTACCACTACTGCTTTTACCCTCTTCTCCAGGACACCCCGTATTACTACGAACGTCCACTTCCATTGGACAAAACCATCGTATGGTTATATACGAACTCGAAGGACTTCGAGGATGGTTTCTGGTTCTGGAGAAAACGGATAGGACTATTCAGTTGTCTTTTCTTTTCACCTTCTCTCAGGTTGCGAGTACTCCTTGGCTTAGGAGTAGTACACCTATTACGCAGATTGGATAGTCTTCTTCCAAACCTTAGGCTGGTGCAGAACGGTGGGGAATGAAGAAAACCAATTAGCATAAAGATGGTGTGCAGAAGGTATTAAGTTAAGACAAAGCAAGGGATTAGTAGGAGGGCAAAGTAAATTGCGACTGATATTCACGACCAAACTAAGTATTTCTTCGCCAATCCTAAATCACCTTTGTATTTCTCCAGGACACTCCGTATTACTACGAAGATCCCAGTTTATTGGATAATCCATCGTATGGTTATATACGAACTCGAAAGGAACTTGTTCCAGTTCGGGGATGGATCCTAGTTCAGGAGAAATAGGAATAAAGTACATTCAGGTGTCTTTTATCTTCACCTTCTCTCGCGTTGCGAGTGCTCCTAGGATTAGGAAAGTACACCCTTTATGCTTTTTGGATAGTCTTCTTCCAAACCATAGGCTGGTGCCGAACGGTAGGGAAAGAAGAAAACCATTTGGCCTAAAGGGGTGTACAGAAGGTAATGACTAAAGACATATAAAGGGATTTGGAGAGATGGCAAAGAGATATACGGTTACAGTTGTGAATCTGGATAATGGAAGAGGCATTACTAGGAATACCAGGATACCCCAACGAAACATTTCAATGTTTCAGTTTCACTGTGTACTGTTAATAGAAAACTGATTTCCCGATTAGACACATACTCCAGGGTATGCATTTACCAGGTATGATTCTCACATCTGTATGGTTTTATAGATGATGAGTGGGAGTAAGTTATTGGGAATTGGGTGATCATCCTCATTATATCGGGATTCGTTGTAATCGGTGATATTTGAGGAAGTCACCAGGGTTGTTTGCCGGACGGCAATTATTTGGTTTTGAATATCCGCTGTTATGCACCAATTTCAAATTGATATATCTGTACGTCTATTTATATAGAGTGAGATGTACCTTTTTGAAATTATGTCTACGACATTTACCTATATCAGTGGATGGTTAGGTAAGGAGCATTAAACAGCGGTGTAATTCTTCTTAACCATAAGTACAGTTTTCAACCTACGACACACAGTGAATGAGTTATCAGACTCAAGGGACTTATACAGAGTATTGTATGTCGTCCAGGGTCCATCAGGACAGAGGGGTTGGTCCTCGTACTATATTCGGTTTACTTATGACTTCTCTAGTTTTTAGACAGGTGTTTCGTGGAAACACAGGGTCCGAATTTTGAGAAGTTATAGGTATTCGAATAAAGTAGAGAACCAGGTATTGCAAGTGTCGGGATTCTTCAAAATGATCGAAGATGTAGATACTTGTGTATGGTATTCAGTTGATAGTAATGGTTAAGAGAACTTGCTTCTCTTTCAGGTTACTCATAATTGGAAGCACTCCTAAGTTGAGTAACGCTGATCGGCCTTCTTCCATTTAGTTGACATGCACTGGAGATAGCTGCATGATTTGAATCTGGTTCATTTAAATCAGTGCCTCTGGTTCTATATTGGATATAGAACAGTTCGTATCTTAACGATGTTAAGGTACCGGGAGTTGTCCGGCTTATGATTAAAACCAGACACTGGACAACTCAAGGCACGTTTCTGTAATGGCTGTTTGTGGGTTGACCCAGGCTATGACGAGGGTTGACTTTCTACCATCTGGAAGATCAATAGTGATATTGTTCTTAACTCGCCACATTTTAAAAAGAAATGGTTATTTTTCAGAAAACAGTAGTGGGAGTATGGTAGAACTGGAAGTGATTCCAGAACCGCAAACGATTACTGAAGATTTGATAAGGAACCTAAAGATTCAATCTGATTTGACATTCCATTAGCCACTCCGCAGATATGGTGGGTAAACTCAGGCACTCGAGAGGTACTTCGGTATGCTCAAGGACGGTGGCAGGGAGGTTCTTGTTTACCCAGACTTACCATTGCTGTTGTTCCAGACTGTGAGACCCGGCAGGAGGATGAGTATAGCGTCGTTCTAAACTAGCTTTAGAAGTGTACGTCTATATGACTCTGCCAGAGGGTTGTCGTAGTCAGTGGGAGCAGCGGAAGCATTGGTGGACAGTTGGCTTATGTCTATTTATAGACTAAAGCAGATATAGCGGAGATAGATCATCTATTTCTGATGTGAAGTCATAGGTTTGACTTCATCAGAATAGGGGATGGATCTGTTAAGAAGGTAGTAGGGTGTGATGTCCTGGTATTTGATGACATACACAGAGTAGGAAGTGACATTCCTATACTACGATCGGTTATACTTTGGTCGTCACACAGTGGTTTCTCCACAAGGGCCTTGGACATAATATCAGACATACTGGTTACTAGATCTATGGTTTTAGATCTAGATTTGGGTGGTTTCCCAATCAGGGTACTTTGACAGCATTCTAAGAGTATTTAGAATGGACGACTCCTGGCACGGTAGTGTACCTGCAGGTGATGGAGTCACCCTCTCTAAAGGTGTCCAATAGACTAAAGTAGAGAGGGATGTGCATGATTGGCAGATCACTTGCTTAGGCAATTGAGTCAATCATGAGATGTCAAGTACCACACCAGATGTTGTTCTTGCACTAGATGCAATAAGTTGACATTGATCCAATCCTGGAGAAACAATTGGAAGCAGTTTTAGAACATAAGTAAATGTTCTAAGGCATATGATAACGACAGCCTCATTAAGGAGACAGTTATCATTCCAGGCTTCCAAGGTGACATGGACGGCAGGGTGATCGTCAGAGTTGTAGTTTTCCCTCTAAACGAGGGGCAGTATTTTGGACAGGTGATCCAAGGCAATACTGAGGGAGGCATGGCGCAGGATGCTGATTAAGTTCAGTTGTCGATACAGTCTAAGAAGTTTGGATTTGGAGTTCATTTATGAGCTAAGTCCCATCATACATCCAGACACATTCTAAGACAGGTATTGCTCATTTCGGGAGATGGCATTCTCCGCGAACTTGAGATTTAGAGAGACATAGAAAGAAACATCTAGGCGGATCCACTCACTGAGGCTATTCCTCGAACGCAATAGTTTCGCAAACAGGCTTTGTGCGACTGACTAGTAGAGGAGTTGGGTGTTCGGTATCACACGGGCTGTGAGCATGCGACATCGCAATAATTAGCCTTGAGTGCAAGTGGGAGATTGTTGGAGATAGTGCCCTCAGAGACAATTATTGGATCACAGGAACGTGATTGCAATGATTGAGGGAGGACCTATCCCGGTAGGACAGTCTTACTCGAGATGATAGTATGCTATCTGGTTTATCTTTATCATCGTGTATTGCTTTAGGTGACCTGACATGTCGCTATTACACGTTGATAGAGCCCCTAGGATTCTTGCTTGACTACCAGCAGTATGATGGCGATCATATACGTGAGAGCTGGCGGTCTATAAGCACATCCTTAAAAGGTCCCTAGTCGTAGGAGTTTCGAGACAGGGCATCGATACTCCATTAGTAGACTAGTGTATACAGTCGAGACCCCGACGAGGGGCGGTGGCCGGTCTCACAAGCCACTGGTGTCAGTTGGTTCACCTAAGATGTATACAGGTGCTCATTGGGTTATGAGTACACCGGACAGGACTCGCCGGGAACCTGCTAGTTGGTCTTATACCAGATGTCAGATAGCAGTTCCCTGGTGACATGTGTACAGGTTAGTTCATCGACCTGAGATCGTCATTTGTCTCGTGTGAGTTCCCACTGTGCTTTGATTACTACCCTACCACGGCTCAAAGGAGTCGTGCAAACAGGTTTTAGTTGGGTACAGTCCCGAGCCACATGGAGGCAGTGAGCGGATCTGCAGGGGTTCGTCTCTCCCGGTATTGGGGGTGAGGTCGCGCTGTGTCTAGGAGAGCCATTACACAAAGCCCTCGGCCGAGGCAGGAGATTTATTGGTAGGTGTTCCAGTAGTATCTCAGGGTGTTCTGGGCTACGCTCCGACACGACTTGTACCGCTTTTGGGGGTCTGACTTTTACCAACCCCCTAGGCCCGCCATGCGATACTCATAGACGAACGGACCGGACTGTACGGATATTGTCACTGACAGGCTCAGTAGGGTGTCAGGATGAGTTCGCTCATCGACGTCCCTTTTGGTCAATAGCTGGTGGCCCGTTACGTATTGGCTTATACCTCTGACGTGCTAGTGGTTAAATCCACAGCCATAGTATTGACGAGTCTTTAGAGTCCACCACACTTTCAGTTACTCAAGCTTTCGGGCGAAACGCTGTAGAGGCCGTATGGAGATATGGCAGGGTCCGATCAGATACGTGCGGTATTGCACGGATCAGGATCGGACGGTTTGTACTAGAGGCCGTATAGTTATAAGGCACGGTTCGATCAGATACGTGCGGTATTGCACGGATCAGGATCGAACGGATTTTACTAGCCGGCTTTGGTTTAAGCCGGATCCTAGTTTGGTACAGTGTAGATTTTGTCTCATTGCATTTGTATCCGGACGGAATACAGATGCGGGTGTGTATGCACAGTATCGGGGTTTTCCTGTAATTTATTACGGGACCAGTTTTCTGGAGTTGCCAGTTTGCATTCCGTTCCGGCCGGTTTTCCTTTGTTCTTTCCCGGCCGGACTTTTCTGATGGAGGGGGTTATTTGCATGTTTACAAATAACATTTGTGGAGGGAGTTTCTTGCAAATGTATTAATTATGATAGCATCTTTTTGATACCATTCTTATCTATCATCATCACTTGCTTTTTGTTGATTTGAGGTGATTAGTAGTTGATGTGAGTTAGTTATGATGATGTTTGGATATGGTCACCCTCTCTCTTTTCCTACACTAACCTCCCTCTTGCTTATGTATTCCTTCCTCCACCATTCTCATTTGGGGGGGGGGGTTGAACTCACTTGAGAGAAAAGAAGATGAGAGTTTCATTCTTGAGAGTGTGGCATTCTTGATCTCATTTTCATGCTAGAAAAGTGCAAGCACCATTTTTCTTATCTTGATTCCTCCATCATCTTCAAAGGCAACAAAATCCCAAATGAGACATAGCTTCAACCCTACACATTCTACAGCAAATCTTGGACGCGTCGGCTAGCTTACTTCGCGCCCGAGTTGCCTCGGTATTGAGGTGGGAGCCCGTAAAAGATACAGGCGATGTGGTGCCCTTCCGGCGAGGAGGCGACGACCGGAGTTTCCGCGGGAGATCGGGACGATGACGAGAAGACCGGAGGACTCGGATCACTTGGTATACTTCTCTTCCCATCTCTTGTTTGCTAGTATAGGTTAATGGTTAACGATCCGGGTTTTATTGTCCGCGGTAGCGCCAGTTTCCAAGTAAGGAAAATTTTTGATTCCGCATTTTGGCCTCGGTAAGACGGCCGGGGCGCTGCCGTGGCGAAACAAGAATACAGTATCACATACTGGTATTATTCTCGGTCCCGCACATATCTCATATGCGCTCCTATTTCGTTTCGCTTGAGCCAGGAAACCTCTGTGTAGGACTCTAAAGACTCGTCAATACGCCGGCAGTAGGTGGTGATCATATCAATCACCCACAAGACGCAAGCGGTCTTCTAAACGTAACGGCCACCCGGGTATTGAGCGATTAGAAGATCAACGAGCAAACCTGCTCACACTCCTGTGAATCAAATCAGTAACACTTACCGTACAGTCCGATCTGTTCGTCTGATATGTCGCATATCTCGCCTAGGGGTGGTAAACGTCAGGCCCCAGTAGCTTGATAAGTCATGCTGATGTAAGGTCCATAACAAGCTTGAAACTTATGATAACACTTACCAGTAAATCAATGCAACCCTGGCCAGGGATTTCCAATTATGGCCAGTCGAGCATAGCGCAACATCAACCCCCAATACCGGGAGAGACGAATCCTCTCCTATCGCTCATTGCCTCCATGTGAATCGGGACTGTACCCAAAAACCACCTGTTAGCATGACTCAGTAGAGCCGTGGTAGGGTGGAAATCAAAGCACAGTGGGAGACACACAAGACTCTATGACGATCTCGTGTCAACAGACTAAGCTGTACCAGTGTCACCCGAGAACTGCCATTTGACGTGAGGTATAATACCATCTGGGAGTTCTCGGCGAGTCCGTTCAGTGTACCCAGTCATCACTGAGCACCCACATACCATCTCTGATGTCAAACACCAATGGATATGGGATCATCCATCGCCCATCACATGGGTCGAGAAGATATACGCTAGTTTACTCTGGAATATCGATGCCCCGTATCGATATTCCCATGACTAGGAACATTGAAAGATGTACTCATGGACTACCCAGGCCCCACTAGTATGATCTACATCATAGTCCTGCAAGTCGAGTGCACATCCTAAGGGCTTTATCAACATGTAACAGAGAGACAACAAGTATACATGTTAAGATAAAGAGCAACCAGATATCATGTCGAGCAAGAAAGTCCTACCTATATATGTCCCAGCATCCACTACAATATACATCTCATGTACAGTAATGGCCTCTAGGGCATACATATAACTAACAATCTCCCACTTGCACTAGGGCCATCTGTAGCAGTGGTTGCAGTATCTCATACTCAACCATCCCATAAAATATCTCTCTATGGGAAAAGGCCTTTGTCAGTGGATCCGCCGTGTTGTCCTCTGTGTCTACTCTCCTAACCTTGATCACTCTGGAGATCAACTATCTCCTTGATCAGATGATGCTGCCTCAGAATATGTCTGGGTCACTGATAGGACCGGGGTTCCTGGGCCAAAGCCACACTTCCATTGTCACACAATGGTAGGAACCTAGTTCTTCTCATGAACCAATATACACCCAAACTGCCTCTTTGGTAGTATCTTTGATTGCGATGTTACCAGCCTTTATCTTCTAGTCTGCCACGGTATCTAGCTTGGAACTCTTCCAACATACCGTCCCTCCACTGAGGGTAAAGACAATGCCTGCGACTGACATTCAGTCGTCCTTATCACTCTGGAACTTTTCCAGTGATTCTCCATAGGATCGATTGACACCATCTCACTATACCTAGTGAGAATCCTAATATCTATTTAGATCTATCGCATAGATCCAAATCCCAGGATTTAGGAGGTATCACCTTTATCCTATTTGGAGAATCCTTGTGATAAGAGGAGATTGACCGAGCGTAGCATAGGAAATTCTTTTCCTATCAAGAGTATGTTGTCCACGTACAATACGAGGATGACCATCTTACTCTCTACTACCCTTTTGTATATACAAGGTTCATCTACTATTTTGATGAAGTCAAACTCTTTGACTACCACATCAAAACAGACGTTTCAACTCCGCGATGCCTGCTTTATCCTGTAGAGCAACATACACACGTTTCCGCTTCTCCCACTGTTTACGTAGCCCTTTGGCTGTGTACTTATAGACGTTCTCTTCTAAATCAGTATTTAGAAATATAGTCACGACACCCAACCACCAGATATCGTAGTCATGGTGTGTAGCAAAAGTAAGTAGGATCTGGATGGACTTAAGCATAGCCACTTGGAAAAGATTTTATCATTATCCACGCCTGGTCGATGACGAAAAACTTTAACAAGTCTAGTTTTGAAAGTCTCAACTTTTCCATCTACACCAAGTAATTATCTCAAGATATACTTGCTTTTGATGGGGATTTAACCCTTCAGATATAGATTCCAAAGTACATACTTTGTTGGTGTACATGGATTCCATCTCAGATCGCTAAGCATCCAGCCATTCTTACAGAGTTCCCACTCTTGATGGCCTGCTCGAAACTAGTTGGGTCATCATCTCATGATGCAATCCTCGCTCCCACTGTCATCGAGAAACCGAAGTATCTCTGAGGCGGATGAGGAACCCTACTAGATCGGCGGAGAGGCTGAGGTTCGTTGGAGACTATTGAATCCTTTGGTTCTATCAAATCATCAGCTGTAGTTTGTATAGCTGGAAATCCTTCTAGTTCTACAGAACTAACCTTGCCACGAGCTTGTCCGGATTTTGCTTTTGACATAGGCCGGACAACCCCAATCTTAACTTGCTTAAGATATGGGCTCTTCCCATACCATATCTCATATGGAGTGGTAGGCGGTGATCTGATTCGAACCTAATTCAATAGCTATGCAGCTTCTTAAGTACATAACTCCTAAAAGGAAACAGGAAACTCAGCAGTACTCATCATAGAGCGCACCATATCATATAGGGTGTGATTGCTCCACCCCGATACGCCTATATATTGTGGTGTATACAGAGGAGTAATGCTGAGAGAGAATCTCATTCTCCTTTAGAATAGTCCAGGAATCCCTTGCTCAAGTATTCTCCTAAAAGGACATAATACTTATACCCATTTTTGGTTCTCTACTTCTGACTTATATTCGGTGATTATCTCAAAAGTTTCAGATATGTGTTTCAACAGGAACATATTTCTGAATCTAGAGAGATCATCAGTGAATGTAATGAAGTACAAAGAACCGGTCGTGGCATATGTAGACTGGGGACCTTTATACATCACTATGTATTAGTCCCAAGAGTTTACTAACTCTTTCTCTGTTTCGAGTAAACAGAGTTATGGTCATCTCATCTTTGTGACATGACTGGCAAGTTTCATAAGATGTAAATTTAAACTGATTTAAATATGCATCTAAATGTAACTTAAGCTAGTCGGGTCGCATTGATATGACCTAGTCTACAATGCCTCAAGAAGGATTCGTTCATTTCTGAACTCTTCCTCTTGTGTGTGTTCTATATACTAAGAACTGTAGTTTGATTTATAATATATATGCTTTTAGATAACGTGCCTGAACCAATCAACTATTGATATAGGAAATATGCAAAACATTATCCAACAATACAAAATTATATCCTTTCTTTAATAATTAAAGAGACTGATATGATGTTGTATGTCAGGTTCAGTATCTAATAACATTCATTCAGAATCAATGTATTCTGGTAATACAGGGTGATAGTGACCAACAGACTTGGATGCAACACTTGTACCGTTTTCGGTCTCATGAAACTTATCACCCGTTCTCAGTTCTCTACCTTTATGTAGCCCATGTAACAGATTACATATGCGGGATCCTGATCCGGTATCTAATACCCAGGACGTAGAGGATACAGAGAAACAGTTCTTTGTAATGAACACAGCCGAAGAAGATGCATCACTATTCACTTTCTTCGTTTGGGTGGCATGGGAATCCTGGTATTCCCCTATTTCATGCTCTGTCTTATAACAATTATAAGTTGGAGCGGGACCAACGTTCCCCAGCTCAGTATAACAAGCGGGTTCGGTCAATACATCCATATTATTATCTTGATTAAGGCGTGACATGGTCGCTACCTGGAGAGAGAGAGAGAAGAAAATACTCTGCGTGCGCTCTTGCAAGATTAGATTGGTTATATATTTTATCTAATCAGGATGGCTCCCACTGTTTTTATCAAATCTTCCTTCAAACCTTAAAAGGCAAGACTAGCCGGGATTAATTACACTCTACAAGTTTGCCTATCTTTCAGCCGGGCCAGTGCCGGTACTTTGAGGGAGGTTCCCCGTGCTTTCGCACGGACCTAATTAAAATAAACCTCGTTTTCGAAGGGGCGTAACCCCGTTGACACCTTTCTAGACATCTACTTGATCGGCTAATTATAAAGTGCAAAACTCTCCCAGGAGTAACAATTGCTCGGAGTGGGTATCAGGATGCAACTACCATATAGAAGGTATGCAATCTCATTGCAAATTTCAACACTTGAAACTTCCGATAAAGGTTTTTACCCCTAGCACTTATGACCTTAACTATGGTCAACAAATCATAGGTACTAGTCAAGCTCTACCAGTCATTTCGTGATTAATTAGACCCACCCTCATGACCCTTAACTAAGGTCAACAAAGCCACGCGACTGTCCTAACTAATCGCATCATATGCGGTGTAGGAAGACATCACTTAGCTACCGTACACTGTGCCTTGACTATGGTCAACAAACACAACACGAATACTAAGTACTCTACTTCCTAAAATGACGGAGGGTTGCAGTTGGTTTTTAAGGAAACCTTTAACGCTTTGAACTTGATCTCGTTGCGGAATCAAATGGTTTTAAATTGGAGTGTTTTTTAGGCTTTTGCTAGTTTCGCTAAAGAGGTCACTCCCGGTGAAGGGATCTCGGCTCTTTCCTCATCGAATGAGGTGCAGGATATACACAATACCACTATGGAAAGCAAGAACTAGAAAAGCAATCAAAAGACAAACCGAAGGTTGCAGCATCTGCTAGTTATTGCTAAAGAGGTCACTCCCGGTGAAGGGATCTCGGCTCTTTCCTTATCGAATAAGGTGCTGGATGTTCTACAAGGAACACCGCTATGCAAAGCAACAACTAGAGCTACCTAATTTTTGAAATCCGATTCCACAACAACTTTTAGGTTTATTTTCTTTCATTAATCTCATTAATGAATGTCCCATCATTTAAGTCCACCTAAACATCACAGATAAATACAACGTATGCTTATGCCATCCACATTCGCCTCGATGTCCCGTCTGCACCGTTAGGTTAGGTAACTAACGGCAGAGCGGGGCAGGGCAAGCGCGGGTGTAAAACATAAGCAACGTCTATATAATATATCATATATACTATATACAGTATCTATCTGAACATATCACATGATCACATCACAGATAACGCAGCAGAAAATATCATATGAAATATTGGATATACTAGGACGTCCGTGTTTTATTTTGAGCCTATATAAAACACGGATTCCACGGTCGTGATGAATAGCTAATCCCACACCCCTAGAACCCTACGAGAGCGGCAAGCAACCCTATCAATTCTAGAGTTAGGTGACCCAGACTCGACTCCTCGAGATGGTCTCCCACTGGACCCTAGAACCCGGTTACTTGTGCTCCCCTCCTTGGGTCTATCCTAATGCGGAAAAGTAAATAATATACAATGGTGACATCATCCTCAACCCGGAAGTGCCCCAATAAAAGAATATTACATACAATGAATTTTACATGAATGAAAATGAAAAACACTCATCTCACATAAAAAACCCCGGCTATTCAAACACGACGATCCAATATAACATATCCAATAACACATAACATCACATGTCATCAACGTAAGTAAATATGCCCATCCCAATTGTCGTTGACATATAGCAACGAAACCTGCGATATCACATATTACACTTACGGTCGCAGAAAAGAAAGTATAAAACTACAACAGTTGGAATCCGCAATCTCTTTAGACATCGCATGCCTAACCAAATGAATTCCTTAGACATCGCATGCCTTACAATTATAAACCCCGCATTTCAGTCTCATTATCGAAAACACTTTTCGATATCAAGTCGGGCAATTCAACAAGATTCCCGACATTCTGAACGAATGCTCGTCGCAAACTTTAGTAGACGGCTGCACCCCCGGATGCCATCGACGAAGTGCACTAAGGCGGAACACCGCTACCGCGAGCATCCATACAGATGCTTTTGGCTACGGGGTTCTCCTACAGTCACTTGGTCGGGACTACGGGGCGTGGCTGTCTATTAAGTTTACCCGGCGAGTATCCGCGTATGCTACGTGATTGCGACGGACTTTTGATCGCATCAAAATTCCGTGGCAACCGATCAATTGAGACTGAACTGCTAGATTTATAACATTCAAATGTTGTTGATTCCAATTATTGTATCACATTCCAGATAATTAGACATTGTTAAACTTTCTGATCGAATAACCAAATACCCAAGTTTTCCCAAATAGCTCAAAACTTGAGGGGAGTTTTAAAAAAATATCCATTTCATGCCACAGTACCAACGGTCCAGCCGTAGAAAGGTCAAGCCAACGCCTCATATGTGGCACGCCGTACTGCCCCAAACCCTAAGGTTCAAAAGGCAGTTCAAGACGGTCACATAATCGAGTTAAGGTTTGTTGTCATTTAGAGGGTCCATCGCGTTACTTGCACGACTTAGAAAGTTCTTAAACTACGGAAAAATCCAACACTTGGAAAGTTTCCGGGTCGGGAAAAAGTGAGTTATTGATATCCGGTCGAACTTTTTAACACTTTCTAAATTACCCGGAAAAACACAGACAAAGTTAAACTTTCCGATCGAATCAAAGAACTCCCAATACAACCCAGAAAACTCAACACTTGAGTATAAATTAAAAATTCCCAGAAAACACAGGAATTAAATAAAGACATTACAGTGCAAACAGTGAAGTAAGAAGCCACAGTATGGCCGCGGAACCGCCGCTTGACCTAGGGTACGGCCGCGGTTCCGCGGCGCGTTGATCGAATTGGGGTCACGTGCTGCATAGTAATTCCTAGAAAACCCTGCTGAATTTTTTGAGTATTTTTAATTAGGAAAAATCCATAGTTTTAAAAAATGTACAGAGAAGGGTTTTGATTAGGGTTTCGGGGTTCGATCGGGTTTTTAACTTCGTCTACACTTCGCCTAAAGCTCTAGCTTGGCTATGATACCACTGTAGGGTTCCTAGGCACACACATGAGGTTCAACAAGGCACCAACCGTGCCAAAATCAAAATTTTATGTGCCGAACAACCCTATGCAAGATCGCATACTAGAGGATAGGCGAAACAAAAAGCAAGCACACTACTTTGCTACTAAGTGAAAAGAATTACAACCTTTGTAAATCCGGTCCTTCACTTCTAAAGCTCCGTGTTGATATCCCTTCGCTGAGATCATCGCGATCCCGGACTCTTGTGACGGTTTCCTCGGAGAAATGAACGGGCTAGGTCGTTGACTTCGAGGCCGAAGATGATCTACGTCGAGGAGACTCAAACTCAAGCTCCATCTTCACTTGGTCATGAACTTTGTGAAGAGAACACCCTATACTACATGGCAAGTGGTAGAGGATGAAGAAATAGGAAGTGGGTTCACTTTGGATTTGGATTTCTCACTCTTTTTCCTCACTTGAAACTTTTCTAGCAAGCTTTCTTCTTCTTGAAGAAGAAGAAGAAGAAGAAAAGAATATGAATGAATAATGAATTAACTAAAATGAATAATCAAGTGAAGTATATCATAATGCAACCATGGGTGAGTTAAGCTTTGTAGAGACTAAACCCTAGTTCAAGTTAATGGTTAGGTTAGTGAAAATCTTATGCAAAACAAAATGGTTAGACTTTGTCAAAGATGCTTAAAAGCTTCATGAAGCTTCAAGCAAAAAACAAAGAAAGCCACCATTTTGTTTTTGCCAAAATAAATAGAATAAATAAAAACCCAACCATTAACCTAAACAAGGTGTAAGTCATACACACACCCAAGTTTGAATGTATCATCAATCATGATACAAACTAGTGCACAAACATATATCATATATACAACTTGTGCACATCAAGTGAGAAAATCAATCTTAAGTGAAAAAATACTAGTTAATGTAAAGTAATATATCAAATATATAATTATACATTAAATCATTAAATCGATACTTGATTTAATGATCCGGTCATATCGCATATAACCGACTAATATCAAGTGTATCAATATATCGAATCAACACTTGATTCGGTAACCCGGCTATATCTCATATAACCGTCCGATGATACAAATCGCGAGAATAGAATACAGTATCACATATTGGAAATATTCTCGGTCCCGCACATATCTCATATGCGCTCCTATTTCGTTTCGCTTGAGCCAGGAAACCTCTGTGTAGGTGGTGATCATATCAATCACCCGACAGCTATTCCATCTCGGCTGTCCATTGAACCCGCTCTGAATAATCCCCCTTTTGCCGGATTATTACCAATGTAACCATAAAAAGCCAATTTTTCGGGAATTTTAGACCAAGCTTCCGAGAAACTCAGATTTTCGGCTAGTCCGGCACCAACTCTTCGATATATTTCTTGCTGGAAGTATCCCTGATCCCACTGATAACGAGTGGGACCAAATAACTCGATTGGGGTAGTTGCTGAACCATACCACATAGTTCCAGCAACAACAAAAGATGCAAAAAAAAAAGCAGCAATACTACTAGAAAGTACAGTTTCAATACTGCCCATACGTAATCCTTTGTATAGACGTTGAGGCGGACGGACACTAAAGACTCGTCAATACACCGGCAGTAGGTGGTGATCATATCAATCACCCACAAGCCCCAAGCGGTCTGCTAAACGTAACGGCCACCCGGGTATTGAGCGATCAGAAGATCAACGAGCAAGCCTGCTCACACTCCTGTGAATCCAATCAGTAACACTTACCATACAGTCCGGTCTGTTCGTCTGATATGTCGTATATCTCGCCTAGGGGTGGTAAACGTCAGACCGCAGTAGCTTGATAAGTCATGCCGATGTAAGGTCCATAACAAGTATGAAACTACTGATAACACTTACCAGTAAATCAATGCAACCCTGAACAGGGATTTCCAGTTATGGCCAGTCGAGCATAGCGCAACATCAACCCCCAATACCGGGAGAGACGAATCCCCTCCTATCGCTCATTGCCTCCATGTGAATCGGGACTGTACCCAAAAACCACCTGTTTGCATGACTCAGTAGAGCCGTGGTAGGGTGGAAATCAAAGCACAGTGGGAGACATACAAGACTCTATGACGATCTCGGGTCAATAGACTAAGCTGTACCAGTGTCACCAGAGAACCGCCATCATGTTGGAGATAGTGCCCTCAGAGTCAATTATTGGATCACAGGCACGTGATTGCAATGATTGAGGGAAGACCTGTCCCAGTAAGGCAGTCTTACTCAAGATGATAGTATGCTATCTGGTTTATCTTTATCATCGTGTACTGTTTTAGGTGACCTTACAGGTCACTATTGCACGTTGATAGAGCCCCTAGAATTCTTGCTTGACTACCAGCAGTATGAGGGCGATCATATACGTGGGAGCTGGGGTCTATAAGCACATCCTTAAAAGGTCCCTAGTCGTAGGAGTTTCGAGACAGAGCATCGATACTCAAGAGTAGACTAGTGTAAATAGTCGAGACCCCGACGAGGGGCGGTGGCCGGTCTCACAAGCAACTGGTGTCAGTTGGTTCACCTAAGATGTGTTAGTTATATGTATGCCCTAGAGGCCATTCACATAGGATGTATATTGTAGTGGATGCTTGGACATATATTGGGAGGACTTTCTTGCTCGACATGATAGTATGCTATCTGCTTGCTCATTACCTTAACGTGTACACCGATTGTCTCTCTGTTACATGTTGGTAAAGCCCTTAGGATGTGTACTTGACTATCTGGACTATGATGCGGATCATACTAGTGGGGACATGGTAGTCCATAAGTACATCCTTCAAGGTCCCTAGTCGTGGGTGTATCGAGACGGGGCATCGATATACCAGAGTAGACTAGCGTATACCTTCTCGACCCATACAGATGGGTGATGGATGATCCCATATCCATTGGTGTTTGACATCAGAGATGATATGCGGGTGCTTAGTGGAGACTGGGTACACTGGACGGACTCGCCGAGAACTCCCAGATGGTATTATACCTTACGTCAGATGGCAGTTCTCTGGTGACACTGGTATAGAGTAGTCTGTTGACCCGAGATCGTCATAGAGTCTTGTGTGATTCCCACTGTGCTTTGATTTCCACCTTACCACATCCAAGAGGGCATGCAAAATGGTGGTTTTTGGGTACAGTCCCGAATCACATGGAGGCAATGAGCGATAGGTGGGGATTCGTCTCTCCCGTTATAGGGAGTTGATGTTGCACTGTGTTCGATTGGCTATAACCGGAAATCCCTGGCCAGGGTTGCTGAGATTTACTGGTAAGTGTTACCAGTAGTTTCTCGAACTGTTATAGACCTTATATCGACACGACTTATCGAGCTAATTGGGTCTGACGTTTACCACCCCTAGGCAAGATATGCGACATATCAGACGAACAGACCGGACTGTACGGTAAGTGTTACTGGTTGGATTCACAGGAGTGTGAGCGGGCTTGCTCGTCGATCTTCTGATCGCTCAATACCCGGGTGGCCGTTACGTTTAGCAGACCGCTTACGGCTTGTGGTTGTTTGATATGATCATCATCTGCTGCCGGCGTATTGACGAGTCTTTAGAGTCCTACACAGAGGTTTCCTGGCTCAAGCGAAACGAAATAGGAGCGCATATGAGATATGTGCGGGACCGAGAATAATGCGTGTATGTGATACCGTATTCTATTCTCGTGATGAATGTATCGATTGGTTGTATGCGATATAACCTAGTTATCGAATCGAAGATTGATTCGATAAGTCGATACATTGGATACTAGTCGGTTATATGCGACATGATCGGATCATTGTTTCAAGTGTTGATTTAATGATTTAATGTATAATTATATATTTGATATATTATTTTACATTAACTAGTATTGGTTCACTCAAGATTGACTTTCTCACTTGAAATGCACAAGTTATATATGTGATATATTTTTGTGCACTTGTTTGTATCATATTTGATGATACATGCAAACTTGGGTTTGTGTAAGACTTAAACCATGTTTAGTGAATGGTTAGGGTTTCATTTCACTTATTTATTTATCTATTTATTTTGGTTAAAAGAAAAATGAAAACAAAATGGTTGCTTTCATACAAGAAGCTTCTTGATGCTTCATGCATCTTTGACTAAGTGACCATTTTGTCTTCATCTCCTAAACCCAACCATTCAACTAACCCAAGTTTATTCTCTACACTTAACCAAGGTTGCATTATGATAAGAATGAATGGGATTTTTTTTTAAACTAATCCTTTTTATTCTATCATCATTTTCTTTTTCTTCTTCTTCTTCTTCTTCAAGAAGAAAGAAGCTTGCAAGCTTCAATGGTGAATTGAGAAAAAGAGTGAGAAATCCAATTCTAAAGTGAACCCACTTCCTATTTCTTCATCCTCTACCACTTGCCAAGTAGTATAGGGTGTTTTCTTCACAAGTTTCGTGGCTTGGTGAAGTTGGTGCTTGATCTTGTGTTGCCTCGACGTAGATCATCTTCGGCGTCAAAGTCGACGACCTAGCCCGATCATTTCTTCGACGAAACCATTACTAGAGTCTGGGATCCGATGATCGCAGCGGAGGGTCATCAACGCGGAGCTATAGAGGTGGAGGACCGGATCTACAAAGGTTGTATTTTCGTTCACTCTTAGTTAAGTTGTTAACAAGTTGCATGTTTCTCCTTAAACTCTAGTCAACGATCGCATTTGGGTTTCTCGGCACCGGAATTTTTTATTATTTTGGCATGGTTGATGCTATGTGAGACCTCATTAGTGTGCCTAGGAACCCTACAGTGGTATCATATCCTAGCTAGAGCCTTAGGCGATGAGTAGACGAAGCTAGAAGTCCGTTCGAACTCGAAACCCTAACGGAATACCCCTCTCTGTACTTTTTTTCAAAACTGGGTTTTTTCCAGATTAAAAATATGCAGAAAATTCAGCAGGGTTTTCTAAGAAAAACTGTGCAAAACGAGCTCCTGATTTAATTAAACGACCGCAGAACCGCGGCAAAAGCCTGCCTTAGGCGGCGGTTCCGCGGCCGTACGGTCGCTTCTCCCATTAGTTTTGGCACAGTAATTTCTATATTTGGGTGCTGTATTTTCTGGGAATTTTTAAATCTTACTCAAGAGTTGAGTATTCTGGGTTGTATTTGGAGTTCGTAGATTCGATCGGATTGTCAAACTTTGTCTATGTGTTTTTCCGGGTAATTTTAGAATATCTTAAAAAGTTCGACCGGATATAAATACCCACTTTTTCCCCTGCCGGGAAATTTCCAATTGTTGGATTTTTCCGTAGTTTAATGACGTTCCAAGTAGGGCAAGTAGCGCGATGGTCCTTCTAGAAGACAACAAACCTTAACTCGATTATGTGACCGTCTTGAACTGCCCTTTGAACCTTAGGGTTTGGGGCAGTACGGCGTGCCACATGTGAGGCGTTGGCTTGATCCTTCTACGGCTGGACTGTTGGTACTGAGGCATGAAGTGAATGTTTTTAAACATATTTCATGTGTTGAGCTGTTTCGGGAAAACTTGGGTGTTTGATAGTTCGATCGGAAAGTTTAACATATTCTATTTATCTGGAATGTGATACAATATTTGGAATCCACAAGGAGTTATGAGATAACTGATTTGAATGTTATAAACATAGCACTTTAGTCTCACTTGATCGGTTGCCACGGAATTTTGGCGTGATCAAAAGTCCGTCGCAATCACGTAGCGTACGCGGATACTCACCGGATAAACTTAATAGACAGCCTCACTCCATAGGCCCGACCAAGTGACTATAGGAGAACCCCCGTCGCCGAAAGCATCCGTTTGGGTGCTCGCGGCAGCGGTGTTCCGCCTCGGTGCACTTCGTCGACGGCGTCGGCGGTGTGGCCGTCTACTAAAGTTTGCGACGAGCATTCGGTCAGGATGCCGGGAATCTTGTTGAATTGCCCGACTTGATATTGAAAAGAGTTTTCGATAAATGAGACTAAACTGCGGGGTTTATAATTGTTAAGCATGTGATGTCTAAGGAATTCATTTGATTAGGCATGCGATGTCTAAAG
The DNA here is from genome assembly GCA_030015575.1 of Agapanthus africanus. Lineage (NCBI taxonomy): Eukaryota > Viridiplantae > Streptophyta > Magnoliopsida > Asparagales > Amaryllidaceae > Agapanthus > Agapanthus africanus. The sequence goes on from CM057337.1 coordinate 431,689,066, forward strand.
TGTTTGCGGATTTCAACTGTTGTAGTTTTACACTTTCTTTTCTGCGACCGTAAGTGTAATATGTGATATCGCTGGTTTCGTTGCTATATGTCAACGACAATTGGGATACGCATGTTTACTTACGTTGATGACATGTGATGTTATGTGTTGTTGGATATGTTATATTGGATCGTCGTGTTTGAATAGCCGGGGTTTTTTATATGAGATGAGTGTTTTTCATTTTCATTCATGTAAAAACTTGTACGTAATATTCTTTTATTGGGGCACTTCCAGGTTGCGGAAGATGTCACCTTTTGTATCTTGTTTACTTTTCCGCACTAGGATAGACCCAAGGAGGAGAGCACAAGTAACCGAGTTCTGGAGTCCAGTGGGAGACCAACTCGAGGAGTCGAGTCCGGGTCTCCTAACTCTAGAATTGGTAAGGTTGCTTGCTGCTCTCATAGGGCTCTAGGGGTGTGGGTTTGGCTATTCATCGCGACCTTGAAATCGGTGTTTTATACTGTCTCATATTGAAAACACGGACGTCCTAATATATCCAATGTTTCATATGATTCTTCTGCTGCGATATCTGTGATGTGATCATTTGATGTTCTGTGATAAATACTGTATATAGTATATATGATATATTATATAGACGTTACTTATGTTTTACACTCGCGCTAGCCCTGCCCTGCTCTGCCGTTAGTTACCTAACCTAACGGTGCACGAGGGGACATCGAGGCGAATGCGGATGGCTGTCACGTCCCGAAAGTACGGAATATGACCGGCACTTAAACTACGAACGTCTCGAGTCGTACGTAATCTAAGTAAGCCGAAAACCCAGAAACCCAAACCAAGAAAAGTAGTAGAGTGAAGGAAAACCAATTTAAAACAAGTAGTTTTAATAGCATAAGCCGAATTATGCGGTTTTAAAAAAAAACATCAAATATTTCCCGAAAATTTCGGCAGAGTCTCCTTTGTAAATACTGGCCCCCAAACGGGATACAGCATGAATAGTATACGAAATCAATAAAAAGGCATCCCCAAGCGGGAGCTAGCTCTTCGTCAATCGACGGTCACAACCCCACAAGCAATATAATATACAACTCCAACGGCGAGGATCAAAATTCAAAAAGAAACTCAAAACCATAAGAAAACCACAGAAATATAACGCGCGACTCTAAGGTCGAAGGAAAAACATCACTGGTCTCTATCTCAAAATAAATACATATTTGGTTGATGGAACTTCTAGATACAACAGAATAATAATATACAAGATAAATATTGGGGGTACGATACAGCTAAACCCACCTACTAGCAAATCACCCGAAGGAAACTATGCCTGCAAGCCGTAATGAAACCTGTACGGCAAACCTGAAAGAAACTGGGGCACAACAGGGGTGAGTTGCCAACTCGTGAATAGAAAAACATCTACGAAAAGAAATCGCATAAATAACGCAATCCTAGGTCAATGATCATAATATATCCTTAAATATATAACCAACAACCCATAGCAATGGTTAGGGCAAATATCTAACCCAAGTGTAATTCCATGTGCCCGTGTCAGTGCCTCAGGTAGCAATGTATCATATGGATGATGTATGAATCCATGGAACAAAATGCATGTACTGAAGAAAACCGCTTTCATAAATCAGTGAGATTTCTGTATTTTAAAAGTGAGGTACCATAAATGAAATCAGCATAAAACAGTGCCCAGCATCGACACAAAACAAGTGTCCAAATATCTCGATATCTCTGTATCACAATCTCTGTACCTCAATATCTCAAAATCTCAAAATCTCAATCACAATATCTAGGGCGCCGTCAATCCAGACCGGCCCCTACCATCCATCTCAAGACCACGACGGTATCCTCCGGATATCCGACGCGTCGGGTAAAATCACCGGTAGGTAGTCTCCCCCTGCCAGGCTCATCGTCATCACCACGAGCTTCTTGCCCCAGGGTACCTTACCGGGTCCACCATGTACCCGAAACGGTTCATCCAACTCCTCGAATCGGGTCTCGAAATCCATCAGCAAACTCATGGTGGACGACTCATACATCATGGGAAAAACCGCGCTTTTCATTTAAAAAGAGAAAGAAGAAGTTTGTATATGTTTTGCGGTTTTCCCCAAATCCAGAAAATCTCATGGAAATCCGAATCCAAACCTCAATAGCACCTAAAACGTGAATATATGCATGAGAATCCATGAATGCGGCATAACAATGAATAACAGTATGCATGAAGTAGCAGGTAATAACTACAATGTCTAGACTAACATATAAGATAAGTACACTAATATCATGTCTAAACTATTAGCTAATAGGCTATGTCAAGCAATAATATTTTCTAAGGTGTACGTGACATGGCAATTACCGATGAAGATGTGTATGAGCCGGCAAGTAAGTGTACGTGGTACATACGCATCATCGGTAATGGTGCTGGTGTCCTAACCACAAGATATCAACAGTAGAATATGAAGCATAATATAAGCATGTGATGCGGAGCGAACAACAATAATGAGCGGGAGCTGAATACTAGACGCAACGATAACTAATCTGCATTAACCTAATATAAGTCCTACCATGGTGCCTTTTGAAATAACACGAATCGTGGGGTTTTGAAAATAGGGGCTACGGTGTTTTTCAGAAAAGATACGTTTTTTGAAATATCCGTAGAATCCCTTGACTTGTCTTTTAAAATACGCACGATTCGTAAGCTTTGAAATAGGTAGGAACCGAATCTAATCTAACAACTAACTAAACTAAAGGGCTAAGCTACAAACTAGACTACAGGTAAGGAAACCGCCTAACATCTGAGTCGATACATATACATACCTGTATATATATTAGTCGGTGATCCCGCCTCAATAATATCATATCCGATACCATATCTATAATCAGACATCCCAAGTCAGGAGTGCGGATCAATCATCAAGATATATCTCGTACGTAAATCCGTCGTACGGCATCCCCAAATCTGGGTACGGGTCAATATCATATTCCTCACACTGTTTCTCTGGTATCCTCTTTATCTAAGATCATAGTCTAGGGTACTGACCTATGTCTTGTACAATACTAATATCCTCAATATACTCATGATCTGAATACTGATCGACAATCTCGTACAAACCGATATCGTCAGCACATATCATCATCAAGGGGTATACATCGCCCGATACGGCCTAATATCAATATCCTTGCATAACATGCCTCATATCACGATCACATGTCGACCATTTTATTTATAACACTATTCACCCGTATCGCCGCCCTAAGATCCGCTATAACACCAGGACGTACCTCAAGTACGAATCCTGCCATATCACCGATATCACAACCTCAACACAAATCTCTTCGACTCATCTCAATCCCAAGTATCATCCTCAAATTCGTATGTGAACACATAGTCCCATACCCATATGAACACATAACTATATATATTCCCGTAAACACAAATGGAAGAAGAATGTATGCAAGTATGGGTGGGGGTGTGCATGTATGGTGCGACCACTACTCTAGGGTTTCGCGATACTAAACCATCCATATTTATCATCAATAAACTCAAACAAAATATAATCAATAAATGTGTGTATATGTATTCGTATACATCACCACGAACTGCGGGGGTGCTATACGCCATCCACCCGACTTGTCCCCGTAGATATAAATCTACTCACCTGGTCCTCGCTCGCCGGTGCCGACGTCGCCACGCGCTTGCTTGTCGTCTCGAAGTCCACATGGGGTACCTACATATCATAACGCACCATATCGCATTAAAATCCGACTCATGACCAAAACGACGCACGAATCCCACATAGGTCAAAACCTATGGTTGCTTTCACAAATCGACCCAAAAACCCTCGACGTCGGCGTACAAACGCCAAAACTTCGAGAAAACTCCCAACACACTCATTTGTACAATTACAAGCACTAATTATAATATAAAATAGCTTAAAATTCACAAAAACCCCAATTTCACTTAAAAAGTCATTTTTCCGAAAATCTAGCAAGCACAAATCACCGTTTTAGTACAAAACTCGATGTATAAACGAATCTAGCGGCCATAATACTTATTAAATATCTTAAATAAGTCATATAACCCATAACCATAATTTAAGCTCATCAAACTATATACGTTTAAAAAAACGAGTTTGCAATTTTACCCAAATTTCAACCATTTTAGCAAAAAAAAGCATAAACAACAAATTTAGCTCGGATTTGCTTGATCTAAAATATTAAAATACAATTTAAAATGTTCATAATATCATGGATACCCTTATTATATTTTAAACTCACTCATTTCCACCAATTCTAAAAACCTAGTTTGCAATATTTATACAATTATAACAATTTTAAATTAACAATTTGCAAACTCGCAATTAGATTAGTTTTTGCAAGCATTAACATGATAATCTTCTCATGGTAAATTTAAGCAAGTAACAACCACTCTAATTGAATCTAAACCCTAACTTTTGAATCCAAAAGCTTCTCTTGAAAATTCAAGTCTTGAAATTGAATCCAAATTAAACCCTTCCTTAACCTAGTTTGAAGTAATAACAACAATTTAACAAAAGCACGAGATTTATACCTCACAATATTTGAGATCTAGCATGAAAATCTTGACCTCCACTATGCTAACTTGCTCCAAGAATCATGCTAGTATAGGCTAAGGAGAAATGGGTAGGGATTAGATTTGAATTTTGTGGGATTTTTGCATTGATTTTTGAGTGAAATTTGATGAATTTTGAGGGGAAATGAGATGAGAATTTTTGTGGGGCTGCACAATGGAGGGCTCGGCCAGAATGGGGAGGATGAGGAGAGAGAGTGAGGTGTTGAAAATGATGGGAAAAAAACAAAGCCCAAACCTCGATGTTATAACATATTCAATTCCCTTTTAATTTCTTGTATTCTTTTCTCTTCATTGACTTTTCAAGTGGGGAAAATGAGGGGAGGGCTGCTGATTTCAGCCACAAAATGGGAGAGGGTGAGGGTGTGTGGGTTTGGTTATGGGTGTGGGATGAGGGAAAAAGATAAATACTATACCCCAAACATCCGTTTACACTAAATTCACTATTTAAGCCTTTTTTCTTCAATAATTTTCTAAACCGTTTTGGCAAATGATTTCGTTTCAAAAACCACATGATAAAATTTTATTTAATACTTTATGATGCACAAAATTTGTTTCAACTCATTCTAATTTGTAATTTTCCCTAATTAAATATATTTGTGACGGCTTAAAATAATATTAAAATAATTAATTTCGGAAAAATTTTCAGAAAATTTGAAATTTCACCAGTGGTTCAATAAACACCAAATACTAGCAATTACATAGCTAGAATATGTATATTTAATTTTATAATAAAAATATTTATATTTTGACTTTTTACAGAAAACCCCCTTATTTTACCGTTTTTTCGAAATTTCACCGAAACGATTTTCAAAACGTTACAATGGCATAAGTGTACGTCGTATTTATCTGTGATGTTTAGGTAACTTAAATGATGGGACTTCATTAATATGATTAATGAAAATAAAAAGAAACCTGAAGATGTTGTGTAATCGAATTTCAAATTAAAACAGGTAGCTACAGTTCTTGCTTTGCACAGAGGTATATATGATATATCCTGCACCTTATTCGATGAGGAAAGGGCCGACGATCCCTTCACCGGGAGTGACCCCTCTAGCGATAACTTGCAGATGCTACAATCCTCGGTTTGTCTTTTGATTGCTTCTATAGTTTCTGCTTTGCACAGTGATATATATGATATATCCCGCACCTCATTCGACGAGGAAAGGGCCGACGATCCCTTCACCGGGAGTGACCCCTTTAGCAAAACTAGAAAAGCCTAAAAAACACACCATTTCAAAAATCATTTGATTCTACAACGATATCAAGTTCATTACGCAATAGGTTTTCAGAAAAACCTGTCGTAGCCCTCCGTCATTTCAGATAAGTTGTATATAGTATTCGTGCTACATTTGTTGGCTTTCGTCAAGGTGTAGTGTGCGGTAGCTATATACTGCTTATCTGCTGCATACGATGCGATTGGATTAGGGTAGTCGTGCGGCTTTGTTGGCTTTCGTCAAGGGTCGTGCGGGTGGGTTTAATTCAATCAAGAAATGTACGGGTTGAACTTGACTAGCGGGCTATGGTTTGTTGGCATTTGTCAAGGTCATTGCACGTTAGGGGCAAAATTATCGGGAATTTCAAGTGTTGAAATTTGCAATGAGATTGCATACCTTCTATGAGATAGTTGGATCCCGATACCCACTGAGAGTAAGACTTACTCCTGGGAGAGTTTTACACATTACAATTAGCCGATCAAGTAGGTGTCTAGAAAGGTGTTAACGAGGTTACGCCTCTAGGAAAACAAGGTTTACATTAATTAGGTTCGTGCGAAAGCACGGGGGACCTCCCTCAAAGTACCGACACTGGCCTGGCTGAAAGATTCGCGAACTTGTAGTGTGTAATTAATCCCGGCTAGTCTTTCCTTTTAGGGTTTGAAGGAAGATTTGATAAAAATAGTGGGAGCCATCCTGATTAGATAAAATAATAACCAATTTATTCTTGCAAGAGCGCACGCTGAGTGTTTTCTTCTCTCTCTCTCCAGGTAGCGACCATATCACGCCTTAATCAAGATAATAATACGGATGTATTGACCGAACCCGCTTGTTATACTGAGCTGGGGAACGTTGGTCCCGCTCCAACTTATAATTGTTATAAGACAGAGCAGGAAATAGGGGATTACCAGAATTCCCGTGCCGCCCAAACGAAGAAAGTGGATGCTGATGCATCATCTTCGGGTGTGTTCATTACAAAGAACTGTTTCTCAATGTCCTCTACGTCCTAGGTATTTGATACCGGATCAGGATCCCGCATATGTAATTTGTTACATGGGCTACAGAAAGGTAGAGAACTGAGAACGGGTGATAAGTTTCATGAGACAGAAAACGGGGCAAGTGTTGCAGCCAAGTCTGTTGGTCACTGTCGCCCTGTATTACCAAAATACATTGATTCTGAACGAATGTTATTAGATACTGAACCTGATATACAAAATCATATCAGTCTCTTTATTAGTAAAGAAATGATAAAATTTTGTATTGTTGGATAATGTTTTGAACATTTCCTATATCAAAAGTTGATCGGTTCAGGCACGTTATCTAAAAGGATTGATGTTCTAAATCAAACTACAGTTCTTAGTATACAGAACACACACAAGAGGAAGAGTTCAGAACTGAACGAATCCTTCTTGAGGTATTGTAGACTAGGTCATATCAATGCGACCCGACTAGCTGAAGTTACATATAGATGCATATTTACATTAGTTTGAATTTACATCTTATGAAACGTGCCAGTCATGTCACAAAGATAAGATGACCACAGCTCTGTTTATTGGTAACAGAGAAAGAGTTAGTAAACTCTTGGGATTGATACATGTTGATGTATGAAAGGTCCCCCGTCTACACATGCCAGGACCGGTTCTTTGTACTTCATTACATTCTCTGATGATCTCTCAAGATTCAGTCATATGTTCCTGTTGAAACACAAGTCCGAACCTTTTGAGATATTCACAGAATATAAGTTAGAAATAGAGAACCAATACAGGTATAAGTATTATGTCCTATGATAAGATCAGGGAGGAGAATACTTGTGCATGGAAGTCTTGGACTGTTCTAAAGGAGAATGAGATTCTCTCTCAGCATTACTCCTCCGTATACACCATAGCACGATGGTATATCGGGGCGGAGCAATCACACCCTATATGATAAGGTGTGCTCTATGATGAGTAATACTGAGTTTCCTATTTCCTTTTGGGAGTTATGCACTTGAGTAGCTGCATACCTATTGAAAAGGGTTCAAATCAAATCAGTTGCCTACCACTTCATATGTGATATGGAAAGGGAAGAGCCCATATCTTAAGTTAGTTAAGATTTGGGGTTGTCCAGCCTATGTCTGAAAAGCAAAATCCGGACAAGCTCGAGGCAAGATCTGTTATGTAGAACTGGAAATGTTCCAGCTATACAAACTGCAGCTGATGATTTGATAGAACCAAAGGATTCAGTAGATTCTAACGATCCTCTGCCTCTCCGCCGATCTAGTAGGGTTTCTCACCCACCTGAGAGTTACTTCGGTTTCTCTATGACAGTGGGAGCAAGGATTGCATCATGAGATGATGACCCAACTAGTTTCGAGCTGGCCATCAGGAGTGGGACTCTGTAAGAATGGCTGGATGCTTAGCGATCTGAGATGGAATCCTTATACACCAACAAAGTATGGACTTTGGTTGCTATATCTGAAGGGTTAAATCCCCATCAGGAGAAAGTATATCTTGAGAAGATTACTTGGTGTACTTGGAAAAGTTGAGACTTTCAAAGCTAGACTTGTTAAAGGTTTGCATCATTGACCAGGTATGGATTTTGTTGAAACCTTTTCTAAGTAGCTATGCTTAAGTCCATCCAGATCCTACTTGCCATGGCTATATACCATGACTACGATATCTGGTGGTTGGGTGTCATGACTGCTTTTCTAAAATGATACATGGTTTCAGAAAAGAGAGTCTGTAAGTACACAGTCAGAGGGCTTCGTAGACAGTGGGAGCAGCGGAAACGTGTAGAAGATGTTTTATGTGATAAAGCAGGCATCGCGGAGTTGGAATACCTGTTTTGATGTATTATTCAAAGAGTTTGGCATCATCAAAATGGTAGATGAACCTTGTATAAACAAAAAGGTAGTATGGAGTATGGTGACGATCCTCGTAGAGTACGTGGATGATATACTCTTGATAGGGAAGGATTTCCTATGCTACGCTCGATCAATCTCTGCTTATCACAATGATTCTCCACATAGGATCAAAGTGATACCTACTAAATCCTGGGTTTTGGATCTATGAGATAGATCTAAATGGATGTTAGGATTCTCACTAGATGTAGTGAGATGGTATCAATCGATCCTGGGGAGAATCACTGGAAGTGTTCCAGGGTGATAAGGATGACTGAATGTCAGTCACAGGCATTGTCTTTACCCTTAGTAAAGGGACGGTATGTTGGAAGAGTTCCAAGTTAGATACCGTGGAATACTAGACGATAAAGGCTGGATACATCGCTACTTAAGATGCTACCAAAGAGGCAGTCTGGATGTATATTTGTTCATGAGATGAACTTCGTTCCTCCCATTGTGTGACAATGGAGTTGTGGCTTATGCCTAGGAACGCCTTTCCCATCAGTGATCCAGACATATTCTAAGGCAGTATCACCTGATCATGGAGATGGTTGATCTCCAGGGTGATCGTGGTCAGGAGAGTAGACTCAGAGGACAACACGGCGGATCCACTCACAAAGGCCTTTTCCCAGAGAGAGACATTTATGGGATGGTTGAGTATGAGATACTACAACCACTGCTATCAGATGGCCCTAGTGCAAGTGGGAGATTGTTAGTTATATGTATGCCCTAGAGGCCATTGCTATACATAAGATGTATATTGTAGTGGATGCTTGGACATATATAGGGAGAACTTTCTTGCTCGACATGATAGTATGCTATCTGGTTGCTCTTTACCTTAACGTGTACACTAATTGTCTCTGTGTTACATGTTGGTTGTAGGGTTCCTAGGCACTCTAGTGAAGTCTCACAAGTGATCAAACATGCCCAAATCAAATTTTACGGGTGCCTACAAACCCGACTACGGATCGTTTACTAGATATTTAGGCGAAACAAGCAAACTAGTTAACATTTTAACTAATGGAACGGACATACAACCTTTGTAGATCCGGTGCTCCACCTCCATATCTCCGTAACGAAGTCCTCTCCGCTGTCCAAAAAGAATCCGGGCTCTAGAGTCGGCTTCGTCGGAGAAAAAGCGAGCTAGGTCGTCGATGTCCATGCTGAAGATGATCTACGTCGAGGCATCGAAAGATCAAGCTCCACCTTCACCAAGTCATGAAAACTTGTGAAGGAAACACACTCTACTACTTGGCAAGAGGTAGAGGATGAAGAAATAGGAGTTGGGTTGACTTTAGATTTGGATTTCACACACTTTTTCATCAATCACCATTGATGTAGCAAGCTTTTTTTCATTGAAGAAGAAGATGAAGCAAGAAGAAGATGATATGATAACATAATTAAATTAGAAAAGAAAATATGATACTTATCATATCATTAACCTTAGTTAGGTGTAGAGAATTGACTAAGGTTAATATGAAGAGTTAGGGTTAAGAAAGAAGACAAAATGGTTACTTAGTCAAAGTTTCAAGAAACTTCAACTACAAACAAAATAAGCCACCATTTCATTTTCTTTTTCCAAAATAAATAAATTAATAAATAAGAAAAAGAAAACCCTAATCTTAATCTTAACCATGGTCAAATTCTTTACACTAACCCTAGCTTGCATGTATCATCAAACATGATACAATCATGTGCACAAAATATATCACATATGCAATGTGCACAAACTAAGTGAGTGAATCCATTTAAAGTGAACCAATACTAGTTAATGCAAAGCAATATATCAAATATATAATTATACATTAAATCATTAAATCAACACTTGATTCAATGATCCGGTCATGTCGAATATAACCGGCTAGTATCCAATGTATCGGCTTATCGAATCAATCCTTGATTCGATAACTAGGTTATATCGCATGTAACCAATCGATACATTCGTCGCGAGAATGAAATACGGTATCACATACACGAATTATTCTCGGTCCCGCACATATCTCATATGCGCTCCTATTTCGTTTCGCTTGAACTAGGAAACCTCTGTGTAGGACTCTAAAGACTCGTCAATACGCCGGCAGCAGATGATGATCATATCAAACACCCACAAGCCGCAAGCGGTCTGCTAAACGTAACGGCCACCCGGGTATTGAGCGATCAGAAGATCGACGAGCAAGCCCGCTCAGACTCCTGCGAATCCAACCAGTAACACTTATCGTACGGTCCGGTCTGTTCGTCTGATATGTCGCATATCTCGCCTAGGGGTGGTAAACGTCAGACCCCAGTAGCTCGATAAGTCATGCCGACTTGAGGTCCATAACATTCGTGAAACTACTGATAACTCTTACCAGTATATCACTGCAACCCTGGCCAGGGATTTCCTGTTATGGCCAGTCGAGCATAGCACAACATCAACCCCCAATACCGGGAGAGACGAATCCCCTCCTATCGCTCATTGCCTCCATGTGAATCGGGACTGTACCCAAAAACCACCTGTTTGCACGACTCAGTAGAGCCGTGGTAGGGTGGAAATCAAAGCACAGTGGGAGACACACAAGACTCTATGACGATCTTGGGTCAACAGAGTAAGCCGTACCAGTGTCACCAGAGAACTGCCATCTGACGTGAGGTATAATACCATCTGGGAGTTCTCGGCGAGTCCGTTCAGTGTACCCAGTCTCCACTGAGCACCCGCATACCATCTTCGATGTCAAACACCAATGGATATGGGATCATCCATCGCCCATCGCATGGGTCGAGAAGATATGCGCTAGTCTACTCTGGAATATCGATGCCCCGTCTCGATATTCCCTCGACTGGGAACATTTCAAGGATGTACTCATGGACTACCCAGGCCCCACTAGTATGATCTACATCATAGTCCTGGAAGTCGAGTACACATCCTAAGGGCTTTATCAACATGTAATCAGAGAGACAGAATGTATACATGTTAAGATAAAGAGCAACCAGATAGCGTACTATCATGTCGAGCAAGAAAGTCCTTCCTATATATGTCCCAGCATCCACTACAATATACATCCAATGTACAGTAATGGCCTCTAGGGCATACATATAACTAACATTGGTAAAGCCCTTAGGATGTGTACTTGACTACCTGGACTATGATGCGGATCATACTAGTGGGGACATGGTAGTCCATAAGTACATCCTTCAAGGTCCCTAGTCGTGGGTGTATCGAGACGGGGCATCGATATACCAGAGTAGACTAGCGTATACCTTCTCGACCCATACAGATGGGCGATGGATGATCCCATATCCATTGGTGTTTGACATCAGAGATGATATACGGGTGCTCAGTGGAGACTGGGTACACTGGACGGACTCGCCGAGAACTCCCAGATGGTATTATACCTTACGTCAGATGGCAGTTCTCTGGTTACACTGGTACAGAGTAGTCTGTTGACCCGAGATCGTCATAGAGTCTTGTGTGATTCCCACTGTGCTTTGATTTCCAACTTACCACGTCCAAGAGGGTGTGCAAAATGGTGGTTTTTGGGTACAGTCCCGAATCACATGGAGGCAATGAGTGATAGAAGGGGATTCGTCTCTCCCGGTATAGGGAGTTGATGTTGCACTGTGTTCGATTGGCTATAACTGGAAATCCCTGGCCAGGGTTGCTGAGATTTACTGGTAAGTGTTACCAGTAGTTTCTCGAACTGTTATAGACCTCATATCAACACGACTTATCGACCTATTGAGGTCTGACGTTTACCAGCCCTAGGCAAGATATGCGACATATCAGACGAACAGACCGGACTGTACGGTAAGTGTTACTGGTTGGATTCACAGGAGTGTGAGCGGGCTTGCTCGTCGATCTTCTGATCGCTCAATACCCGGGTGGCCGTTACGTTTAGCAGATCGCTTGCGGCTTGTGGGTGTTTGATATGATCATCACCTGCTGCCGGCGTATTGACGAGTCTTTAGAGTCCTACACAAAGGTTTCCTGGCTCAAGCGAAACGAAATAGGAGCGCATATGAGATATGTGCGGGACCGAGAATAATGCGTGTATGTGATACCGTATTCTATTCTCGCGATGAATGCATCGATTGGTTGTATGCGATATAACCTCGTTATCAAATCGAAGATTGATTCGATAAGTCGATACATTGGATACTAGTCGGTTATATGCGACATGACCGGATTATTGAATCAAGTGTTGATTTAATGATTTAATGTATAATTATAAATTTGATATATTACTTTACATTAACTAGTATTGGTTCACTCAAGATTGACTTTCTCACTTGAAATGCACAAGTTGTATATGTGATATATTTTTGTGCACTTGTTTGTATCATGTTTGATGATACATGCAAACTTGGGTTTGTGTAAGACTTAAATCATGTTTAGTGAATGGTTAGGGTTTCATTTCACTTATTTATTCATCTATTTATTTTCGTTAAAAGAAAAAGAAAAACAAAATGGTTGCTTTCATACAAGAATCTTCTTGATGCTTCATGCATCTTTGACTAAGTGACCATTTTGTCTTCATCTCCTAAACCTAACCATTCAACTAACCCCAGTTTATTCTATACACTTAACCAAGGTTGCATTATGATAAGAATGAATGGGATTTTCTTTTTAAACTAATCCTTTTTATTCTATCATCATTTTCTTTTTCTTCTTCTTCAAGAAGAAAGAAGCTTGCAAGCTTCAATGGTGAATTGAGAAAAAGAGTGAGAAATCCAATTCTAAAGTGAACCCACTTCCTATTTCTTCATCCTCAACTACTTGCCAAGTAGTATAGGGTGTTTTCTTCACAAGTTTCATGGCTTGGTGAAGTTGGAGCTTGATCTTGTATTGCCTCGACGTAGATCATCTTCGGCATCAAAGTCGACGACCTAGCCCGATCATTTCTTCGACGAAACCATTACTAGAGTCCGGGATCCAATGATCGCAGCGGAGGGACATCAACGCGGAGCTATGGAGGTGGAGGACCGGATCAACAAAGGTTGTATTTTCGTTCACTCTTAGTTAAGTTGTTAACTAGTTGCATGTTTGGCCTTAAACTCTAGTCAACGATCGCATTAGGGTTTCTCGGCACCGGAATTTTTTTTTATTTTGGCATGGTTAATGCCTTGTGAGACCTCATTAGTGTGCCTAGGAACCCTACATGATGTATACAGGTGCTCATTGGGTTATGAGTACACCGGACAGGACTCGCCGGGAACCTGCTAGTAGGTATTATACCTGACGTCAGATAGCAGTTCCCTGGTGACATGTGTACAGGTTAGTTCATCGACCTGAGATCGTCATTTGTCTCGTGTGAGTTCCTACTGTGCTTTGATTACTATCCTACCATGCTCAAAGGAGATGTTCAAACAGGTTTTAGTTGGGTACAGTCCCGAGCCATATGGTGGCAATGAGTGGATCTGCAGGGGTTCGTCTCTCCCGGTATTGGGGGTGAGGTCGCGCTGTTTCTAGGAGAGCCAGTACATGAAAGTCCTTGGCCAAGGCAGAAGATTTACGGGTAGGTATTCCAGTAGTATCTCAGGGTGTTCTGGGCTACTCTCCGACACGACTTGTACCGCTTTTGGGGGTCTGACTTTTACCAACCCCTAGGCTCGCCATGCGATGCTCATAGACGAACGGACCGGACTGTACGGATATTGTCACTTACAGGCTCAGTAGGGTGTCAGGATGAGTTCGCTCATCGACGTCCCTTTTTAGTCAATACCTGGTAGCCCGTTATGTATTGGTTAATACCTCTAACGTGCTAGTGGTTAAATCCACAGCCAAAGTATTGACGAGTCTTTAGAGTCCCCCACAGACCAATTTCTCAAGTTTCGTGCGAAACGCTGTAGAGGCCGTATGGAGATATGGCAGGGTTCGATCAGATACGTGCGGTATTGCACGGATTGTGATCGGACGGATTTTACTAGCGGGCTTTGGTTTAAGCCGGATCCTAGTATTGTACAGTGTAGATTTTGTCTCTTTGCATTTTTATTCAGTGGGAATACAAATACGGGCATGTATATGCAGTCGCGGGGTTTTCTTGTAATTTATTACGGGATCAGTTTTCTGAAGTTGCTAGTTTATATTCCGTTCCGGCCAGTTTTCCTTTGTTCCTTCACGGCCGGACTTTCTGATGGAGGGGCTAATTTGCAAGTTCGCAAATTAGCATTTGGGGAGGGGTTATTTGTGAAATGAGGGATCATGATGAGATTCTTTTTCCATCTCTCTTTTTAGCATTAATGAGATTAGAATGGATTAGAAATGGATATGACATTGTTATCATCACATTTGGTTGTGGTCACCTCTTTTTGATTCCTACACTCACCTCCCTTCTTGTTTTTGATTATTCCCTCCACCATTTGATGATAAGGGGGCCGGCCACTTTTGGGAGAGATGAGGGGCTTCATTTTTCATGAGGGAAATTGATTCATCTCATTTTTTCTTGCTTGCTAAATTCCAAACCCTCTTCAAAAGTTCTTCTCTCCTTCAACATCAATGGAAACTTCTATAGCCCCAAGAGACAACCATTCTACACTTCATCTACATCACCCTTTGGGCACGTCGGCTCTCCAACTTCGTGCCCGTGTTGCCTCGGACCAGAGGTGGGAGCCCGTAAAAGAACCCAGTGATGTGGTGCCCGTTTCGACGAGGAGGCGACGACCGGAGATTCCGTGAGGAGATCGGAGTGGAGGCGAAGACCCAAGGACATGGATCGCTTGGTATAGCTTCTCTACTCCTTTTCTCGTTTGCTAGAGTTAGGTTAATGGCCCGATCCGGGATTTTTGTGCGCGGTGGTGCCGGTTTTCTAGTTTGAAAAGTTTTTCATTTCCGCATTCCGGCGTCGGATTGACGTCCGGGGCGCCACCGTGAACTTACACCGGTATCAGAGCCACGCAATTAACCTAGTCTAGCTTGCTCTAACGTGTTTAGAACTTCGATCGGACGGATTTTCAAAAACCGCGTTTTCATTGCATTAGTTTCTGTCGAAATTTTTTTGGGCTCTAAAAATTTTTCAGGTTGTTGCAGAAACACATGAAGGCAAATATAAGCATTCTGTAAAAATTTGGTTGCGTGATGTCACTGTACCACCGCGGAACCGCGGCCAAACCCACGCATTGGCCGCAGTTCCGCCGCCATGTTGACTGTTCACTTTACCAAATTTTCACAGTGGGCTTCTGGGTAGAAATTGGGGTTTTTGGAATATTCTTTTTGGGCCCAGATTTTCTGTGAGTGCTACAGTTGTGCTTGGGGCCCACTTGGGTAAATTTGATCGATCGAAAAGTTTAAACATGTTAGTTCACAGTATTTACATTATATCTGCGACCGTGAATGTCATTTGATCGGTAAATCCTGTCTAACTGCTATAGCCCTTTTAGACGGATTTGCGAACGTGACATTCACGTTGATATTCTGTGTTGTGCTGTGATGTTGCGGATCGGTCGTGGGGATAGCCTGGATGCAATGTTAGTACAGTTTTGTTTTCTATGTACATTTGATATTGCGGGCGAGCGTCCGACATGTGGACTGTCGTCACTGCTTGTTTGTATATTATTCTTTTGGGGCACAACCGGGTCGAGGTCGATGTACCCGTTGTATGTATATTTTTCTTTCTGTACTAGAATTGCCCCGGGAAGGGGTTCACGGATAGCCGAGTTCTAGAGGGCAACGGGCCCGCATCTCATGGCATTGAGACAGAGGGGGCTTTACTCTAGAATTGGCAGGCTATTCGCCGCACTCGTAGGGGGTACAGGTTGATCCAGGAGGGGTGCCCAAATTACCGGATTCCGTGAAGTGCTGGGTGGTCCATTCACGTTGCTGAAGGGGGCTGCCTCGCTTCAGGTTTTGGTGGGTGACTTGCCGCGCCCGTAAGGGTCTAGGATTTCATTGCACAGGCTATCCACACGACCAGGGGAACATCGGGTTTCAGTAGCAGCTCTATGAAACCCGGGGATCCCAGATATCTGTATTGTTCTGTGATGTTGCATTTTATCACGCCTTGAGCAAATATTATATATTGATATATATACTAGTAGATGTTGTATCTGTTTTGCATCCGTGCTAGTCCAGTCCCCGCTCTGTCGTTAGTTAAGTAACCTAACGGGTGATGACGGGACCCAGCGGCGAATGCGGATGGCATATACGTACATCATTATTTTCGTTCTTTATTGGTGTGATCAATTGATGGGACTGCGTTGATTCGGATCAATGCAAGCTAAAAAAACCTATTCTGATGTTGTTGGAACACTTTTCAAAAAGCTGTTATTGCAAGGGCGTTCTCTTTTGTTTTGCATCGTGGTATTCAATTGGAATATCCTACTCCTCAGTCGACGAGGCAAGGGCCGAGATCCCTTCACCGGGAGTGACCCCTTGGACAGAAGTTTGCGTTAGGGCAATAACTTCACTATAGCCGATTACTTTTGCTTTGCATAGTGGTATTCAGTTGGAATATCCTGCACCTCATTCCATGGGGAAAGAGCCGAGAACCCTTCACCGGGAGTGACCTCTTTAGCAAAGGTTTTCGTCACTATATTTTTAAAAAAGCTATCCGGTTCCTTCAACGATATCAAGTTCATTACGTTAAAGGTTTTCGCCAGAAACCATTCGTAGCCCTCCGTCGTTTCATATGAATAGTCAATAAGTATTCAAGCTATGTTTGTTGGCCAAAGTCAAGGCATAGTGATTGGTAGCTATTGGGTAGTCATATGCAGCATAGATAGATGCGTTGGTTTGGGGCAGTCGTATAGCCTTGTTGGCCAAAGTCAAGGGCTTGTACGGGTGGGCTCAAATTAACCTGGACAATGACGGGTAGAACTTGACATGTGACTTATGATTTGTTGGCCAAAGTCAAGGTCATAAGAGCATGGGGCAAAAATCACATCGGGAGTTTCTAAAGAAACTGAAACTTGCCATATATGCGCATACCTTCTGGAGTGTGATAACGTGAGCGGATTCCATCACGTTATCATGCGATGATAGTTGGATCCCGATTCCTACTGATGAGTTGGTTTACTCCTCGGGTGATCCCGACTAATTCTTCTTCCAGGTTTGGAGGAGAATTTGACAGTACAGTGGGAGGTTTCCTGATTAGATAAAATGATAACCATTCTGATTTAGGTTAGAGTGCACGCTGAGTGTTTCTTTTCTCTCTCTCTTTGGCGGCGACCATGACCCGACCCTTGACTATGACTCAGTAACCAAAATTGACCGAACCTTCTTAAACACTGACTTTTGGATTGTCAGAGTTGCATACCTTATTGCCACTCCTACTTTTACCCTTTTCTCCAGGATACCCCGTATTACTACGAACGTCCACTTCCATTGGACAAAACCATCGTATGGTTATATACGAACTCGAAGGAATTTATTCGAGGATGGTTTCCGGTTCTGGAGAAAACGAATAGGACTATTCAGTTGTCTTTTCCTTTTACCATCTCTCAGGTTGCGTGTACTCCTTGGTTTAGGAGATAGTACACCTATTACGCAAATTGGATTGTCTTCTTCCAAACCTTAGGCTGGTACCGAACGGTGGGGAATGAAGAAAACCAATTAGCATAACGATGGTGTACAGAAGGTATTAAGTAAAGACATATCAAGGGATTAGTAAGAGGGCAAAGTAAACTGCGACTGCTATCCACGACCAAACCAAGTATTTCTTCGCCAATCCTAAATCACCTTTGTATTTCTCCATGACACTCCATATCACTACGAAGATCCACAGTTTATTGGATACTCCATCATATAGTTATATACGAACTCGAAAGGAACTTGTTCCAGTTCGGGGATGGATTCTAGTTCAGGAGAAATAGGAATAAGTTTTATTCGGTTGTCTTTTATCTTCACCTTCTCTCACATTGCGAGTGCTCCTAGGATTAGGACAGTACATCTATTATGCTTATTGGATAGTCTTCTTCCAAACCATAGGCTGGTGCCGAACGGTAGGGAAGGAAGAAAACCATTTGGCCTAAAAGGGTGTACAGAAGGTAACGACTAAAGACATATAAAGGGATTTGGAAAGATGGCAAAGAATTATACAGTTACAGTTGTGAATCTGGATAATGGAAGAGGTATTACTAAGAATACCAGGATACCCTTACGAAACATTTAATGTTTCAGTTTCACTGTGTACTGTTAAAAGAAAACTGATTTCCCAATTAGACACTTGCTCCAGGGTATGTATCTACCAGGTATGATTCTCACATCTGTATGGTTTTACAGATGATGAATGGGAGTAAGTTATTGGGAATTAAGTGATTATCCTCATTATATCGGACTTCGTTCTAATTGGTGATATTTGAGGAAATCGCCTGGGCTGTTTGCCGGTCGGCAAATATTTGGTTTTGAATATCCGTTGCTATGCACTAATTTCAAATTGATATATCTCTACGTCTATTTTTATAGAGTGAGATATAACTTTTTGAAATTATATCTATGACATTTTCCTATATTAGTGGATGGTTAGGTAAGGAGCATTGAACAGCGGTGTAATTCTTCTTAACCATAAGTACAGTTTTCAACCTACGACACACAGTGAATGAGTCACTAGACTCAGGGGACTTATACAGAGTATTGTATGTTGTCCAGTGTCCATTAGGACAGAGGGGTTGGTCCTTGCACTATATTCTGTTTACTTGTGACTTCTCTAGTTCTTAGACATGTGTTTCGTGGAAACACAAGGTCTGAGTTTTGAGAAGTTATAGGTATAAGAATAGAGTAGAGAACCAGGTGTTGCAAGTATCGGGATTCTTCAAGGTGATCGAAGTTGTAGATACTTGTGTATGGTATTCAGTTGATAGTAATGATTAAGAGAACTTGCTTCTCTTTCAGGTCACTCATAATTAGAAGCATTCCTAAGTTGAGTAACGCTGATCGGCCTCCTTCCACTTAGTTGACATGCACTGGAGACAGCTGCATGATTTGAATCTGGTTCAATTAAATCAGTGCCTCTGTTTCTATATTGGATATAGAACAGTTCATATCTTGACATTGTTAAGATACGAGGAGTTGTCCGGCTTATGCTTAAAACCAGACTCCGGATAACTGTTCATAACATAATATTGCACTTTGTATTCCCCATTCTTATGCATTTAAGAATAAAAACAGGTGCTTTTGACCCATGTCTGCTACATGTTACAGGTTACAGGTTCTTGGACAGGAAACAGTGAAAACGATGTAAAGACGATGAAAATGTGGACTTTAACCAACAAACAGAGAATCTTGATCAAGCATACATAAGGAACAATTCACAAAGCAAAATTCAAGACATCGACTCAAAGCGAACGGTTAAAAATCCATTGCAAATTGTTCACTGAAGATTTGGAACCAACCTAGAAGCCCATTTGAGAAAAGTACTAAAGATACAGGAAGCAAAAAGGGCCAAGAATCAGCACCCAAAAGCTCTGAGTCCAAGACCACTCTTTAGCCGCGGAACCGCGGCTAAAGCATGCCTTTGGCCGTGGAACCGCGGCCTTTTAGAGCCCATGTTGGTGTGGAAAATTGTGACGGTGCGCGTATCGTTGACTAGGTCTTTTCTTAGGGGTATTTTTGTAATAGCAGATGTGCGAGTCAATGTAACCCTAGGGTTTCCTATCCTCTATAAATAGGAACTCTAAATTCTGAATGAGGTTATGCCTCTTTTCATTTCACAAATTCAGATCTTTTCTGCATTATTGTTGGGAGGGAGCCATCAATAAAAATTAGTAAGTTACTTTTATTTCTTCACTTTAATTCTCTTTTAATTTAGAATGTCTTTTAATCCCCCAATGAGCGAGTAATTTCCTCGCTTGTTAGGGTTAGCCTTAGGGAAAGGTTTGAGAGATGAGATCTCTCACCCCTTTCATGCCCCATCACAACTAAGAATGAGAACTCCATGCATACACGCATACACCGCTCCCTACGGCACCTTACCCCTCGAGGTAACGGTGACACCATAGTATAAAGGACCGGTTGCTCGTGTTTTCCATGGAGGTTAGGATAAGGATCGATAAAGGAAGGACAAGAATCTAGAGGAAGAAACATCTTCCCAAAAGATTCTAATCCACTTCATTGATAATTATCATAACATCTAATAGATCTAAAATAAGGCATTGAAAGCGGTGAGGAAACTTTTAATCTCTTAACTTCCCCTACGCCTAACCCTAGCAAGACTTTAATTTAGATTAATTTAGTTTATTAATAGATCTAGGTTTTTTTAGATTTAATAAATCAATCCATACAACATTTGGAATCAACTCGTAAAAACACATTAAGAAAATTACACATCTCTGTGGATCGACCCGTATTCACCGGCTAGCTACAAAGCGACGCCGTTTCTGATTACGGTTAACAAGTATTTTTGGACTAATCAAATGGCGCCGTTGCCGGGGATGGCGTAAAAATTTCTTTTGTGTAATTTCGGGTTGATATATAAACTTCAAAAATCACAAAAATCTGAAAATAGAAAAATACAAAAACATTTTTATCAATTTTTATCTGTTTGAAGGGTTTATTGTTTGAATCTTGCAGGAACAGCGAAGAATTGCGGATCTGGAAAATTACAGAGTGAAAAACAGAAAAAATCACATTGGAACAGAAGGGAAATTCCACAACAGAGGGGCATAATTTTTTCAGGGCTCTGTTACCACCATACCGCCGCCTTTCCACGGCCATTGTGTACCTAGAACCGCGGTTCCGCGCATTGACTGCCACGTCAGCGCACCATATTTTCTGGTCTGTTTCCTCATTCTCCTCTCTGAAAATTCCCATATATCTTTTGTGAAAATTTTCTGCAGGATTTCTCTGCGGTAAAAAAAATTAAAAATTAAAAATCTTCTCTCCCCTTCTAAATAACAAATTTTCTGCAGGTTTCTTTGCGCCGCGCTAAAAAATTGATTGCAAGTGAATTTAATGTTTTGCATAATTTAATCGGACTTTAAGGGGCTAATTGACCAAACCCAGATTGGGTGGGGATTTCATCACCCTTCCCAGGACCCCAGAAAACATTTAAAGCATTTTCATTGACCACAATTAATTAAAAAATACTAGACTCAGCCCTAAGGACTTCGAGCTCAATTAGAAAAGGACTAGTATAGGCATCGGCCGTTTATCCTAACCTGACCTTGCGGTGTCTAGGCAAGTGTGTCTAGGCTAGTGGTTATTAATTAGGCTCACTACTATGGTTCCTTCCCACTTACCTGGCACTTACCTGGCCGCAATTGTCGGTGAAGAGGCGGTTTGAGGTCCTATTTCTAGCCCTAGTTAGGAGCTGTCTAGCAGACCTAGGTGACCCTAGATCTAGGCCTGATTGTGCATGTGTGGTTGATAGAAATTTTGTCACGAGTCTCTTTCCAAAAACCTCTTTTGCAAGCATTCTCACATAAAAAAAAGAAAAATCTTTTCAAAACTTGCAACTTGTCGCTAAGAAAACTTGCACCTCGTTTACGCCACTTCTTCTCATTGACGTTATCTTACCTCCACATTCTGTTTTTTCTTTTTTCTGACTACACTATCCCTTTTAGTGTATGTCACTTTGGACTAGGGAAACTAACGCCCGATTAGTCCGTGTTTCGTTGGTGCCGACCGACGAACCTTTCGACACCGAAGTCGAAATTCCCTCCATTTCCTTACCTCCACCTTCAAATTCTTCTTTCGAAGGTATGTCGGGATTCAACCCCCACAATACCTTACCGACGGGAATGATTCCACCTCCGTTAGGTGCGAATAACCCGAATCTTCCGCCTGTTGTAGCGCCCCAACGAATCGCGCTCCAGGATCTCTTTTACCCCGTCCGCACTTCTTTACCTACATGTCTTTCACCCCCACCGGCAAATGGGGACAATTTTGAAATAAAACCACAGTTCATCTATATGCTGCCAAAATTTCATGGTTTGGAATCTGAAGATGCATATATCTTTATCAATAAATTCCAAAATGTGTGCGCTATGATGAAAACGACCCAATTAAGTGATGACGCTATAAGGCTAAGGGTCATTCCTTTTACCTTATGTGACCTAGCCAAGAAGTGGCTTTACAGCACCGCATCACATTCCATTAGAAATTGGGACGAGTTTGTGAAAGCTTTTCTGAAAAAGTTCTATCCTCATCACAAAACTGCTAGAATCCGTAACGAGATTATACAATTTTCACAGCTTCCTTCCGAACCATTTTGGAAGTGCTTCGAGAGATTTAAAGACCTACTCTTTCAATGCCCTCATCATGGGATCGAAAGTTGGCAACTTTGCCAAACATTATACGAGGGATTGAACTCGGCAACGAAGCAGTTGCTAGAAATAATATGTCAAGGTCATTTTCTCTCCAAGTCTAGCGACGAAGCGTGGCAGTTTCTTGAGGATCTTAGTGGGCAAACAATTCAGTGGGAGAGTACCAAGACCACATCATCTTCTTCTATTGGTCAATCTAGGGCATGCATACATCAAGTAGATATGTCGATTGCTATGAAGGCCGAGATGGCCGCACTTATGAAAAATCTAGAAGCCATTGAAACCAAAATCTCATCGCCTTCTCCTGCCCCTGTTATGCCTCCACGAACTGTTTGTGCTTGTTGTGCGGACCCATCGCATCTAACCGAAGAGTGTCCTTATAATGCATCTACTCAAGGACAGGATCAAGTCAATGCTGCATTTCAGCAACGACAAAGAAACGATCCGTACTCTTCGACATACAATCCGGGGTGGAGGAGTCACCCAAATTTCGCTTGGAACCAAAATCAACAACAAGCACCTTCACAAACTCAAAACCAGCAACCTTTCCAACAACAACCTTATACAAATCAAACGAACAATTTGGTTCAACCAAATGATGATAAGGTTATCTCGCTTGAAAAAAGTCTAGATGCATTTCTCAAGCAATCTACAGAATCCGCAGCAAGATTTGAAAATTATGTTCAGTCTTTGATGCATAAGAATGCTTCACACGATCAAAGTATCAAATCTATTGAGGCACAAATTGCACAATTAACTGCTGCGTTGAGCGAGAGAGAAAAGGGAAAGCTTCCATCTCAACCATTGCCAAATCCTGGTCACACACAAAAGGCGTATCACAATCACAATGTAAATGCGGTGACCACGTTGAGATCCGGAAGAGTGTTGCAGAATAATGTGGGTACTAGTGATGACATCCCCGCCGGTGGTTCTTCTTCTTCTTCTTCTCCATCGTCATCTTCTCCTTCTTCTCCTCCTTCTTTTTCATCCTCATCTCCTCCACTAGAGCCTATTCTCCATTCTTCAAAAGGCTCTTCTTCTTCTAATCTGAACGGACCCACACTGGGATCCGTTCCTACTCCACATTCTACTCCACAGACATTTGACTCAACAAATTTTCAAAATGCTCCATTTCCAAACAGGTTGAGTCCCAATAAACCAACTGCACAAATGGAGAAGATTGTGGAGTTATTTAAGCAGGTTAGCATAAATATACCTCTCTTGGATGCAATCCAACAAGTCCCTTCATACGCGAAAATCTTAAAGGGCTTATGCACCTCGAAGAGAAAGTCATCTCAAATACCCAAGAAAGTGCTAGTGGCTAGTGCAGTGAGCAATGCTATTAACCACCCTCAACCCTTACCCCAAAAACGAAAGGACCTCGGCTGTGCTACGATTTCAATCACAATTGGGGATAAGAAAATTAATTGATCACTTTTAGATCTTGGATCTAGTGTTAACCTGCTTCCCTACTCCGTGTACGAACAATTAGGGGTTGGAGAGTTGAAACCCACTCGTTGTACTCTCCAAATGGCTGATCGATCAATCACCCATCCAAGGGGTGAGCAAGAGGATGTGTTGATCAAAGTTGGGGAGTTCATATTCCCCGTTGATTTTATTGTTATGGATACACAACCTGTTGCTAACTCACGGAACCAAATTCCGGTGGTTCTCGGTCGACCATTTTTAGCCACTTCCAATGCTGTAATAAACTGTCGCAATGGCTCCATGACTCTATCCTTCGGGAAGACGTCTAGTGAGTTCAATATTTATAAGTTAGGAAGTCTGCCCCCCGTGCCTAAAACTAGTACACGAGAAGTTTGCTCTATTCACGAAATCACGTAGGAGGACTGCGAGCTTGAAAGATTTTTATTTGATGAAAACAGTTTTGGCGCCACTAGTGCGTCCCTCCTTGAGCCTACCACCGTTGACACAACCGATATTGGTTATGAATGTTTCACTTTTTCGGATGATGACGACTCACAGCCCGAATATGAGTCTTTTGAATTTTTGGATGAGTTAGTCGAACCATCCGAATCTATTGTTTGCAGTGATTTCGAACCTGTGTTGGAGTCCTTTGAGTTTGAGGTAGAGTTCCCAATTTTGCCTATGATTGTTTCACCTCCGAAACTCGAACTCATGCCCTTGCCGTCTCACCTTAAATATGCTTACATTGGTGAGAATGAGACCTTTCCCGTTATCATATCGGCCTCTCTAGCCCTCGAGCAAGAGAACGCCCTTTTAATGGTCTTACAAGATAGGTGGCAAGCTTTCGGCTGGACTATGGCTGACATTGAAGAGATTAGTTCTCTCATAATTGAATATCATATGCATATGATGGATGATGCCAAGTCAATAAAGGATCCACAGAATTATCTTGGGGATAT
Organism: Agapanthus africanus; assembly: GCA_030015575.1. Classification (NCBI taxonomy): domain Eukaryota; kingdom Viridiplantae; phylum Streptophyta; class Magnoliopsida; order Asparagales; family Amaryllidaceae; genus Agapanthus; species Agapanthus africanus. Next base: position 431,714,326 of record CM057337.1, read on the forward strand.
TGTGGTTAGTCAACCTCCTCTTTTAGAAGTTGAACCACCCCCATTTCTTTTAATAAGCTACGAGAATGCCAATATTCCACTGATTGCTGATCATTCACATTCTCGTTTTGATTCATCACCACCTCCTGTCTATTCACCTCCACACCTTCCATACCACCACTTCTATCTTCCCCAATTCTTTTTGGATCGCTAAAATTATTCTTCCACCAACCGATACTCTTTACTGATAAATTTTTCAACTGGTTGGTGTTGACGTTTCGTCTATGCAAAGTTTGGCAGTAAAGTCTAACATAGTTTAAATGAAGTTTGGGGGAGGGCCTTTTTGTATATATATTTTTTGTTTTTCTTAACAATAAAAAAAATTATAAATAAAAAAACAGGGAAGTGCCGACATTTTGGTGTAGCATAACTGTTAGGACACTGTCAAGTTTAAGTTTGGGGGTATGCTCGGTACGACTTCTTCCTTCGCATTCATTTGTACATATTTTTGCATTAGACATATTTTTGCATTTGCATATTTATTTGAAAACCCATAAAAATTTGAAAAATTTTGAAAAATTATAAAAATCATTGTATTCAATTTTGGCTAATTGACTTGAATTTTATAAATAGGTTAACTAGATAGGAGCAACTAGATCTTAGACTTAGTGAATTAAAAAACCTAAAAATAATCTTCCTTAAAGTTTAACGGTAGAAAGTATATGCCTTATAGTTTATTTAGAAATAGGCAAATTTTGGGTTCACTTCTTCGGCAAAGTCGAAACAAGGGAAGAGTATTGATGTTCTTATTAGAGTATAAGTTTGAAAAATAGTTCCTAGCTTAAGTCTAAATTCTGAAAATGTATACCCTACAATTTGCACTATCACACACCTTGAAATTTGGAATAGTAGAAGAGACCTTGAAATGCTCCTGTCTAAAGTCCTTAGTACAAAGAAAATAAGAGAAAAAAAAGTGAATAAAGAAAAAAATGGACACTGGTTTTTGTGATTACTTAAGGCTGTAAAAATAGAAAAATATTTAGCGAGGGTGCTTCATCACCTAGTGCCTAGACCAACTGGTTTGGGAGTCACTGCAAAAGCCTTGGGTGTTGCAAAACTAGGAAGTATGCTTTAAAGTGCTAACGCATCTTGTAATCGGTTGTTGGTACCTCAAGAAGTATTAACGGTCGCATGAAGGATGTGTAGGCGAATTTCATTTAAAAAATTCACTAATTAATAAGCGCTTTGGACAATGGACGAGAGTATGATTGCTTGATTTGAATTTCCTAGTGTAGGGGTGATCTATACACACACGTAGGGGTATGTAATTGGAGTTTAGATGAGAAAAAGGGATGAAGAATAGAACTTGTATCTTTAGTAGAGTTGATAGAAATTCCTAAGTGGAGATGGAACTTTAGAAGGAAAACTTAAGAGATGCCGAAAGCTAAGTAGGTCTACATAACATATATAATCTTAAGTTAAATAATGAGGAAGTATGAAGAATATGGGTGGACAATTTGCGAGTCAAAAGATCATAGAATTCCTTGTTAGAAAACCTAATTAGAGAACAAAAGTCAATGGGCCGAGTTGATAGGATTTTGTGGGTGTAATCCGCTGAAAACCCTCAGGAGACAACACTCCTCCTACTAAGGACACCTAGAGGTTTAACGGCTTGTTGCACGAGCTCAGTGCAATCGCGTTTCGCTGCGAAAGTGCGGCTACCTTAGATTTTTATTGAGAATAAAAAAAATAAGTTTGCTCGAGGAAGAGCAAAAGAATAACTCAAGGCACGTTTCTGTAATGGCTGTTTGTGGGTTGACCCGGGCTATGACGAGGGTTGATTTTCTACCATCAGGAAGATCAATAGTGATATTGTTCTTGACTCGCCACAGTTTTAATAAAAATGGATTTTTTAAAAAAAAGGTAGTGGGAGTATGGTAGAACTGGAAGTATTCCAGAACCGCAAACGATTACTGAAGATTTGATAAGAATCTAAAGATTCAATCTGGCTTGACATTCTATTGGCCACTCCACAGATAAAGTGGGTAACCTCAGACACCCGAGAGGTACTTCTGTATGCTCAAGGACAGTAGCAGGGAGGTTCTTGTTTACCCAGACTTGCCATTGCTGTTGTTCCGGACTGTGAGACCCGGCAGGAGGATGAGTATAGCGTCGTTCTAAACTGGCTTTAGAAGCGTACTTCTATATGACTCTGCCAGAGGGCTGTCGTAGTCAGTGGGAGCAGTAGAAGCATGGTGGACAAGTAGCTTATGTCTATTTATAGACTAAAGCAGATTTAGCGGAGATAGATCATCTATTTCTGATGTGACAGTCATAGGTTTGACTTCATCAGAATAGAGGATGGATCTGTTAAGATGGTAGTAGGGTGTGGTGTCCTAGTATTTGGATGACATACACAAAGTAGGAAGTGAAATTCGTATACTACGGTCGGTTAAACTTTGGTTGTCACACAGTCGTTTCTCCACATAGGATATTAATCCAGTCCTGGAGAAACGATCGGAAGCAGTTTTAGAACATAAGTGGATGTTCTAGGGATATGATAATGGCATCCTCCTTCGGGAGACAGTTATCATTCCAGGCTTCCAAGGTGACCTGGATGACAGAGAGGTTGTCAGAGTTATAGTTTTCCCTCTGACGAGGGGCAGTATTTTGGACAGATGGTCCAGGCGGATATTGAGGGAAGGATGGCGCAGGATACTGATTAAGTTCAGTTGACGATACAGTCTAAGAAGTTTGGATTTGGAGTTCATTTATGAACCAGGTCCCATCAGACATCCAATCACATTCAAAGACAGGTATTGCTCATTTCGGGAGATGGGTTTCTCCGCGAACTTGAGATAAAGAGAGACATAGAAAGAAACACCACAGCGGATCCACTCACTGAGGCTATTCCTCGAACGCAATAGTTTCGCAAACGAGCTTTGTGAGACTGACTAGTATAGGAGTTCGGTATCACACGGGCTGTGAGTATGCGACATCGCAATAATTAGCCTTGAGTGCAAGTTGGAGATTGTTGGAGATAGTGCCCTCAGAGTCAATTATTGGATCACAGGCACGAGATTGCAATTATTGAGGGGGGACCTATCCCAGTAGGACAGTCTTACTCAAGATGATAGTACGCTATCTGATTTATCTTTATCATCGAGTACTATTTTAGGTGACCTTACAGGTCACTATTGCACGTTGATAGAGCCCCTGGGATTCTTGCTTGACTACCAGCAGTATGAGGGCGATCATATACGTGGGAGCTGGGGTCTATAAGCATATCCTTAAAAGGTCCCTAGTCGTGGGAGTTTCGAGACAGGGCATCGATGCTCCACAGTAGACTAGTGTATACAGTCGAGACCCCGACGAGGGGCGGTGGCCGGTCTCACAAGCCACTGGTGTCAGTTAGTTCACCTAAGATGTATACAGGTGCTCATTGGGTTATGAGTACACCGGACAGGAATCGCCGGGAACCTGCTAGTTGGTATTATACCTGACGTCAGATAGCAGTTCCCTGGTGACATGTGTACAGGTTAGTTCATCGACCTGAGATTGTCATTTGTCTCGTGTGAGTTCCCACTGTGCTTTGATTACTACCATACCACGCTCAAAGGAGACATGCAAACAGGTTTTAGTTGGGTACAGTCCCGAGCCACATGGAGGCAGTGAGCAGATCTGCAGGGGTTCGTCTCTCCCGGTATTGGGGGTGAGGTCGCGCTGTGTCTAGGAGAGCCAGTACATGAAAGTCCTTGGCCAAGGCAAGAGATTTACCGGTAGGTATTCCAGTTGTATCTCAGGGTGTTCTGGGCTACTCTCCGACACGACTTGTATCGCTTTTGGGGGTCTGACTTTTACCAACCCCCTAGGCCCGCCATGCGATGCTTATAGACGAGCGGACCGGACTGTACGGATATTGTCACTGACAGGCTCAGTAGGGTGTCAGGATGAGTTCGCTCATCGACGTCCCTTTTTAGTCAATACCTGGTAGCCCGTTACGTATCGGCTAATATCTCTAACGTGCTAGTGGTTAAATCCACAACCAAAGTATTGACGAGTCTTTAGAGTCCCCAAAAGACCAGTTTCTCAAGTTTCGGGCGAAACGCTGTAGAGGCCGTATGGAGATATGGCAGGGTTCGATCAGATACGTGCGGTATTGCGCGGATCGTGATCGGACGGATTTTACTAGCGGGCTTTGGTTTAAGCCGGATCCTAGTATTGTACAGTGTAGATTTTGTCTCTTTGCATTTGTATTCAGTGGGAATACAAATGCGGGCATGTATATGCAGTCACGGGGTTTTCCTGTAATTTATTACGGGATCAGTTTTCTGAAGTTGCCAGTTTGTATTCCGTTCCGGTCAGTTTTCCTTTGTTCCTTCACGGCCGGACTTTCCGATGGAGGGGCTAATTTGCAAGTTCGCAAATTAGCATTTGTGGAGGGGTTATTTGTGAAATGAGGGATCATGATGAGATTCTTTTTCCATCTATCTTTTTAGCATTAATGAGATTAGAATGGATTAGAAATGGATATGACATTGTTATCATCACATTTGGTTGTGGTCACATCTTTTTGATTCCTACACTCACCTCCCTTCTTGTTTTTGATTATTCCCTCCACCATTTGATGATAAGGGGGCCGGCCACTTTTGGGAGAGATTAGGGGCTTCATTTTTCATGAGGGAAATTGATTCATCTCATTTTTTCTTACTTGCTAAATTCCAAACCCCTCTTCAAAAGTTCTTCTCTCCTTCATCATCAAAGGCAACTTCTATAGCCCCAAGAGACAACCATTCTACACTTCATCTACATCACCCCTTGGACACGTCGGCTCGCCAACTTCGTGCCCGAGTTGCCTCGGACCAGAGGTGGGAGCCCGTAAAAGAACCCGGCGATGTGGTGCCCATTTTGACGAGGAGGCGACGACCGGAGAATCCGCGAGGAGATCGGAGTGGAGGCGAAGACCGAAGGACACGGATCGCTTGGTATAGCTTCTCTACTCCTTTTCTCATTTGCTAGAGTTAGGTTAATGGCCCGATCCGGGATTTTTGTGCGCGGTGGTGCCGGTTTTCTAGTTTGAAAAGTTTTTCGTTTCCGCATTCCGGCGTCAGATTGACGTCCGGGGCGCCGCCGTGCACTTATACATCTGACGTGAGGTATAATACCATCTGGGAGTTCTCGGCGAGTCCGTTCAGTGTACCCAGTCACCACTGAGCACCCGCATACCATCTCTGATGTCAAACACCAATGGATATGGGATCATCCATCGCCCATCACATGGGTCGAGAAGATATACGCTAGTCTACTCTTGAATATCGATGCCCCGTATCAATATTCCCACGATTAGGAACATTGAAGGATGTACTCATGGACTACCCAGGCCCCACTAGTATGATCTACATCATAGTCCTGCAAGTCGGGTACACATCCTAAGGGCTTTATCAACATGTAACAGAGAGACAACAAGTATGCATGTTAAGATAAAGAGCAACCAGATAGCGTACTATCATGTCGAGCAAGAAAGTCCTACCTATATATGTCCCAACATCCACTACAATATACATCTCATATACAGTAATGGCCTCTAGGGCATACATATAACTAACAAATACTTGAGAACGGAATTCCGGGACTATCTAAAAGATAATGGGATTTTCTCTCAGCTTACTCCTCCGTATACACCACAGCACAACGGTGTATTGGAGCGGAGGAATCATACCCTATTGGATATGGTGCGCTCTATGATGAGCACCGCTGAGTTGGCTATTTCCTTTTGGGGTTATGCGCTTGAGACAGTAGCATACTTATTGAATCAAGTTCCATCTAAATTTGTACCTACCACACCATATGAGATATGGAGTGGGAAGAGAACATATCTTAAACGAGTTAAGATATGGGGTTGTTTGGTCTATGTAAAAAGGTAAAACCTGGACAAACTCGAGGCACGATCAGTTCTTTGCAAGTTTGTGGGATATCCAAAGAATTCACAAGGATATATTTTCTACCACGCTGAGGAACAAAAGGTGCTTGTTCCGTAATACGCCACCTTTTTAGAAAAGGAATATCTTGTAAAAGAAATTAGTGGCAAAGAGGTGGAGCTGGAAGAAGTTTCAGTGGCACAAACTATAACTGATGATTTATTGGAACCACAGGATTCAGTAGTTCCCAACGAACCTCAGCCTCTCAGCTGACTTATCAAGTTATTGGGGTCTGACGTTTACCACCCCCAGACTCGATATACGACATATCAGACAAAAAGACTGGACTGTACGGTAGTGTTACTCAATGGATTCACGGGAGTATGAACAAGCTTGCTTGTTGATTTTCTGATCGCTCAATACGCGGTTAGCCGTTACGTCCAGCTAATACCGCTGACGTCTTATGGGTGACTTATATGATCACCACCTACAGCCGGCGTATTGACGAGTCTATTGAGCCGTACACAGAGGTTTCCTTGCTCATGCGAAACGAAGTAGGGCACATATGTGATATGTGCGGGACCGAGATTAATACGTGTATGTAATACCGTATTCTAATCTCACGATAAATGATATTAGTCGGTTGTATGTGATATAGCCGGGTTATTAAATCAAGTGTTGATTTAATAATTTAATATATAATTATTTATTTGATATATTAATATATATTAACTAATATCAGCTCACTTAATAATTTCTTTTCTACTTATGCATTTAATATATATGTGATATATGTTAATATATTTAATTTGTGTTATGCTTGATGATACATTGCACATGGGTGTATGAGACTCATACCATACTTAAGATAATTTGGGGATTTATTTATTAATGGAAAAACAAAATTAGGTGGAAATTAGCAAGGCTTGAGATGCTTGTGGAAGCATGGAGAAGTTTTAAAGTCCACTAATTTTGTTTTACTCTAGATATTCATTAACCTAACCAATATCTTTAGCCATGGTTTAGTCTCTACATGAGTTAACATATGATATTTTCTCATCCATGGTTGACACACTTGATTCATTCATCTTCTTCTTCATCTCCATTTTTTTGTTTTCTAGCTTTCTTGTGAGAAGAAAAAGAAAAAGGGAAAAATAATTCTAAAGTGACCAAAATTCCTACTTCACCAATCTATACCAAACTAGCCATTTAGTATAGATTGTTTCTTCACTAATTCATCAATTAGTGAAGAGGTAGCTCGAGTTAGAGATTTCTTCGATGTAGATCATCTTCGGCCTCGATGATCCTTAAGTAAGCTCGTTCCTTTCTCCTAGTGGAGCCTAACGAGAGTCCACGAGACAACTGCTTGGTGCTAAGGGGCTACTACACAGAGCTTTAGAAGTGTAGGACCGGTCTACAAAGGTTGTATTTCTTATTCACTTAGAGTAAAGTTGTTTACTTGCTTAGTTAAACCCTAATTCTTTAGTTAGATCCTTGGTTCGGGCACGCTCGGCACCCTAAATTTCTAAAGTTTCATACTTGATTCTTGCCGAAACCGTGCCTGGTTGCTAAGAGAACCGAGCATCTATTTCACATCCAAAATGGCATTCTGCAATTGTTTAAAAAATCTTAAAAGTCTTTTGAAATTCGAACGGAGAAGGGGCTTAAACTAGGAAATAGGAATAGGAAAATTGTCGATCGAAACTAAAATTTCGCTTAAGCTAGTCATAGTGCTTGGTTGGCTTTGATATGACTGTAAGGCCGGGCGTGCCCTGTGCGTGCGCGCAGCGGAAGCGGGACAGGTCGGAAAACGAAAGTTTCGTAAGTGTGTGGTCGACCGTACGCCAAAAATGGTCCAAGCACTAGTTTTGAGCTAAATTTAAAGAGAAAACGGACGATTTCAGAGGTTCTACAACTTTTGTAGCATGTCCGGATGATCCCGGAAGACCCCGTCAAAACTTCGTGAGCTCCCGAATGCGTCTGCACACCAATTGCCTCGCCGTAGATGATCCGCGTTGAAAGCGGGTTGCCTGAGATCCTACTCCGTCACTGGTCGGAGAAACTTCCTGCAGAGGCTTGCTGGGCGTGGAGGAAGGCGATGCGAACTGTCGGTACTCTCTACTTTTTACACTCCCTCACTATGGCAACACTTGCTATTTTTAAAAGAGGTTGAGCTTTCTTTTGTTGAGGAAGAAGAAGATGGTTGAAAAAATATGATGGCTTGTGTAAAAAATGAAATCATGTCTCATCTCATTTCCAACCATGTCATGTATATAACACATTCCCCCTTAACCCACTCTCTCTCATGTGTGTGTCAATACACAAGAGAGAGGGTAGGCCCTACCAATTAATTTAGTATATAAAATATATAATAATATTGTCACGACCCGAAATAGCACGTGACTGGCGCTTGAATCATATGAAGTCTATAGGACCCCATCTAATTCAAGTAAGCCAAAAATCCTAAAAATCTAAACCATTTGAAAGAAGGAAGTGGAGGAAAACTTGTTTTAAAGTTTGCATATAATCACCTTGAAAAGTCGTAGTAAACCTTTTTAAAACATAAAGTCTTTTCCGAAAATTTCGGCATAGTCTCCTTTGTAAATTCTGGCCCCAAACGGATACAAACATGAATAATATGAATAAAAGCATCCCCAAGCAGGAGCTAGGTCTTCGCCAATTGCCGGTCACAACCACGCAAGCAATATAATATACAACGCCGATGGGCGAGGATCAAAACTAAAAAGAAAACAAATAACCACCAGAAAACCATAATAATACAAGCGTGACTCTAAGGTCGAAATAGAAAACACCGGTCTTCTAAGTGTATAAATAAATAAAAGTCTGGTTGATGGAGTTTACTAGATGCAAGTGAAATATAATAAAAGTACAATGGTGGTCACGATGCAAGTGAACCCACTTACCAAAGCAATCACCAGGAATGTGTTAGTTATGTATATGTCCTAGAGGCCATTGTTGTACATATGATGTATATTATGATGGATGCTTGGATATATACAGAGAGGACTTTCTTGCTCGTCATGATAGTATGCTATTTGGTTTCACTTTTTCTTAACATGTTGACCTGTATTGTTGTACTGTCTTTCTCTCACATGTTGATAAAGTCCTTAGGATCTGTACTCGACTACTGGGATTATGATGAGATCATATTAGTGTGGCAACGGTAGTCGATTAGTACATCCTATAAATGTTCCTAGTCGAGGGTATATCGAGACGGGGCATCGATACACCAGAGTAGACTAGCGTATACGCATCTTGACCCATATGATGGGCGATGGATGATCCTATATCCATCGGTGTTTGACATCAGAGATGGTGTACGGGTGCTCAGTGAAGACTGGGTACACTGGACGGACTCGCCGAGAACTCCCAGATGGTGATATACCACACGTCAGATGGCAGTTCTCCGGTGACACTGGTACAGAGTAGTCTGTAGACCCTAGATCGTCATAGAGTCTTGTGTGATTCCCACTGTGCTTTGATTTCCACCATACCACATCCAAAAGGGCGTGCAAAATGGTGGCTTTTGGGTAGAGTCCCGAATCACATGGAGGCAATGAGCGATAGGAGGGGATTCGTCTCTCCCGGTATAGGGAGTTGATGTTGTGCTGTGTTCGATTGGCTATAACTGGAAGTCCCTGGCCAGGGCTGATATAGAGATATACTGGTAAGTGTTACCAGTAGTTTCTCGACCTGTTATGAGCCTCACATCGACACGACTTATCGGTTACTGGGGTCTGACGTATACCACCCCTAGACTTGATATGCGACGTATCAAACGAACAGACCGGACTGTACGGGAGTGTTACTGATTGGATTCACAGGAGAATGGACATGCTAGCTTGTTGATCTTCTGATCACTCAATACCTGGGTGGGTGTTACGTTTAGCTGACCGCTTGCAGCTTGTGGGTGTTTGATATGATCATCACCTGCTACCGGCGTATTGACGATTCTTTAGAGTCCTACACAGAGGTTTCTTGGCTCAGGAAAAACGGAGTAGAGACACATATGTGATATGTGAAGGACCGAGGATAATGCGATATGAGATACCGTATTATATTCTCGCGATATTTAGATATGAACCGGGTCATCGGATCAAGTGTTGATTCGATGAATCGGTACATGATATATTAGTCGGTTATATTCGATATAGCCGGATCGTCGGATCAAGTGTTGATTCGATTATTTAATGTATAATGATATATATGATATATTGTATTACATTATCTAATATTGGCTCGCTTTATTATTTCATTTTCTTACCGGATTAATACATTGATATATATGCGATATATGTTAATTGTATTATTTTCTTTTGTTGCAAATATATAATATATATGTGATATATATTATTGTGACATGTTATGATTTATTATGAAACATGTTTAAGGGTAATAAAAGGAGATTAGGGTTTGATTAGGGTTAGCTCTTTCTTGCACATTCTAGAAAGAATTCTTTTTGTCTTGGTTGAGATATTATGGTTGATATTTATCCATGACTCATTAGCTAACATAACCAAACCCTAGCTCTAGTTTATTCTCTACAAAGGTTATGCCTCTCATCCTTGACAATGGTTCCATAATCAATCATATATTCTTTACTTCTATTCATCATAAAAGGATTATGATATTCATTCTTCTTCTTCTTCTCACTTTAGCTTTGAGAAAGCTTACTAGTAAATTCTTTTGTGATAATTTCTTGTGAGAAAATGATATAAAAGAAAGCATAAACACTATTCCATCATCCTTATCTAATCTAGCCCATTAGATTAGGGTGTTCACCTCATTAGAGTGAGAGAGCTTGAGCTATTGTAACTTCGACGTAGATCATTGGAGAAAAAGAATACGACAATCTTTCATGGATCGTTCGAGTCGTGGAGCCTCTCTTGAGTCCGGGAGTTCGTGGATCGCAGCGAAGGGACTTCTACTCGGAGCTTGTGAAGCGAAGGAGCGGACTACAAAGGTTGTAATCCCTCACACTTAGGTTTAAAGATGTTATCTTGCATGTTAAACCCTAATAATCTAGTAATGATCCCGGCTTTGGGTTGTTCGGCACGTCTAAAATTTTATTCGGGTATGTTTGATGCCTTATGAACCCTCACAAGAGTGCCTAGGAACCCTACAGTAGTATCAGAGCCTAGCTAGAGCATTAGGCAATGTGTTTACGAAGTTAAAACTCCGAACGAAACCCGATATATCAAAGTTAACCCCTTCTCTGGAAATTTTTTCAAAACTGGGATTTTTCTGAATTAAAAATTCCTAAAAATTCAGCAGGGAAATAGAAGAATTACAGTGAAATACGAGTGCATGATCCGTATAGTCCACCGCGGCACCGCGGCCGTACCACGCTTGGGCCGCGGTTCCGCGGCCGTACAGATGAGACATGCACTAGTATTTGAACTATAATATCTATTTCTGTATGTTATATTTTATGGGTATTTTTAATCTGACTCAAGTGTTGAGTATTCTGGGGTTTATTTTGTAATCAAAGATTCGATCGGAATATTTAAATTCGTTATTATTTCCGGATATTTAGAAACTGTTAAAATGTTCGAACGGATATCATTAACTCACTTTTTCCCGGCACGGCAAACTATCAAGTGTTGAATTTTTTTTTTCGGGTTTGAATCTTTCGGAAAAATGTGCAAGTAACACGGTGGACCCTCTAGAAGACAACAAACCTTAACTCGATTATGTGACCGTCTTGAACTGCCTTTTGAACCTTCGGGTTTGGGGCAGTACGGCGTGCTACATGTGAGGCGTTGGCTTGACCCTTCTACGGCTGGATCACTGGTACTGTGACATATTCTGGGATTTTTTGAACTCCGCTCAACTATTGAGCTATTTGGGAAATTTTGGGTATTTGATTATCAGTTCGAAAAGTTTAATACTGTCTATTTATCTGGAATGTGATACAATATGTGGAATTCATAGAGTTAGGCATGAAATGCGAAGTATGTGATATTTCGGATTTACGATGTTTAAAGTCATTGTGGATTCCAAATATTGTAGTTTTACAATTTCTTTTCTGTGACCGCAAGTGTAGTATGTAGTTGTACTGCCGGTTTTCGTTGCTATACGACAACGATGATCGGTGTATGCATACTTACTTACGTTGATGATATGTGATATTATGTGTTGCTGTGATATGTTATATTGGGTCGTCGTGTTCTGAATAGCCGGGGGTTTTATGTGAGATGAGGTTTTTTTTTCATTCATGTAAAATTCATCCGTATGTAATATTCTTTTATTGGGGCACTTCCGGGATGAGGTTGATGTCACCCTTGTATATTATTTACTTTTCAGCATTAGGTAGACCCAAGGAGGGGAGCACAAGTAACCGGGTTCTAGGGTCCAGTGGGAGGCCATCTCGAGGAGTCGAGACCGGGTCTCCTAACCCTAGAATTGGCAGTGTTACTTGCCGCTCTCGTAGGGGTCTAGGGATGTGGGTTTGGCTATTCATCGCGACCGTCGAATCCGTGTTTTATACCGGCTCGTATTGAAAACACGGACGTCCTAGTATATCCAATATTTCATATATGTTCTTCTGCTGCAATGTTCTGTGATGAGATCATATTACTGCCTGAGACGAATGCTTATACTATATATATATATGCTGATATATATAAACATTACTGCTTTCGTTTCTTCTGTGATGCTTAGGAAGCATAAGCTGATGGGATTTTTTATTAATGAGATTAATAAAAAGAAAAGAAACCTAAAAGATGTTGTGGAATCGAAACTTTATAAAAATGGTAGCTACAGTTTTGCTTTGCATAGCGGTATATATGATATACCCTGCACCTTATTCGGTGAGGAAAGAGCCGAGATCCCTTCACTGGGAGTGACCTCTTTAGCGAAACTGGCAGATGCTACAAAACTCGGTTTGTCTTTTGATTGCTTATAGAGTTTTGCTTTGCACAGTGATATATATGATATGTCCTGCACCTTATTCGATGAGGAAAGAGCCGAGATCCCTTCACCGCGAGTGACCTCTTTAGCAAAACTAATGAAAGCCTCAAAAACACTCCATTTCAAAATTTCACATGATTGTACGACGATATCAAGTTCATTACGCTCATGGTTTTCTGAAAAACCTGCGTAGCCCTCCGTCATTTCAGATAGATATTATTTAGTATTCATGCTATGTTTGTTGACTTAGTCAAGGCGTAGTGTACGGTAACTAAGTAGTGTTTATCTGCTAAAACATGAGATGTGATTGGATTAGGGTATTCGCACGGCCTTGTTGACTCAGTCAAGGGTCGTACGGGTGGGTTTAATTCAATCGGGAAATGTACGGGTTGAACTTGACTTGCGATTTATGGTTTGTTGACTTAGTCAAGGTCATAGATCGCTAGGGGCAAAATATTATCGGGAATTTCAAGTGTTGAAATTTGTAATGAGATTGCATACCTCCTATGAGATAGTTGGATCCCGATACCCACTGCGAGTAAGTGTTACTCCTGGGAGAGATTTACACAGGACAATTAGCCGATCAAGTAGATGTCTAGAAAAGTGTAAACGGGGTTACGCCTCTGGGAAAACGAGATTTACTTTAATTAGGTTCGTGCGAAAGCACGGGGAACCTCCCTCAAGTACCGACACTGATCTGGCAGAAAGATTGACGAAATTGTAGGGTGTAATTAATCCCGGCTAATCTTACCTTTTAGGGTTTGAAGGAAGATTTGATAAAAACAGTGGGAGACATCCTGATTAGATAAGATAATAACTAATCTAATCTTACAAGAGCATACGCTAAAGTGTTTTCTTCTCTCTATCTCCAGGTAGCGACCATGTCAGGCCATAATCAAGATAATAATATGGATGTATTGACTAAACCCGCTTATTATACTGAGCAGGGGAACGTTGGACCCGTTCTTTCTTATAAGAGTTATAAGACTGAACAGGGTATAGGAGAATATCTGGATTCTCAAGCTGCCCAAAAGAACATGCATGTTGATGCATCTTCTTCAGGTGTGTTAGTTATTGAGAACTGTTTCTCAGTTCACCCTACGTCCTGGGTATTAGATACCGGATCAGGATCTCACATATGTAAATTGTTACATGGGCAACGTAAAGGTAGAGAACTGGGAAAAGGTGATCATTCCGTTCAAGTAGGGAACGGTGCAAGTATTGCAGCCAAACCAGTTGGCGAATATCACCTAGTATTGCCAAGTCGCAATACAGTGATTCTAAATGAGTGCTATTATATACCGAACATGATGTGCAACATTATATCAGTTTCTTTATTAAGTAAGGAAGGATATAATTTTGTAGTAAAGGATAATGTTATGAACATATTCCTAGATCAAAAGTTGATTACATCAGGCTCGTTACATAATGGCATATTCATTCTAAATCAAAATACAGTCCTCAATATACAAAACACACACAAGAGGAAAAGTTCAGAAATGAACGAATCATTCTTGTGGCATTGTAGACTTGGCCATATCAATGAGATACGGCTAGCTAAGTTACATAAAAATGGATATTTGAATTCATTCGAATTTTCATCTTATGATACTTTCCATTCATGTCTCAAAGGAAAAATGACCAAAGCTCCATTTAGTGGACACGGAGAAAGAGTTACGGAACTCTTAGGACTGGTACATAGTGATGTATGCGGTCCAATGTCTACACACGCCAGGAACGGTTCTTCCTACTTCATTACATTCACTGACGATTTCTCTAGATACGGGCATGTGTTCCTGTTGAAACATAAGTCTGAAGCTTTTGAGAAATTCAGAGAATATAAGCACTAAGTAGAGAACCAAACGGACAAAAGTATTAAGATCCTTTGATCCGATCGAGGAGGAGAATATTTGAGCAATGATTTTCTGGATTATCTAAAAGAGAATGGGATTCTCTCTCAGCTTACTCCTCCTTATACACTACAGCACAACGGTGTATCAGAACGGAGGAATCGGACCCTATTAGATATGGTGCGCTCGATGATGAGCGTTGCTGAGTTACCTATTTCCTTTTGGGGGTATGCGCTTGAGACAGCCATATATCTGCTGAATCTGGTTCCATCTAAATCTGTACCTACCACACCATATGAGATATGGAGTGGGAAGAGACTATATTTTAAACGAGTTAAAATATGGGATTGTCCGGCCTATGTCAAAAGGCAAAATCCGGACAAGCTCGAGGCACGATCAATTCTTTGCAAGTTTGTGGGATATCCAAAGAATTCTCAAGGATATTTTTTCTACCACGGTGAGGAACAAAAAGTATTTGTTACTCAACATGCCACCTTTTTGGAAAAGGAATTTCTTGCAAAAGAAATTAGTGGCAAAAAAGTAGAGCTGGAAGAGGTTCCAGCAACACAAACTGCAACTGAAGATTTAGTAGAACCAGAGGATTCAGTACCCAATGAACCCCAGCCTCTCCACCGATCTAGTAGGGTTTCTCGTCCACCTGAGAGATACTACGGTTTTCTCATTGATGGTGGCAGCGAGGATTGCATCATGGAAGATGATGACCTGACTAGTTTTGAGCAGGCCATCACGAGTGGTGACTCTATGAAATGGCTGGATGCAATGCGATCTGAGATGGAATCCATGTACACCAATAAAGTATGGATTTTGGAAAATCCTCCTGAAGGGGAAAAACCTATTGGGAGCAAGTGGATTTTTAAAAAGAAATTTGGTGTAGATGGAAAAGTTGAGACTTTCAAAGCTAGACTTGTAGCAAAGGGATTTCGTCAACGACCAGGTGTGGATTATGACGAAACCTTTTCTCCAGTGGCTATGCTTAAGTCCATCCGGATCTTACTTGCCATTGCTGCATACCATGACTACGAAATCTGGCAAATGGATGTTAAGACCGCCTTTCTAAATGGTGATTTAGAAGAGTGTGTGTACATGACTCAGCCAGAGGGCTTCGTAGATAGTGGGAGCAGCGGAAATGTGTGCAAACTGCTTAAATCCATTTATGGGTTAAAGCAAGCATTGCGGAGTTGGAACATCTGTTTTGATGTTGTAGTCAAAGAGTTTGACTTTATCAAAAATATAGATGAACCTTGTATCTATAAGAAGGTAGCAGAGAGTAAGGTTGTCTTCCTCGTATTGTACGTGGATGACATACTCTTGATAGGAAATGATATTCCTATGCTACAATCAGTCAAGCTCTTCTTATCACAAAGATTCTCAATGAAAGATCTAGGTGATGCCTCCTGCATATTGGGGATTAGGATCTATAGAGATAGATCCAAAATGATACTGGGATTGTCCCAATTCAGGTACATTAACACCATACTAAAGAGGTTTAGTATGGAAGAATCCAAGCGTGGGAACCAACCCATAATCTCTGGACTCACTCTCTCCAAAGAGATGTCTCCCAAGACTAATTTGGAGAGAGCTCGCATGTAAGGGATACCCTATGCTTTGGCAGTAGGCTCTATCATGTTTGCGATGCTATGTACCAGACCCGATATAGCATACTCACTAAGTGTAGTGAGTCGGTATCAACCAGATCCTGAAGAGAGTCACTGGACAGCTGTGAAGAACATTCTCAAGTACTTGCGAAGGACTAGAGACATGTTCTTGGTGTATGGTAACGGAGAACTCCGAGTGGAGTCCTTTACCGATTCCAGCTTCCAAAGTGATAAGGACGACTCTAAGTCGCACTCGGGATTTGTCTTTACCCTCAATGGAGGGGCGGTATGTTGGAAGAGTTCCAAACAGGATACCGTTGCAAACTCGATGATGGAGGCTGAATACATCGCTGCCAACGATGCTGCCAAAGAGGCTGTCTGGATGAAGAAGTTCATTAGTGAACTTGGTGTGGTTCCATCCATTGAGCATCCAATACCTCTGTATTGCGATAACAATGGAGCTGTGGCTTTGGCCAAGGAACCCAGGTCCCATCAGAAGTCCAGACATATTCTGAGGCGGTATCACCTGATCAGGGAGATAGTTGATCGCCGGGAGATCGAGGTCAGGAGAGTAGATATGAAGGACAACACTGCGGATCCACTCACGAAGGCCATTCCCCAGATACAGTTTGAGAGATTATTCGGGATGCTAGGTATGAGATACTACAGCAGCTGGCCTTAGTGCAAGTAGGAGATTGTTAGTTATGTATATGCCCTAGAGGCCATTGTTGTACATATGATGTATATTATGATGGATGCTTAGATATATACAGAGAGGACTTTCTTGCTCGTCATGATAGTATGCTATTAGGTTTCACTTTATCTTAACATGTTGACCTGTATTGGTTTACTGTCTTTCTCTCACATGTTGATAAAGCCCTTAGGATCTGTACTCGAATACTGGGATTATGATGAGATCATACTAGTGGGGCAACGGTAGTCGATGAGTACATCCTATAAATGTTCCTAGTCGAGGGCATAATGATACACCAGAGTAGACTAGCGTATACGCATCTTGACCCATATGACGGGCGATGGATGATCCTATATCCATCGGTGTTTGACATCAGAGATGGTGTACTGGTGCTCAGTGGAGACTGGGTACACTGGACGGACTCGCCGAGAACTCCCAGATGGTGATATACCACACGTCAGATGGCAGTTCTCCGGTGACACTGGTACAGAGTAGTCTGTAGACCCGAGATCGTCATAGAGTCTTGTGTGATTCCCACTGTGCTTTGATTTCCACCTTACCACGTCCAAAAGGGCATGCAAAACGGTGGCTTTTGGGTAGAGTCCTGAATCACATTGAGGCAATGAGCGATAGGAGGGGATTCGTCTCTCCCGGTATAGGGAGTTGATGTTGTGCTGTGTTCGATTGGCTATAACTGGAAGTCCCTGGCCAGGGATGATATAGAGATATACTGGTAAGTGTTACCAGTAGTTTATCGACCTGTTATGAGCCTCACATTGACACGACTTATCGGTTACTGGGGTCTGACGTATACCACCCCTAGACTTGATATGCGACATATCAGACGAACAGACCGGACTGTACAGGAGTGTTACTGATTGGATTCACAGGAGAACGGACAGGCTAGCTTGTTGATCTTTTGATCGCTCAATACCTGGGTGGTTGTTACCTTTAGCTGACCGCTTGCAGCTTGTGGGTGTTTGATATGATCATCACCTGCTACCGGCGTATTGACGATTCTTTAGAGTCCTACACAGAGGTTTCTTGGCTCAGGCAAAAAGGAGTAGAGGCACATATGTGATATGTGCAGGACCGAGAATAATGTGATATGAGATACCGTATTATATTCTCGCGATATTTAGATATGAACCGGGTCATCGGATCAAGTGTTGATTCGATGAATCGGTACATGATATATTAGTCGGTTATATTCGATATAGCCGGATCGTCGGATCAAGTGTTGATTCGATGATTTAATGTATAATGATATATATGATATATTGTATTACATTATCTAATATTGGCTCGCTTTATTATTTCATTTTCCCACCGGATTAATACATTGATATATATGCGATATATGTTAATTGTATTATTTTCTTTTGTTGCAAATATATAATATATATGTGATATATATTATTATGACATGTTATGATTTATTATGAAACATGTTTAAGGATAATAAAAGGAGATTGGGGTTTGATTAGGGTTAGCTCTTTCTTGCACATTCTAGAAAGAATTCTTTTTGTCTTGGTTAAGATATTATGGTTGATATTTATCCATGACTCATTAGCTAACCTAACCAAACCCTAGCTCTAGTTTATTCTCTACAAAGGTTATGCCTTTCATCGTTGACCATGGTTCCATAATCAATCATATATTCTTTACTTTTATTCATCACAAAAGGATTATGATATTCATTCTTCATCTTATTCTCACTTTAGCTTTGAGAAAGCTTACTAGTAAATTCTTTTGTGATGATTTCTTGTGAGAAAAAGATATAAAAGAAAGCATAAACACTACTCCATCATCCTTATCTAATCTAGCCCATTAGATTAGGGTGTTCACCTCATTAGAGTGTGAGAGCTTGAGCTGTTGCAACTTCGACGTAGATCATCGGTGAAAAGGAATACGACAAGCTTTCATGGATCGTTCGAGTCGTGGAGCTTCTCTTGAGTCCAGGAGATCGTGGATCGCGGCAAAGGGACTTCTACTCGGAGCTTGTGAAGCGAAGGAGCGGACTACAAAGGTTGTAATCCCTCACACTTAGGTTTAAAGATGTTATCTTGCATGTTAAACCCTAATAATCTAGTAATGATCCTGGCTTTGGGTTGTTCGGCACGTCTAAAATTTTATTCGGGCATGTTTGATGCCTTATGAACCCTCACAAGAGTGCCTAGGAACCCTACAGAATGGAAGCGGTATTCTAGATAGCCGCAATGAAACCAGTACGGCAAAAACCTGCAAGAACTGTGGCACAACGGGGGTGAGTTTCCAACTCGTGCGTAGAAAACATCACCGAGCAGAAATCGTATGTATGACTCAATCCTAGGTCATACGATCATAATATCCTCAAGTAATAATATGGCCTGAAGCATAATAAAATGGCAAAGGTAAACATCTATGCATAAGTGTTATCCCATGTGCTCATGTCAGTGCCTCAGGTAGCAATATATCATAAATATGATGTATGAATGCTTGAAAACAGAATGCATCTAAATGCGGAAACTGTTTTCTTATCGCAGTGAGATTTCTGTATAAAATCGAGTATCATCAATGAAATCATGCAGAAAATCAGTGTCAATCATCGACAAATAATATAAATCTCAAATCTCGATATCTCAGGCTCCGTCTATCCGGACTGGCCTATATTATCAAATCTTAATATCTCAGGCTTCGGCTATCCGGACTGGCCTGTATCATCAAATATCAATATCTATGGCTCTGGCTATCCGGACTGGCCTAAATCCTCAAATAAAAGACTACGTCGGTATCCTCTGGATATCCGGCGCATCACAATGAAATCACAGGTCAGTAGTGCTCCCCTGTCACAGGCTCAACGCCATCATCTGCGACCTTCTCGCCGCGGGGTACCGTACCGGGTCCACCATGCACTAATAGACGGTTCCTCCTCCTCCTCGAATCGGGTGTATGATATCGCTCTAGAGCCGAGAAAACTCATGGTGGACATATCTCAAATCATATCAGGAGAAAACCGCACTTTTTTATCTTTAAAAATGATAATACGTTTTATAAATCCTTACGGTTTCTCCAAATCCAGAAATCTCATGGAAATCCGAAATAACAATCTCAAGTATAAATAACAATGAATACTGGGCTCCGGCAATCCAGACTGGCCCATAATATTGCATGACAAATGAATACAAAATGCATGGGTATCTAAATAAAGAATGCAATATCTAAACTAGCACATGAAAGCAATAACATATAGGAACTATCAGCTAGCTAGCTATGTCAATGAATAATATTCTCTAAAGTGTACGTGACATAGAAATTACCGATGAAGATGTGTGTGAGCCGGCAAGCAAGTGTTCATGGAGCATACGCACCATCGGTAATGGTGCTAGTGTCCTAACAACAGGTTTCATGATTACTCACGAAAATATATATAGGCATGCAATGCAATGCGAACACCAGAATAAATGGCAATGAATAGTAAATGCAGCAATAATAAAATATACATTCCTATATGCGAGTTATGCAGTTTTTGATATCGGAAATCACACGAATCGTGGTGTTTAGAAAAAAGGGCTACGGTGTTTTTATGAAAAAGTACATCCTTTGAAATATCTGTAGTATCCCTTGGCCTGTCTTTAAAATACCCACGATTCGTTAGTTTTGGAAATAAGTATGACTCGTGCTCAGTCTAATATTTACTAAGTAACTACAGGACTAAACTAACGGACTAGTCGAAAGGGTAAGGAAGTCCACCTAAATCTGAGTCGATCTATATATATATATATAATAGTCAGTGATCTCGTCTCAATAGTATCGCGTACGATACAATATATATATCAAATGACATCCTCAAGTTAAGAGTGCGGATCTATCATCATAATTATATCTCGTACAGTAAATCTATCGTACGACATCCCAAATCAGGGTACGGTCAATATCACATTTATCTCATTATTCAACTGGTATCCTTATCATCATATATCATGAGCTGGGTACTGATCTACGTCTAGTACATACTGATACCATCATTATATATATATGCGTGTGTAAGAAAGCACATCGCCTAAAGACCCGCTATAAAATAATGTCGTATCTCAAAATACGAACCAAATTACATCACCGATCTCATGGCATCCTTCCGAATCACATCGACTCTTCTTCAAGTACCATATACTATCCTCATCATCCATGTATATGTATACATACATATATATATATATATAGTTCCATACCTATGTGTGTGTGTATATATATATATACATATCCCCATATACGTACAAGATATAAAATGTATGCGTGTATGCAAATCACTACTCTAGGGTTCGCGACTAAGAAACTAACTAAATGGGTTTTCCTACTAGTATGCTAAAACTATCCCAAAGTCACCTAGCATTTCTTACTAAGTACACACATCTCATAACACATAAGTGTATATATATATATATATATATATATATATATATCATAACGCATTCGCGTTCTATACTACGAAATTGCGGTGGTGCTATACGCCATCCACCCGACTTCCCCCGTAGATATATATCTACTCGCCTGGTTCTTGTCTGCCGAAGTCGATACCACCAACCTCTTCATCATCGTCCGCATTCCACGTGAGAGGTACCCATATGCAAACACATATAATATCGTAAAATGAAATCGCGCGCAAAAACCAAAACGGCACACGAAACGCGTATTGGTTAAAACCTATGACCCGCCCATCCAAAAAGGACCAAATAACCCTCGACATCGGCATACAAACGCCGATTGATCGAGAAAAACCCAAACGTACCAATCGTGGTTTCACAACTCACTAAATATAATATGAAATAAGTTGTAACTCATCAAAACCTCAAAATAAATCAAATCAATTTATTTCCAAAAACCTAGTAAGCTTCCATTTACCTATTTAGTTCAAAACTTGATATTTTAACCAATCTAGTGGCCACATAATCACTAAATAACTTAACCAAGTCACACAAACCATAACCATATTTTAAGCTCGCTAATTTTCTTTAACCCAAAATTCTAGTTTGCAAAAATTATCCAATTTTATCTATTTTAAAGTGACAATACACAAATCAACAACCAGGCTAGGTTTTGCATGACTTAAGGTGTTAAACTATAAATTATAATATTAATAATGAGATGAAAACCCTAACTATATTTTAATCTCACATTTTTAATTAATTTCTAAAAACCTAGTTTGCTAAACAATTTAAATTTGGACATTTTAAAAGTAGCAATTTGTAATATAGCAACAAACTTAGATTTTTTTCATGTCATAACATGAAAATCTACTCACCACAACCATAAACCAATGATCAAAACCCTGACCTGATCAAAACCCTCTTCTTGAAATTTCATTTTGAAATTTAGGTTATAATAATATATAATTTTAATTTGATTTAAACACACAATTAACAAGTAACAAATTTGGAAGAAGCTTTATACCTCAAGATCAAGAGATCAAACATGTAAATCATAGCCTCCAAAGTGCCAACTTTTCTCCAAGATCCATCCTAGATAGGACAAGGAATAACGGGTAAAGCTTTGATTTGGAGTTTGTGGGATTTTTGATGGATTTTTGATGCAAATTTGATGGATTTTGGTGGTAAAATGAGGTGGGAATTTGAGGGGCTGATGTTGAAGGGGAATGGGGAGGGCTCGGTGATATTTGAGGGGATGAGGAGAGAGAGTGAGGGTTGAATTAGTCATACAATTCCCAAGTCAACAAGTCCAAGCTCCATTCTTTATCATTTACCTTTTCATTTCTTGTTTTCTTTTCTTTTTGTGTGGGGACTTGGGGGGATTTGAGGGCAGCCCAAGTTTGGCTAGCTGGGAATGGGGGTTTGTGTGGGTGTTTGTGAAAGTTTCCAAGTCAAGAAAAACCACTCAAGCATCATTAAAACACCTCGCATCAATTTCTATTTAATTTATTTTCACAATTTAAGCCTTTTTCTTTTATATTTTCTAAAACCATCTTAACAACTTCTTTTCATTTCAAAAACCATATGTTACACTTTAGTTTAACGTGTCATGATATACAAAACTTGTATTACCCCATTCCAATTTGTAATCATCACTAATTAAATGTATTAGTGAAGGCTTAAAATAATATTTAAAATTATTAATTACGGAAAATATATTAGAAAACTGGAAATTTTATAAGTGACCCATTAAATACCAAACACTAGCAATTACATATCTAGAATAGGTATAACTAATTCTATGTTGGAAAATAATTATATTTTGGTTTCTACGGAAAACACCCGTTATTTTACCGATTCTCCGAAATTTTCACCTAAACGATTTTTAAAACGATACAATCTTCCCCCTTAAAGAAATTCGGTCCCCGAATTTAAATTAAAACACCCGCCAATCCTAAAACATTTCAGCGAAACACTCAAATCGGTGGGGCTCCGAAATCATCAGTACTTTAAACACATTTTAGCGCAATACATGCTCATGAAAATGAGTATACAACTCAAAATCAAAACTCCGTCAAGCATCACGCAATTATTAGAGTCATGGAGAAAATACCGATGTCAAAATCCAATACGAAAACCAACATGATATACTCAAAACTATAATATGTACATAGTACGCATCTTTGTAAACTCATCAAAACAACTGAAAGAAATGCATGCCAAACCTTTTTAAGTCGTTGTGCGATGCGCGTATCACTGCATAGTTGCGTACGTCTATTGTAAGAAAATAACTATATATATATACCCTTTGTTTAACATACACGTCCCTCCGTTTTGAAAAATAATTTAAAAGGATTTCCTTTGTTAAATGTCTCGTGTCATCTCGGACACGTAGGTAAATACTGAGACTATAGCTCCTTTTTAGAAATCCCTTCGATAACTATCAATGCATGGAAAAATATATACAGGTACTGTCCTCGTACTAGTCCTGCTCGGCTACTATACAATATAGTAAGTATCATAAAACATACTGTTCCAAAAGAAATCAATCCCAAAATGTATATAAGGATGCCACGTGCATCTGGTGCGCACGGAAATCGAAATCAATAAATGTGCCATACATGTGCATAGAAACAAATCTAAGTGCAACGGGTGTGCACGAAAACACCTGTCAAGGGCAACGGGTGTACCTGACAGCAATATCAGGTGCATCTGATATGCACGAAGAATCCCGATTTAGTGCATCCCCCATGCACCAAAATCGCCTCAAGCGCCCAAGTATGCGCAAGATTCTAAATCAAGTGCACAAGGTGCACGGAAAGAATATCGAATATTACAATCGAAATCGACAGTATACAACAAACCTCAATCCAAATCATTTTTACCGTGATATTGTTAGTTATATGTATGCCCCAGAGGCCATTACTGTACATTGGATGTATATTGTAGTGGATGCTGGGACATATATAGGTAGGACTTTCTTGCTCGACATGATAGTACGCTATCTGGTTGCTCTTTATCTTAACGTGTATACTTTCTGTCTCTCTGTTACATGTTGATAAAGCCCTTAGGATTTGTACTCGACTTCCAGGACTGTGATGCAGATCATACTAGTGGGGTCTGGATAGTCCATGAGTACATCCTTCAATGTTCCTAGTCGAGGGAATATCGAGACGGGGCATTGATATTCCAGAGTAGACTTGCGTATATCTTCTCGACCCATGCGATGGGCGATGGATGATCCCATATCCATTGGTGTTTGACATCAGAGATGGTATACGGGTGTTCAGGGGAGACTGGGTATACTGAACGGACTCGCCGAGAACTCCCAGATGGTATTATACCTCACGTCAGATGGCAGTTCTCTGGTGACACTGGTACAGCTTAGTCTGTTGACCCGATATCGTCATAGAGTCTTGTGTGTCTCCCACTGTACTTTGATTTCCACCCTAGCACGGCTCTACTGAGTCGTGCAAACAGGTGGTTTTTGGGCACAGTCCCGATTCACATGGAGGCAATGAGCGATAGGAGGGGATTCGTCTCTCCCGGTATTGGGGGTTGATGTTGCGCTATGCTCGACTGGCCATAACAGGAAATCCCTGGCCAGGGTTGCAGTGATATACTGGTAAGAGTTATCAGTAGTTTTACGAATGTTATGAACCCTACGTCGGCATGACTTATCGAGCTATTGGGGTCTGACGTTTACCACCCCTAGGCGAGATATGCGATATATCAGACGAACAGACCGGACTGTACGGTAAGTGTTACTGGTTGGATTCACAGGAGTGTGAGAGGGCTTGCTCGTCGATCTTCTGATCGCTCAATACCCGGGTGGCCGTTACGTTTAGCAGACCGCTTGCGGCTTGTGGGTGTTTGATATGATCATCATCTGCTGCTGGCGTATTGACGAGTCTTTAGAGTCCTACACAGAGGTTTCCTGGCTCAAGCGAAACGAAATAGGAGCACATATGGGATATGTGCGGGACCGAGAATAATGCGTGTATGTGATACCGTATTTCATTCTCGCGATGTATGTGTCGAATGGTTGTATGCGATATAACCTAGTTATCAAATCAAGGATTGATTCGATAAGCCGATACGTTGGATACTAGCCGGTTATATACGACATGACCGGATCATTGAATCAAGTGTTGATTTAATGATTTAATGTATAATTATATATTTGATATATTACTTTGCATTAACTAGTATTGGTTCACTTTAAATGGATTTACTCACTTGTATTGCACATTGTATATGTGATATATTTTGGTGCACATGATTGTATCATGTTTGATGATACATTCTAGCTTGGTTTTGTGTAAAGTATTAAACCATGGTTAGTTAGTGGTTAGGGTATCATTTCTTTTACTTATTCATTTATTTATTTTATTTATTTCATTTGAAAAGAAAAAGAGAAAAGAATGGTTGCTAATTTTGTTTTATTTGAAGCTTCTTGAAGCTTTGAACAAGTCCACCATTCTTGTCTCTTCTCTAACCCTAACCACTCATCTAACCTTAGTTAAATCTCTACACTAAACCATGGTTGAGATTATGATAAGTATCATATTGTTTTTATTTTCAAAGACTTATGATATATATCATCTTCTTCTTCTTCATCTTCTTCTTCTATGAAGAAAGCTTGCTACATCAATGGTAATTGATGAAAAAGTGTGAGAAATCCAAATCTAAAGTCTACCCACTTCCTATTTCTTCATTCTCTACCTCTTGCCAAGTAGTATAGGGTGTTTCCTTCACAAGTTTTCTTGACTTGGTGAAGTTGGAGCTTGATCTAGCGATGCCTCGACGTAGATCATCTTCGGCATCGTCGTCGATGACCTAGCCCGCTTTTTCTCCGATGAAGCCGACGCTAGAGCCCAAGATCCGATTTGTACAGCGAGGAGACTTCATCGCGGAGCCATGGAGGTGGTGGACCAGATCTACAAAGGTTGTAGCCATTTTCCTTTAGCATTTAAATTGTTTACATGCTTGCATCGCCTCATTATATAGTTAACGATCCGTATTAAGGTTTGTAGGCAACCATAAAATTTGAATTAGCCATGTTTGATGCGTTGTGAGACTTCATTAGTGTGCCTAGGAACCCTACAGTGGTATCAGAGCCTAGCTAGAGCCTTAGGCGATGTGTAGACGGAGTTAGAAGTCCGATCGACTTGAAACCCCGATTAAAACATGCTCTCTGGACATTTTTGAAATTCGTGGATTTTTGTGAATTAAAAATATGCAGAAAACTAAGTGGAATATTCTAAGAATTACTGTGTAAAACGGGACCCATGAATCGATAATAGTGCGGCGGAACTGCGGCATTGTCCTGCCCAATGCGGCGGTTCCGCGGCAACTTGATCTCTTCTGACACTTTTTGCTGCACAGTAATTCTTATATATTATTTATGGTTTTTCTGGGAATTTTTTAATAATTATTCAAGAGTTGAATTTTTTGGGTTGTATTGGGGACTCGGTGTACCGATCGGATTGTCTAATTCTGTCTGTGTGCTTTTCCGGGTATTTTTTAGAATATGTTAAAAAGTTCGACCGGATATAAATACCCACTTTTTCCCCTGTCGGGAAATTTCCAAGTGTTGGATCTTTCCGTGGTTTAACAACGTTCTAAGTAGTACAAGTAACGCGATGGTCCCTCTAGAAGACAACAAACCTTAACTCGATTATGTGACCGTTTTGAACTGCCCTTTGAACCTTCGGGTTTGGGGCAGTACGGCGTGCCACATGTGAGGCGTTGGCTTGACCCTTCTACGGCTGGACCGTTGGTACTGAGGCACGAACTGAATGTTGTTAGACTTATTTCATGTGTTGAGCAGTTTCGGGAAAACTTGGGTGTTCGAATGTTCGATCGGAAAGTTTAACATTTTCTATTTTATCCGGAATGTGATACAATAATTGGAATTCACAAGTAGTTATAAGATAACTGAATGAATATTATAAACATAGCACTTTAGTCTCACTTGATCGGTTGCCACGGAATTTTGATGTGATCAAAAGTCCGTCGCAATCACGTAGTGTACGCGGATACTCGCCGGGTAAACTTAAGAGACATCCTCACTCCATAGCCCCGACCAAGTGACTGTAGGAGAACCCCGTCGCCGAAAGCATCCGTTCGGGTGCTCACGGCAACGGTGTTCCGCCTTGGTGCACTTTGTCGACGGCGTCGGGGGTGCGGCCGCCTACTAAAGTTTGCGACGAGCATTCAATCAGAATGTCGGGAATCCTGTTGAATTGCCCGACTTGATATTGAAAAGTGTTTTCGATTTTGAGACTAAAATGCGGGGTTTATAATTGTTAGGCATGCGATGTCTAAGGAATTCATTTGGTCAGGCATGCGATGTCTGAGGTGGTTGCGGATTCCAACTGTTGTAATTTTACACTTTCTTTTCTGTGACCGTAAGTGTAATATGTGATGTCGCCGGTTTCGTTGCTATATGTCAACGACAATTGGGATGCGCATATTTACTTACGTTGATGACATGCGATGTTATGTGTTGCTGGATATGTTATATTGGATCGTCGTGTTTGAATAGCCGGGGGGTTTTTATGTGAGATGAGTGTTTTTCATTTTCATTCATGTAAAAACTTGTATGTAATATTCTTTTATTGGGGCACTTCCAGGTTGCGGAAGATGTCACCGTTGATGTATATTATTTACTTTTCTGCACTAGGATAGACCCAAGGAGGAGAGCACAAGTAACCGGGTTCTAGGGTCCAGTGGGAGACCATCTCGAGGAGTCGAGTCCGGGTCTCCTAACCCTAGAATTGGTAGGGTTGCTTGCCGCTCTCGTAGGGGTCTAGGGGTGTGGGATAGGCTATTCATCACGACCGTGGAATCCGTGTTTTATACTGGCTCGTATTGAAAACACGGACGTCCTAGTATATCCAATATTTCATATGTTTCTTCTGCTGTGATTTATCTGTGATGTGATCATGTGATGTTCTGTGACAGATATTATATATAGTATATATGATATATTATATAAACGTTGCTTATGTTTACACCCGCGCTAGCCCTGCCCCGCTCTGCCGTTAGTTACCTAACCTAACGGTGCAGACGGGACATCAAGGCGAATGCGGATGGCATAAGCGTACGTTATATTTATCTGTGATGTTTAGGTGGACTTAAATGATGGGATATTCATTAATGAGATTAATGAAAGAAAATAAACCTATTTAATGTTGTGGAATCGAATTTCAAAATAAAAACAGGTAGCTACAGTTCTTGCTTTGCATCGCGGTGTTCATTATAGAACATCCTGCACCTTATTCGATGAGGAAAGGACCGAGATCCCTTCACCGGGAGTGACTCCTTTAGCAATAACTGGCAGATGCTACAACCCTCGATTTGTCTTTGATCGCTTCTATAGTTTCCGCTTTGCACAGTGATATATATGATATATCCCGCACCTCATTCAACGAGGAAAGGGCCGACGATCCCTTCACCGGGAGTGACCCCTTTAGCAAAACTAGAAAAGCCTAAAAAACATTCCATTTAAAAACCATTTGATTCCGCAACGAGATCAAGTTCAAAGCGTTAAAGGTTTTCACAAAAACCATTCGCAACCCTCCGTCATTTTAGGAAGCAGAGTACTTAGTATTCGTGCTGTGTTTGTTGACCATAGTCAAGGCACAGTGTACGGTAGCTAAGTGATGTCTTCCTACACCGCATATGATGCGATTAGTTAGGACAGTCGCGTGACTTTGTTGACCTTAGTTAAGGGTCATGTGGGTGGGACTAATTAATCACGAAATGACGGGTAGAACTTGACTAGTACTTATGATTTGTTGACCATAGTTAAGGTCATAGGTGCTAGGGGTAAAAACCATTATCGGGAGTTTCAAGTGTTGAAACTTGCAATGAGATTGCATACCTTCTATATGATAGTTGGATCCCGATACCCACTGCGAGTAATTGTTACTCCTGGGAGAGTTTTGCACTTTGCAATTAGCCGATGAAGTAGGTGTCTAGAAAGGTGTCAACGGGGTTACGCCTCTGGGAAAATGAGGTTTACTGTAATTAGGTCCGTGCGAAAGCACGGGGAACCTCGCTCAAAGTACCGACACTGGCCTGGCTGAAAGATTGGCGAACTTGTAGAGTGTAATTAATCCCGGCTATTCTTTCCTTTTAAGGTTTGAAGGAAGATTTGATAAAAACAGTGGGAGCCATCCTGATTAGATAAAATACATAACCAATCTAATCTTGCAAGAGCGCACACAGAGTGTTTTCTTCTCTCTCTCTCCTTGTAGCGACCATATCACGCCTTAATCAAGATAATAAAATGGATGTATTAACCGAACCCGCTTGTTATACTGAGTTGGGGAACGTTGGTCCCGCTCCAACTTATAATTGTTATAAGACAGAGCAGGAAATTGGGGAATACCAGAATTCCTATGCCGCCCAAACGAAGAAAGTGCATATGATGCATCTCCTTCGGGTGTGTTCATTACAAAGAACTGTTTCTCGGTATCCTCTGCATCCTGGGTATATGATACCGGATCAGGATCCCAGATATGTAATCTGTTACATAGGGCTACAAAATGGTAGAAAAACTGAGAACGGGTGATAAGTTTCATGAGACAGAAAACGGGGCAAGTGTTGCAGCCAAGTCTGTTGGTCACTGTCACCCTGTATTACCAATACATTGATTCTGAATAAATGCTATTAGATACCGAACCTGATATACAAAATCATATCAGTCTCTTTATTAGTAAAGAAATGATATAATTTTGTATTGTTGGATAATGTTTTGAACATTTCCTATATCAAAAGTTGATCGGTTCAGGCACGTTATCTAAAAGCATTGACGTTCTAAATCAAACTACAGTTCCTAGTATACTGAACACACACAAGAGGAAGAGTTAAGAAATGAACAAATTCTTCTTGAGGTATTGTAGACTAAGTCATATCAATGCAACCCGACTAGCTGAAGTTACATTTAGATGCATATTTAAATCAGTTTGAATTTACATCTTGTGAAACTTGCCGGTCATGTCACAAAGATATAATGACACCAGCTCTGTTTACTGGAAGCAGAGAAAGAGTTAATGAACTCTTGGGACTAATACATAATGATGTATGTAAGGTCTCCTGTCTACACATGCCAGGACTGGTTCTTTGTACTTCATTATATTCTCTGATAATCTCTCAAGATTCAGTCATATATTCCTGTTGAAATATAAGTCCGAACCTTTTGAGGTATTCACAGAATATAAGTAGAAAGTAGAGAACCAAAATACGGGTATAAGTATTATGTCCTATGATGAGATCAGGGAGGAGAACACTTGTGCATGGAATCCTTGGACTATTCTAAAGGAAAATGAGATTCTCTCTCAGTATTACTCCTCTGAACACACCACAGCACAACGGTGTATCGGGGCGGAGCAATTACACAATATTAGATATCGTGTGCTCTATGATGAGTATTACTGAGGTACCTATTTCCTTTTGGATGTTATGTGCTTGAGAAGCTGCATACCTATTGAATTAGGTTCGAATCAAATCACTGCCTACCACTTCATATGTGATATGGAAAGGCAAGAGCCCATATCTTAAGGTAGTTAAGATTTGGGATTGTCTGGCCTATGTCAAAAGCAAAATCCGGACAAGATCGAGGTAAAGTCAGTTTTGTAGAACTGGAAAGGTTCCAGCTATAAAAAACTGCAGCTGATGATTTGACAGAACCAAAGAATTCAATAGTTCCCGACGAACCTCAGCCTCTCCGCCGATCTAGCAGGGTTCCTCACCTGCTTGAGAGATACTTCGGTTTCTCGATGACAGTGGGAGCAAGGATGATGACCCAACTAGATTCGAGCAGGCCATCAAGAGTAGGGACTCTGTAAGAATGGCTGGATGCTTAGCAATCTGAGATGGAATCCATATACACCAACAAAGTATGGACTTTGGTTGCGATATCTGAAGGGTTAAATCCCCATCAGGAGCAAGTATATCTTGAGAAGATTACTTGGTGTAGATGGAAAATTTTTAATCTAGACTTGTTAAAGGTTTTAGTCATCAACCAGGTGTGGATAATGATGAAACCTTTTCTAAGGACTATGCTTAAATCCATCCAGATCCTACTTGCCACTGCTACATACCATAACTGCGATATCTGGTGGTTGGGTGCCATGACTAATTTTCTAAATAATGATTTAGAAGAAAATGTCTATAAGAACACAGCCAGAGGGCTACGTAAACAGTGGGAGCAGCGGAAACGTGTGCAAGATGTTTTATGTGATGAAGCAGGCATCGCGGAGTTGGAACATCTGTTTTGATGTGGTAGTCAAAGTATTTGACTTCATCAAAATGGTAGATGAACCTTGTATATACAAAACGGTAGTAGAGAGTGAAGTGATCATCCTCGTATTGTACGTGGACAACATACTCTTGATAGGAAAGGAATTTCCTATGCTACGATCGGTCGATCTCCTATTATCACAAAGATTCTCCAATAGGATCAAAGTGATACCTCCTAAAATCCTGAGTTTTCATCTATGAGATAGATGTAATTGGATGCTGGGATTCTCACTAGATGTAGTGAGATGGTATCAATCGATCCTGGGGAGAATCTCTGGAAGGGTTCCAGGGTGATAAAGACGACTGAATGTCAGTCACAGGCATTGTCTTTACCCTAAGTAAAGGGACGGTATGTTGGAAGAGTTCCAAGATAAATACCGTGGCAAACTAGACGATAAAGGCTGGTAACATCGCTATTAAAGATACTACCAAAGAGACAGTTTGGGTGTATATTGGTTCAAAAGATGAACTAGGTTCCTGCCATTGTATGACAATGGAAGTGTGGTTTTGGCCCTGGAACCCTGGTCCCATCAGTGACCCAGACATATTCTGAGGCAGCATCACCTGATCATGGAGATAGTTGATCTCCAGGTTGATCGAGGTTAGGAGAGTAGACTCAGAGGACAACACGGCGGATCCACTCACAAAGGCCTTTTCCCAAAGAGAGACTTTTAGGGGATGGTTGAGTATGTGATACTGCAACCACTGCTACAGATGGCCCTAGTGCAAGTGGGAGATTGTTAGTTATATGTATGCCCTAGAGGCCATTACTGTACATTGGATGTATATTGTAGTGGATGCTGGGACATATATAGGTCGGACTTTCTTGCTCGACATGATAGTACGCTATCTGGTTGCTCTTTATCTTAACGTGTATACTTTCGGTCTCTCTGTTACATGTTGATAAAGCCCTTAGGATGTGTACTCGACTTCCAGGACTGTGATGCAGATCATACTAGTGGGGCCTGGATAGTCCATGAGTACATCCTTCAATGTTCCTAGTCGAGGGAATATCGAGACGGGGCATTGATATTCCAGAGTAGACTTGCGTATATCTTCTCGACCCATGCGATGGGCGATGGATGATCCTATATCCATTGGTGTTCGACATCAGAGATGGTATACGGGTGTTCAGTGGAGACTGGGTATACTGAACGGACTCGCCGAGAACTCCCAGATGGTATTATACCTCACGTCAGATGGCAGTTCTCTGGTGACACTGGTACAGCTTAGTCTGTTGACCCGATATCGTCATAGAGTCTTGTGTGTCTCCCACTGTGCTTTGATTTCCACCCTACCATGGCTCTACTGAGTCGTGCAAACAGGTGGTTTTTGGGTACAGTACCGATTCACATGGAGGCAATGAGCGATAGGAGGGGATTCGTCTCTCCCGGTATTGGGGGTTGATGTTGCGCTATGCTCGACTGGCCATAACAGGAAATCCCTGGCCAGGGTTGTAGTGATATACTGGTAAGAGTTATCAGTAGTTTCACAAATGTTATGAACCCTACGTCGGCATGACTTGTCGAGCTATTGGGGTCTGACGTTTACCACCCCTAGGCGAGATATGCGACATATCAGACGAACAGACCGGACTGTACGGTAAGTGTTACTGGTTGGATTCACAGGAGTGTGAGCGGGCTTGCTCGTCGATCTTCTGATCGCTCAATACCCGGGTGGCCGTTACGTTTAGCAGACCGCTTGCGGCTTGTGGGTGTTTGATATGATCATCATCTGCTGCCGGCGTATTGACGAGTCTTTAGAGTCCTACACAGAGGTTTCCTGGCTCAAGCGAAACGAAATAGGAGCACATATGGGATATGTGCGGGACCGAGAATAATGCGTGTATGTGATACCGTATTTCATTCTCGCGATGTATGTGTCGAATGATTGTATGCGATATAACCTAGTTGTCGAATCAAGGATTGATTCGATAAGCCGATACGTTGGATACTAGCCGGTTATATGCGACATGACCGGATCATTGAATCAAGTGTTGATTTAATGATTTAATGTATAATTATATATTTGATATATTACTTTGCATTAACTAGTATTGGTTCACTTTAAATGGATTTACTCACTTGTATTGCACATTGTATATGTGATATATTTTGGTGCACATGATTGTATCATGTTTGATGATACATTCTAGCTTGGTTTTGTGTAAAGTATTAAACCATGGTTAGTTAGTGGTTAGGGTATCATTTCTTTTACTTATTCATTTATTTATTTTATTTATTTCATTTGAAAAGAAAAAGAGAAAAGAATGGTTGCTAATTTTGTTTTATTTGAAGCTTCTTGAAGCTTTGAACAAGTCCACCATTCTTGTCTCTTCTCTAACCCTAACCACTCATCTAACCTTAGTTAAATCTCTACACTAAACCATGGTTGAGATTATGATAAGTATCATATTGTTTTTATTTTAAAAGACTTATGATAAATATCATCTTCTTCTTCTTCATCTTCTTCTTCCATGAAGAAAGCTTGCTACATCAATGGTGATTGATGAAAAAGTGTGAGAAATCCAAATCTAAAGTCTACCCACTTCCGATTTCTTGATCCTCTACTTCTTGCTAAGTAGTATAGGGTGTTTCCTTCACAAGTTTTCTTGACTTGGTTAAGTTGGAGCTTGATCTAGCGATGCCTCGACGTAGATCATCTTCGGCATCGTCGTCGATGACCTAGCCCGCTTTTTCTCCGATGAAGCCGACGCTAGAGCCCAAGATCCGATTTGTACAGCGAGGAGACTTCATCGCGGAGCCATGGAGGTGGTGGACCGGATCTACAAAGGTTGTAGCCATTTTCGTTCAGCATTTAAATTGTTTACATGCTTGCATCGCCTCATTATGTTGTTAACGATCCGTATTAGGGTTTGTAGGCACCCATAAAATTTGAATTAGCCATGTTTGATGCCTTGTGAGACTTCATTAGTGTGCCTAGGAACCCTACAGATATATAATCTCACAACCATGTGCATCAGCGTGCATAAAATCGAATCAAAAATACTGAAAGTGCATGAACTATGCCGAAAGCACAAGTCAAATCACATGCATGCCATAGGCATGAAATCAAAATGAACATCTTGAATAACATCAAATCGAGGTCAAGTGCAACTGTGGTGCACAAAATCTCAATCAAGAAAATAAATCGCCAAAAATACCGAAATCAAAGTTGACGGAAACAGTTCCGCTCTAGAACATCATCTAAAGATCTCTGGTCAACTGTCGTGGTCACCCATAACATGTTTCGTCGACGATGCCGAACTCTGGCCTACTAGGTGTACGTAATATGACCGATCTTTGGTCCAAGTCTTCTCGTATTGTATTCCAGAAAGGTTATGTCGTAGTCTTCCCCAAATCTCGTTTCTGCCGAACTGCCCGGAAGTTGTCACCCCATACTAAATCCGTTTCTTGTTCCAGAACGGCCGCATACTCATCGCGACTCCTTCTGGAAGATATATCCATATACAACACCTCTGCATGCGTATCACATCTCTGATGTCAGCGGAGTGTAACGTCATCTCATCAAGATCCCATACGAACCTCGTACTCCACTTTTCTCTAATGTCGACTGATTCGGACTCGTATCATCGTCGCTGCATGGACTGCACTCCAAAGGCTATGCTCCTATCTGGTGTCTCCCAAGCAATGTATCCCGTCACATGATATCCGAATGACGTCAAACTTTTCGATCGATTCATCAAAGTTTCATAATCCCCCAAGAGCTCAACATCTTGAGTACAATTTAATAATATCCGGTACATGCCACAGTACCTGTTGACCAGCTATAGAAGGGCAAACCCAAGCCTCACTAATGGCACTGCTGAACTACCGCAAACCCTAAGGTTCAAAACCGTTCTCATGGTCATTATGTCGAGTTAGGGTTTCATTCTTCTAAAGGGTCCACAGAATTACTTGCATGTTTTTCGGAATACCTTAAACTTGGAAAAATAGGTTTCTGACATTCGATCGCTTTCCTTTGACTCCTAATGTACACGCGTGAAGTCGTCTCTAGCTGGAATCAATCAATTTGATGACCTCGCATAGGTGTAGGCAATGAATCACATGTCCTAGTCATTCATCCATGGGTGACTAGCGATCTTCTATCATAACTCTAAGTATATCTCATGCGGTATTAGCTTCAAACCTCTAGGGCGATATCTTGTCATTCGCAGCAGCAACTGGCTTATTCGCTTGCACGCTGAACAGTGCCTCAGTCATCAAGAATAATCGGTGCATTGACGGTCATCACATTCTGGCCGGCCTCTATCAGTGGCCCCAATCCTCTCGTACTGATCTGCACGTTTCGAGAAATCCTTGCAAAAGCAATCCATCAAACGCTCATGGCACGAAAAACATGAAAAATGACACATCTATACAATCGTGTGTCAACGGAATTACGTCCTGGTCAGTCCCCGTCCATGACGAGCTCATGCTGACCGCAACTCTAGCCGCAGCTCTCTCTGCCCATGTAATTGTGGCAGTAAAAACCATAAACCGATATCGATGAGGATAGATCATGAATGAATATAATACTATGCAAGGAAATGTACATCCTAAGGCTTCTTGAGCGGAGTAGAGTATCGTAAGTATACCGCGGAACATACACACGGTACGTCACTCTACTTAAGTCACCTACTCTATCAACCAAGGTCAACCTACACGACGAAAGTTCGGGACTAATACCGCCTCGACCAAGTCTAAGTTCCGTAAGGTCAAGCCTATGTTCCGAATATATATAAATGCCCCAGACTCCGCATAGTCAAACATAGACTCGAACCAAGGTTAACCAAGCAGCTCTGATACCAACTTTGTCACGACCCGAAATAGCATGTGACTAGCACTTGAATCATATGAAGTCTATAGGACCCCATCTAATTCAAGTAGGCCAGAAATCCCAGAAATCTAAACCATTTGAAAGATGGAAGTGGAGGAAAACTTATTTTAAAGTTTGCATATAATCACCATGAAAAGTCGTAGTAACCCTATTTAAAACATCAAGTCTTTTCCGAAAATTTCGGCAGAGTCTCCTTTGTAAATACTGGCCTCAAACGGGTACAAACATGAATAATATTAATAAAGGCAACCCCAAGCAGGAGCTAGCTCTTCGCCAATTGGCGGTCACAACCACACAAGAAATATAATATACAACGCCGAAGGGCGAGGATCAAAACTCACAAGAAAACCAATAATCACCAGTAAACCATAATAATACAAGCACGACTCTAAAGTCGAAATAATAAATACTGGTCTTCTAAGTCTATAAATAAATTCAAGTCTGGTTGATGGAGTTTACTAGATACAACTGAAATATAATAAAAGTACAATGGTGGTCACGATGCAAGTGAACCCACATACCAAAGCAATCACCCGGAATGGAAGCGGTGTGCCAGAAAGCCGTAATGAAACCTGTACGGCAAAAATCTGCAAGAACTGTGGCACAACGGGGGTGAGTTGCCAACTCATGGGTAGAAAACATCGCCGAGCATAAATCGTATGTATGACTCAATCCTAGGTCATACGATCATAATATCCTCAAATAATAATATGGCCTGAAGCATCATAAAATGGCAAGGGTAAACATAAATGCATAAGTGTAATCCCATGTGCTCGTCTCTGTGACTCACGTAGCAATATATCATAAATATGATGTATGAATACATGAAGACAGAATGCATCTAAATGTGGAAACTGTTTTCTTATCTCAGTGAGATTTCTGTATAAAATCGAGTATCATCAATGGAATCATTTAAAAAATCAGTGTCAATCATCGACACAAAATATAAATCTCAAATCTCGATATCTCAGGCTCCGGCTATCCGGGCTGGCCTATATCATCAAATCTCAATATCTCAGGCTCCGGCTATCCGGACTAGCCTGTATCATGAAATATCAACATCTAGGGCTTTGGCTATCCGGATTGGCCCAAATCCTTAAATAAAAGACCACGTCGGTATCCTTCGGATATCCGGCGCGTCACAATGATATCACCAGTTAGTAGTGCTCCCCTGTCTCAGGCTCAACGCCATCATCAGAGACCTTCTTGCCCCGGGGTACCGTACCGGGTCCACCATGCACCCACAGACGGTTCCTCCTCCTTCTCGAATCGGGTGTATGATATCGCTCAAGAGCCGAGAAAACTCGTGGTGGACATATCTCAAATCATATAAGGAGAAAACCGCAGTTTTGTATCTTTAAAAATGATATTACATTTTATAAATTCTTGCGGTTTCTCCAAATCCAAAATTCTCATGGAAATCCGAAATAACAATCTCAAGTGTAGATAACAGTGAATACTGGGCTCCGGCAATCCGGACTGGCCCATAATATTGCATGGTAAATGAATATAAAATGCATGCGTATCTAAATAAAGAATGCAATATCTAAACTAGAACATGAAAGCAATAACATATAGGAACTATCGGTTAACAAGCTATGTCAATGAAATAATATTCTCTAAAGTGTACGTGACATAGCAATTACCGATGAAGATGTCTGAGAGCCGGTAAGCAAGTGTTCGTGGACCATACGCATCATCGGTAATGGTGCGGGTGTCCTAACAATAGGTTTCATCACTACTCACGAAAATATATATAGGCATGCAATGCAATGCGAACAACAGAATAAATGGTAATGAATAGTAAATGCAGCAATAATGAAATATACATTCTTATATACGATTCACACAGTTTTTTATATCTGAAATCGCATGAATCGTGGTGATTAGAAAATAGGGCTACGGTGTTTTTATGAAAAAGTACATCCTTAGAAATATCTGTAGTATCCCTTGGCCTGTCATTAAAATACCCACGATTCGTTAGTTTTGGAAATAAGTATGACTCGTGCTCAGTCTAACATCTACTAAGTAACTACAGGACTAAACTAACAGACTAGTCGAAAGGGTAACGAAATCCATCTAAATCTGTGTCGATATGTATATATATATATATATATATATAATAGTCGGTGATCTCGCCTCAATAGTATTGCGTACGATACAATATATATATCATATGACATCCTCGAGTCAAGAGTGTGGATCTATCATCATTATTATATCTCGTACGGTAAATCACTGTATGGCATCCCAAATCAGGGTACGGTCAATATCACATATATCTCATTATTAAACTGGTATTCTTATCATCATATATCATGAGCTGGGTACTGATCTACATCTAGTACATACTGATACCATCAACATATATATATGCGTGTGTATGAAAACACATCGCCTAAAGACCCGCTATAAAATCATGTCGTATCTCAAAATACGAACCAAATTACATCACCGATCTCATGGCATCATGCCCAATCACATCGACTCATCTCCAAGTACCATATACTATCCTCATCATCCATGTATTTGTATACGTATATATATATATATACATAGTCCCATACCTATGTGTGTGTATATATATATATATATGCATATCCCCATATACGTACAATAAACAAAATGTATACGTGTATGTGTGCGTGTATGCAAATCACTGCTCTAGGGTTCGCGACTAAGAAACTAACTAAATGGGTTTTCCTACTAGTATGCTAAAACTATCCCAAAGTCACCTAGCATTTCTTACTAAGTATACACATCTCATAACACATAAGTTTGTGTGTGTGTGTGTATATATATATATATATATATATATATATATATCATAACGCATTCGCGTTCTATACTACGAAATTGCGGTGGTGCTATACGCCATCCGCCCGACTTCCCCCGTAGATATATATCTACTCACCTGGTCCCTGTCTGCCGAAGTCGATGCCGCCATCCTCTTCTTCATCGTCCGCAGCCCACGTGAGAGGTACCTATATGCAAACATATATAATATCGTAAACCGAAATCGCGAGCAAAAACCAAAACGGCACACGAAACGCGTATAGCTTAAAACTTATGACCCGCTCATCTAAAAAGGACCAAATAACCCTCGACATCGGCGTACAAACGCCGATTGATCGAGAAAAAGCCAAACGTACTAATCGTCGTTTCACAACTCACTAAATATAATATGAAATAAGTTGTAACTCATCAAAACCTCAAAATAAATCAAATCGATTTATTTCCAAAAACCTAGTAAGCCTCCATTTACCGATTTAGTTCAAAACTTGATATTTTAACCAATCTAGTGGCCACATAATCACTAAAGACCTTAACCAAGTCACACAAACCATAACCATATTTTAATCTCGCTAATTTTCTTTAACCCAAAATTCTAGTTTGCAAAAATTGTCAAATTTTATCAATTTTAAAGTGACAATACACAAATCAACAACTAGGCTAGGTTTTTCATGGCTTAAGGTGTTAAACTACAAATTAGAATATTAATAATGTGATGAAAACACTAACTAAATTTTAATCTCACATTTTGAATTAATTTCTAAAAACCTAGTTTGCTAAAAAATCTAAATTTGGACATTTTAAAAGTAGCAATTTGTTATATAGCAACAAGCTTAGATTTTTGCATGTCATAACCTGAAAATCTACTCACCAGAACCATAAACCAATGATCAAAACCCTAACTTGATCAAAACCCTTTTCTTGAAATTTCATTTTGAAATTTAGGTTATAATAATATATAATTTTAATTTGATTTAAACACACAATTAACAAGTAACAAATTTGGATGAAGCTTTACACCTCAAGATCAAGAGATCAAACATGCAAATCATAGACTCCAAAGAGCCAACTTTTCTCCAAGATCCATACTAGATAGGCCATGGAATAGTGGGTAAAGCTTGGATTTGGAGTTTGTGGGATTTTTTATGCAAATTTCATGGATTTTGGAGGTGAAATGAGGTGGGAATTTGAGGGGCTGCTGTTGAAGGGGAATATGGAGGGCTTGGCCAGATTTGAAGGGATGAGGAAAGAGAGTGAGGGTTGAATGAGTCATACAATTCCCAAGTCAACAAGTCCAAGCTTCATTCTTTATCATTTCCTTTTTCATTTCTTATTTTCTTTTCTTTTTGTGTGGGGATATGGGGGGAGCCCAAGTTCGGCCAGTAGGGAATGGTGGTTTGTGTGGGTGTGTGTGAAAGTTTCCAAGTCAAGAAAACCCCCTCAAGCCTCGTTAAAACACCTCACATCAATTTCTATTTAATTTATTTTCACAATTTAAGCCTTGTTCTTTTATATTTTCTATAACCATCTTAACAACTTCTTTTCATTTCAAAAACCACACGTTACACTTTGGATTAACGTGTCATGATGTACAAAACTTGTATTAACCCATTCCAATTTGTAATCATCACTAATTAAATATATTAGTGAAGGCTTAACAAAATATTTAAAATTATTAATTACGGAAAATATTCTAGTAAACCGGAAATTTTATAAGTGGCCCATTAAACACCAAATACTAGAAATTACATAACTAGAATAGGTATAATTAATTCTATGTTGGAAAATAATTATATCTTGGTTTTTACGGAAAACACCCGTTATTTTACCGATTCCCCGAAATTTTACCTAAATGATTTTCAAAACGTTAAAAATATATATACATTAATATATATATAAAGATATATATAGATTTACATATATATATTTATTTGTATATTTATTTATACATAATTTATAATGGTGGGAATTAATATATATATCAAATATATATGTGTGTGTGTGTGTGTGTGTGTGTGTGTATTAAACAAGTATTAGTACATGTATCCTATACACGTGCACATCATACACGAAATGACATTAATATCTTCTCAGTATCATATACTGTAGAGTATGTGTGTGTGTCATATACATTATACTAGAAACCGTATCATTAATACGGTTATCAAGTTAACACTTGATTTGGTATTTCGGCTTTGAAACCGGCTAGTATAACATTCGTCCGATTAAACACGTATATCCAATATACATGTTTTATCGAACTCATGTACGTAGCCTTATACGTACGTCACATCGCATTTTGCCCGGAAAGGCACTTTCATTGTAGTACCTTAAAGAACTGTCAATACGCTGACAGTAAGATATACAGGATCATATCCGATTGAATCTAAAACACTTTCAGATTCAACCCCTTTCGGGTTAACCCGTAAGCTCGTCAGTAGCACTAGCTGTATGTAAGGGCTATCTAGGTATGAGCAAGATAAAGTCAGCTCAACGAGCTAACTCATCCGGACCCAACAAAGTCTATAAGTAACAGCCACAGTACTGTCCGGTCTCTTTGTCAAGGAGTATCGCATACCAGGTCTGGGGAGTGGAATCTATTAGACCCCAAATAATCCAATAAGTCGTGCTGACAGAGGACTCATAACCAAAGAGATACAACTGGTATTACTTACCAGTTTATCTCTACTGCCATGGCTATGGACTTCTGGTTATAGTCTTGTCCTGCACAGTATAATATCGACTCCTAATACCGGCAGTGACGAATTCCCTCGACCGCTCACTGCCTCCATGTACTTCGGGACTGTACCCAACTAAATCCTACTTGCACGACTCAGTAGAGCCGTGGTAGGGTACTAATCTAAGTACAGTGGGAACACATACGAGACACTGTGGCGATTTTAGGTCTAGGGACTACCCTGTACTCATGTCACCAGAGCACTGCTATCTGACATTGGTATAATACCATCTAGGAGTTCTTGGCAAGTTCGTCCAGTGTAACTCATCTAATGAGCACCTGTATACAATCATCAGTGTCAAACACCAATGGCTATAGGATCAGCCATCACTCCATACAGGGTTATGAAATGTATATACTAGTCTAAACTGGAGTACCGATTCCCAGTCTCGATACTCCTATGACTAGAGACATTTAAGGATGTGCTTGTAAACTATCAGATCCCACAACTATGATCCTTATCATAATCCTAGTAGTCAAGGAAAGATCCTATGGTCTTTAACTTATGTATTAGAGATACGTGATAACTAATAACGCGTATTCACATGACAGATAAAGACAAACCAAACAGCACACTATCATCTCGAGTAAGACTGTTCTTGGTATAGGCCCTCCTCGAATTCAGTAATTACATTCTTGCAACTACGATAATTATCTTGAGGGCACCTATATCCATCATTTTGATGTGTCTGGGAAGAAACAAAGAT
The DNA here is from genome assembly GCA_030015575.1 of Agapanthus africanus. NCBI lineage: Eukaryota > Viridiplantae > Streptophyta > Magnoliopsida > Asparagales > Amaryllidaceae > Agapanthus > Agapanthus africanus. The sequence goes on from CM057337.1 coordinate 431,757,112, forward strand.
CTTTGAAACAGAAACCCTCTTAAATCTCATTTCTAAAAAGCGAGATGTATATCTTAAATAAAACACTATAATACTTCATACTACTAAGTCTGCTTCTTATTCCATGACATGCGTATCCCGCAGCTATTTTAAAAAAGGGTTTTACGTACATCTTTCGGCTACTTTATAAGCTTATACATGGATGCATGTTATATACACATGAGATGATGATATATTTTCGGATTTACGCGATCGATATTGATGCGATATAGAACATATGCATTATTTATATATTAGTACAGGATATGATAGTACTATATTTTTTGACCTAGGTAGATCGTTATGCATTTCGATTTCTACCTTGTGATATACTTTTATTCACTGAGTTGGCAATTCACCCCCCGTTGTACCCCAATTTCTTGTAGGATATACCGCTCGGATCATTAGCGGCTTGCGGCATACTCTTTTCTTTGGTGATTGCTTTGGTTGTTGGGTTACTGTTGTATCGTAACCACACATTGTATTTATATATATTCTTTTGTATCTAGTTAAAACTCAATCGACCCAAAACTTGTATAATTGTGGACTTAGAAGCGAGACTTAGAGGTTATGTATTTGTGGGCGTCGCACTCGCTGGAGTCAACATTTTTATACTTGTTGGTTTTATTTAGCTTTTCTTTTCTTCGCCTTGGACGTCGTATATTTTCTGCGTGGTTGCTCCGCCGTTTGAGCATGGAAGCTAGCTCCCATTAGGATGCTTTATATATTATGTTTGTATATAATTTTATTCAAAATTTACAAAGGACGTGCTGCCCAATTTTCAAACATCGTAGATGTTTTTGAAACAAACTTATTTAATAACTCTTTTTAAACTTCACCACCAATATTTTCATAAAAAGGTTTAGATTCCGGGTTTTTGTCTTAGTTGGATCGCGTCGACATCTTTAGACGTCATGTGATTTAAGTGCCGGTCATGTGCCTCTTGCAGGTCGTGACACTAACTTGGCCGCTTGTTTGGGCAGAACCGAAATTGCCTTCTGAGGCAGTTTCGGGTCCCCCCCAAGGCTACTATTTGGGTGGTCTTGAGGGTGTAGGTCCTCCCTGGGACCCTCGAGACGTCCTCGAGGTCCCTTCGCACCTCCCCTCCGGTTCTCCGTCCAAACCGAGAGCCCATGGGGAGTCAAAACATTAAGTTAGCATGAAATTCCTCACTGTTTTTACGGCATTTTTTGTGGTGCAAAAACCGGCGGGATTCGGGAGTAGTATCTATCTAGTTTAGGGTGTTTGCGTGGCTCTGATAACATTGAAAGTTCTTAGTGCTCTTGTCGCTAACTTGCGGTCAATGTGGAATCCGAAAAAAAATTCAAGGCACAAAAAACATATACGCTAGAATCTAAACTGAACACCTAAACTAGCAAACAAAAAATTATAGAAATTATATCCTTTGTAGCATCTCCATTTCCTCCAATAGGGTTGGACTGTAGCATGCTCTCAAGAGCTACAGATTGCGCTTGCAAGACGGTCCTCCTTCACCAAAGATGATCCACACGCGATAACCAAGTTCAAGCTTCAACTTCATCAATGAAGTAACTAAGGATCCTAGGTTGGTAATCTAGGAAGCTTAGTGATGTGTGTGAGTATTCTAGCATTTTTCTTTCGCTTTATCATCATGATTCTCAACTCATGAGAGAGTTGAAGATGATGATGAAGAAGAAGGAGTCATGGAAGAGAGAGGAGCAAGAATGGTAGAATGAATGAAATCCTTCACAAATTCAAACATTCTTCAACATTTTTGTAAAAAGATTTTTTCCATTTTAAAACTGCAACCATGCTTGAATACTATTTGCATATGAATTTATAATTCATTTGCCCATACCCTCCACCATTTCTCTTTTCCATCTCATGTCACGACCCGAAATTTAGCACGTGACGGCCCTTAAACCACGTAACGTTTACAGGCGTAACGCAATTCAAGTAAGTCAAAAACCCAGCAATCTAAACCATCAAAAACAGTAAGTGATAAGAACATTGTTAAAACTTTTGAAATCTCAAGTACAAATTCTTTAAAGACTAAATTTATTTTGTTTAAAATTTGGAAGCACCTCCTTTGTAAAAACTAGCCCCAAAAAGGGTACAACAAAAGATATAAGTAAAGCATCCCCAAACGGGAGCAAATCCACGCCCAAAGGCGGAAAACAACCACCACAACAGATATACGACGCTGTAGCGAAGAAAAAGACGATATATATAAAACTGCATAAAAGACCTCCAGAGTCATCAAATAATATACAATATCGTCCTCACAACTCGTCTCTAAGTCAATACATGAAAATGGTATATGGAGAATGTAACAACCGAGTTCATTTATACCAATTCCAGTTCCCGTATTTCCTTATCTGCGGTATTTTCTTGATTTATCGTGTTTTGGTTGCGCATGGTATTTTTACATTTTACTTTGCATTCGACCCGACCCGCTTGTTTGAACCTGTTGATTTATATTTATGGGTTATCCTGACCTGTTACGTAGATTGTGCATTTTCATGTTTAGTACATACTGGCATTTTATCTGGTATTGCATCTTATACCATATAACATTTTAGGTCACGTAAAATAATTTAAATTTGCATAACATGGCCTGCTTGATACCCCTAACCCCGTGGTAGCATCCGCGCATCTTGTTCTCGTCCCGTTCAGTGAAACGGACGTGGTTGGATGGCTACGCGCACGTACGTGCATCCGTTCTTAGGGGTATGCATTTTCTTTAACGGAGCATTCATTTTGAAAGTTAGAAGTCGTATATATTTTTCGTATTTTAAATCTGAATTTTAGACCCGACCTGGGCGCATTTTGGTGTAAGTTTGTATTTGCCAAAATATCTAATTTTATTAATATTATAATTAAAATAATGTAACTGTTTAAAATTTTATAACGAAAAATATATTTTTAAAATTAAATCCTAACCCGCTAAATTCCAAGTTTCTCTCTCCTCCCCTCTCTCTCACTCCTCTCGATCTCTCTCTTCACTCTGTCTCTCTCTTCTCTCTCCCTCCCGTTTCTCTCTCTCTCTTATATATAATATTCCCTTATAATTTCCTTTCATATTTTACCCTATAAAAAATTAACTCCCCCTTCTTTTCTCTCTCTCTCCACCATTTCCTTCAATTTCCTGAGCCCTAACCCACGCACTCATCTCAGCGCTTGCCTATCCATCACCTCGTCCACCGCCGACGCACCCTTCAGCCCTCTAGCCGCTGTCGACTTCTCTTTCTTCTTCCCGTCAACTCCCGCGGCACCATCTCCACCCATCTCCTTATCACCGCCGTCGGCATCTCCCTCAACCCACGACTGGAGACGACAACCCAACACCATTCACCTCCATCGCCTCCGCCTCATCTTCACTAACCCATACTGGCAAGCCCTAACATCACCGCCATCGACCTAAGCAACCCATCGCCCTCGTCATCCTTCCTCGAAACCCAACTCCGGCCATCCCTCCTTCAACTTCAGCCACCTCACCTTCAAACCCACAACCCATCTTCATCGTCGACAGCAACCATCAACCCCGAAACCATCTCACCTGAGAAAACCCAGACTGGAGCAGAGACCTAGCGGTGAACCCAACTCGAACACAGCCGCAACTAACTCCCTAACCTCGCCTCATCATCGAATTTCACCCCGAGAGCACATCCTTCCAGCACTCGCCAGTAGCCTCCATCAACTCCAACTTTGTCGCCGTCAAACACCTCTACTGAGTGATCCATCCTTAGCCGATCTCCCTCCTCTCTTGACCCAAGCTTCAACCCATCACCATCCTCGTCTCCATCTTCATCTTTGCATCAACATCCACAATTTTTCTTATGCATGCAACTCCAAATCTTGGCTTCCAGACCTAGACCCAAGTTTCTAGTATCCAACACCCTGCCCTGTTGCCGTCACTTTTTGCAGGTGGAGATTGTAGTGTGTTGAGAGTGGAGACCAGCAAGAAGAGTATATTTTGGCCCTGTGTGTGCAACCACATTCTCTCGTATTGGATTTTAAGAAGTTTTGATGACCTTTATGACGTTGGATCTCTAGTTCCTCCAGTTGCTATCTTTCCTCTTGGCACTGAAAAATGATATTTCGAGGAGTTTTGGTTGGGGTGATTCATTGCCTTTTTGCATGACGGTCTGCTTGAAACAATATCTCATTACAGCAATCGCTGATCTCAAACCCGAGCCCTCTGCAGTCTCCCGAGCAAAGCAGCCAATCCAACGCTGTCATATCGTCGCAATTGCCCAAGTTCAGGTCGAGACTTTGATGGCGTCATGTTTTACGTCGCGGTCGTCGTCCGGTGTTCGAAACGTGGGTATTCATATTAGTCGTCGTGGTTTTACCGATCAAGGCAAGTTTATCTGGCTACATGCTACATTACATTTTATGCATCTATTTTAATAAGTATAATAATTGAATTTCAAACCGTGCATCCAAAGTACCTATTTTACAATGACCGTATGCATCTATTCTTATCATTTCATATCTAGCATATGCAAATCTATCTTTTCATATATCATACTGTAGTATACCGCATCAAGTTGGATATAACTATCAACATTGTTTAATTGAACATCATGCATTAACTAGTTTATCATTTAAAGGTAATATGATATCAATTCACATTTATATCAAATAAAACACATATAGCTGCATTTACCGATCTCATTTATGACCTAATACTATTGTTGTAATACCCCATGATTAATATACTGCATCCTATTTAGAATTGGAATTATAAACATAACCCAAATCGATAACTGTGCATCCTTATGCTCTAATCTGTACCTATTTGCATGCCACATCACAATGTTCCATTTTTATTGTTCCATTAGTACCCATACTTGTTTTGTATACCCATGCTTATTTTTAGTTTGATTATGAGCACCTATATGACATGTTGTGCACCCCTGACAAGACATAATACACCTATACTTGACACGACGTGATACCATGCACTTCTTGACATGACTTGATACATATATATTACCTGACTTGACTTGAGGTACCATGGCTTTCTCTGTTACCTGATCTTGTTACTAATGCCAACAAACCCGACATGTTGTCCCTACGGACATTTCCTGTTGTCTATCCAGACAAACCTTTACCTGCTGATCCTGTGTTGGTATTAGCTCCAGATTTATCAATACTTGACTTGAATACATAACTTAGGGGTATGGGGAAATCAATGATGAAACCTGACTTGTAACACGACAGTTCGATACCTTTACTGATCAGTTTTAGAGGCTAGGCCAGCCTTGGGATGATGCTGTTGACATCATTCATCGTTACCCTTTTTCCTTTTAGTGCCTAGCGGCATGTCTCGGCTTCAGCCCGAGAATCTTCACCGTGGTCCCAGGAACACACGGGATACTATTGAGTTACATCGATGATTCATCAAATTGATTTCAAAGACTTGAAAGTAGATAACCCAATAGACCAGTCTAGATTACTCACTACACATTACCCTCACTGTTCTCATTTATATTACTGTTATATTTGTTTTACTGTTCATACACATACCTTCATGTCTTGGTACCCTGTTTAATTTATTGCTTGATATTATGACGCACTGACGCCAGGGTTTTGCATGGCCCAGATCCTCTACCTTTGTTGCAGACTGATCAGGAGTACTGCCGCTGTTAGACCGAGCGGTGAGGATCCTGTTGGTATCCAGTTTTACATTCCAGGAGTTTTATTTATTGGATATTTTGCTTCCGCATATTATTATTTCTTGACTCATTTATTCTGGCTAATGGACATGTACTAGATAGTTTAGTTTATTTTCCTGTTCTTGATATCTCTACAGCCGTAATGTGATTGTGGAGGGATTTTTCCTATCCACAGGTAGCATGGTTGGCTATGTCACGTGCTAACTTAGCGTACTCTGGGAAGCGGTGCCTGACATGGTTTGTTTGGTATCAAAGCCATATGATATAGGTTAATCGAGTTTGATTCTTTTGTAGTTGGGAATTGGACCCAATACACGAATCAGAATACTCGTGATTAGGAACATGTCCTGCCACCTTGTTATCGTGATTCTTCAACCATATCTTTCTCTTATCCTTTGCCTTGACGATATGCAAACCACTTTGCATCTCGACTTGAAACCGTTTTGGTTCTCTATTGTTTTTCCCTATTTCTTGATTCTGATACTAGGATTTGGGCGACTTGAGTAGAGTTATGTGATTGTAACTATGAACTGCAGCATGGTTACAATGCGGTACTCTATTTAAGTAACTTGGAGTCCTGGTCTTGATTCACTTCTTCGTTCCATGGTCGTTATATTGATTTGCTTCTCTTGCTTTCCAGTTCATATTTTATCGCATGCTTGAATCCTGTTTACCGTGCTTATCTTCTTCAGTGTTTGGCTTCAGGTGAAATCGTTTCAGGTATCCTACTCGCATTAGAATTACCCAATACTGGTGCATCCCTTTGTTTGTCGTCGTCTTGGGAATGGATTCTCTCGGCACTTTCCACGCTCACATTGAATGTAGGGCAAAGAAAGTGATTTTCCAGATTCCCGGACATCCGGAGTTTGTTTTGCTGGGGGCAGCAGTTCTGTCGGGCTAGTCGAGTTTAGGGCTAGGCTGACAAGCAATGTTCTTTCGTCGATTGAAGTTGATAAGGAAGAAGTGCCGACTATATTTCGAGAGTTCATGGACGTGTTCGAGGACATCTCGGGTTTACCACAAAACGAGATGTGGAGTTCGTGATTGATCTTGTTCCAGGTGCAGTGCCAATCTCAAAGGCGTACTATCCAATGGCACCAGTGGAGTTGGAAGAAGTCAAGAAGCAGGTTACTGAATTAATTGAGAAGGGTTGGATTCGCAGCAGTAATTTACCTTGGGGAGCTCCAGTTCTTCTAATCAAGAAGAAAGATGGCACAAGGAGGATGTGCATCGATTATCGAGAATTAAACCGGGTGACTATTAAGAACAAGTACCCGATCCCTCGCATTGGCGAATTATTTGAGCAGCTTAGTGGCGCGAGGGTATTCTCGAAACTGGATTTGCGATCCGGATATCATCAGGTCCGAGTTAAAATAGAAGATATTTGCAAGACGGCGTTCCGAACTCGGTATGGACATTATGAGTATTTAGTGATGCCCTTCGGAGTAACGAATGCACCGGCGATATTTATGGACTTGATGAATCGAATATTTTCACCATTCTTGGACCAGTTTATAGTGGTGTTTATTGATGATAATCTGGTCTACTCCAAGAGTCTTGAAGAGCATGCAGAACACTTGAAGATCGCACTGCAGACATTGAGGCAGAAAAATTGTATGCAAAGATAAGCAAGTGCGAGTTTTGGCTCGAAGAAGTGAAGTTTTTGGGGCATGTTGTGCCTGGAGATGGAATCGCCGTTGATCCCAAAAAGATTGCAGCAGTTCGAGATTGGCTAATTCCAAAGAACATTGCAGAGATCAGAAGTTTTCTTGGATTTGCCGAATATTATAGAAGGTTCATGGAGGATTTCACTCGTATAGCGGAGCCTTGACCAAGTTTACGCGGAAGGAAGTACCGTTCGTTTGGATGGATAGTTGTGCATCAGCTTCCGAGGCGTCGAAATAGAGATTGATAACCACTCCTATCTTGACCGTGCCAGACAGTTCCGGAAGATTGGTGTTACACAGCGACGCATCTGGGAAAGGATTGAGATGTATTTTGATGCAGCATGAGAAGGTTGTTAGCTTACGCGTCGAGACAGTTGAAGACCCATGAGAAGAATTACCCAACTCATGATTTGGAGCTAGCAGATGTGATTTTCGCTTTGAAGATTTGAGACACTACTTATTGGGCGAAAGGGTCGAAGTATTCACCAATCACAAAAGCCTGAAGTATGTGTTCACACAGAAGGAGCTTAATATGGGGCATCGTAGATGGTTGGAGCTGATGGCTGACTACGACCTTGATCTTAAGTACCATCCGGGGAAAGTTAACGTTGTGCCGGACTTGCTCAGTCGGTTGCCAGCTGTTCAGATGTTGACTGCGTAAAAGGATCTTATCGAAGACTTTCGGAGATTCGGGTTGGAGATCATGCTACCGCATCCTTCGGGACAGTTGATGCAGCTGCAAGTACAGTCACCGTTGATCGAGAATATTAAAGCAGCGCAATTGCAAGACCCTAGATTGCAAAAGTTTCGAGAACAGGTTGAAGCTGGACTTCGAACGGACTTATTGATTCATGATGATGGTTCATTGTGTTATGGTAGCCGTTTGTGTGTGCCAGAAGGAGATATTCGCGAAGAAGTTATGAAGGGGCGCATAGTTCAGTATATTCTGTAATTCCAGGAGGCACAAAGATGTACCGTGATCTACGACAGCATTTCTGGTGGGAAGGCGTGAAACGGGAGATTGCCCGCTTTGTAACGAAGTGCTTGGTGTGTCAGCAAGTTAAGGCTGAACATCAAAGGGTTGCCGGTTTATTACAACCACTTTCGATTCCTCAATGGAAGTGGGAACATATAACCATGGACTTCGTGACAGCTTTACCGCGAAGTCCAAAGGGCGACAATGCAATTTGGGTGATTATTGATCGATTGACCAAGGCAGCTCATTTCATACCATTCGAGTTGGTCAATCAACGGAAGCATTGGCAGAACGATACATGCAGGAGATTGTAAGATTGCATGGAGTACCTGTGAGCATCGTTTCTGATCGTGACACCCGTTTCTTATCACACTTCTGGAGGAGCTTAAAGGAAAGTTTGTGGACTCGATTGAAGTTTAGCACCGCTTATCATCCTCAGACAGATGGCCAGTCAGAGAGAACGATCCAAACTCTTGAAGACATGTTGAGAGCTTGCTTGTTAGACTTCAAAGGTTCATGCGAGGATCATCTACACTTGGTGGAGTTTTCTTACAATAACAGTTTTCAGGGGACTATTCAAATGGCTCCATTCGAAGCATTGTATGGTCGCAAGTGTCGTTCACCTGTTTGTTGGGACGATATTGGTGAACGAAGATTGTTGGGACCGTATTTGATTGTGCAAACAGTGGAGAAATTTAATACTACCTTGAATCATATGAAATCAGCACAAGACCGACAGAAGAGTTGGGCAGATACATCGAGAAGGCCTCTAGAGTTCACCGTTGGTGATTTGGTATTCTTAAAGATATCACCGACTAGAGGGGTGATTCGTTTCGGATGTCGAGGAAAGCTTAGTCCTCGATTCGTTGGACCTTTTGAGGTTTTGGAGCGTGTTGGAGAAGTGGCATATCGTATGGCGTTACCGTAATCTTTGGAGAATGTTCACAACGTGTTTCACATATCTCAACTCCGTAATGGTGTTCGAGGTAACACACACGTGCTGGATCATTTTGAGTTGACTGTACGTGAAGATTTGACTTTTGAGGAGCGACCGATGTCGATTGTGGATCCAAGAGAAAAGGTTCTTAAGAACAATGTTATCCCTCTTGTGCTTGTTTCTTGGGAAAAACGCTAGCATGGAGAATCAACTTGGGAACGAGAAGATGAGATCCGGCAGAAGTTTCCAAATCTATTCTTGTAGTGTGTTGATTGTTTATCTTTTTTTATTCTTGGAATTTCGAGGACGAAATTCTTTTTGTAGTTGGGTATAATGTAACAACCGAGTTCATTTATACCAATTCCAGTTCCCGTATTTCCTTATCTGCGGTATTTTCTTGATTTATCGTGTTTTGGGTGCGAATGGTATTTTTACATTTTACATTGCATTCGACCCGACCCGCTTGCTTGAACCTGTTGATTTATATTTATGGGTTACCCTGACCTGTTACGTAGATTGTGCATTTTCATGTTTAATACATACTAGCATTTTATCTGGTATTGCATCTTATACCATATAACATTTTAGGTCACGTAAAATATTTTAAATTTGCATAACATGGCCTTCTTGATACCCCTAACCCCGTGGTAGCATCCGCGCATCTTGTTCTCGTCCCGTTCAGTGAAACGGATGTGGTTGGATGGCTACGCGCACGTACGTGCATCCGTTCTTGGGGGTATGCATTTTCTTTAACCGACCATTCATTTTGAAAGTTGGAAGTCGCATATATTTTTCGTATTTTAAATCTGAATTTTAGACCCGACCTGAGCGCATTTTGGAGTAAGTTTGTATTTGCCAAAATATCTAATTTTATTAATATTATAATTAAAATAATGTAACTGTTTAAAATTTTATAACGAAAAATATATTTTTAAAATTAAATCCTAACCCGCTAAATTCCAAGTTTCTCTCTCCTCCCCTCTCTCTCACTCCTCTCGATCTCTCTCCTCACCCGGTCTCTCTCTTCTCTCTCTCTCCCGTTTCTCTCTTTCTCTCTCTCATATATAATATTCCCTTATAATTTCCTTTTATATTTTACCCTATAAAAAGTTAACTCCCCCTTCTTTTCCCTCTCTCTCCACCATCTCCTTCGTTTTCCTGAGCCCTAACCCACACGCTCATCTCAGCGCTCGCCTATCCATCACCTCGTCCACCGCCGACACACCCTTCAGCCCTCTAGCCGCTGTTGACTTCTCTTTCTTCTTCCCGTCGACTCCCGCAGCACCATCTCCACCCATCTCCTTATCACCGCCGTTGGCATCTCCCTCAACCCGCGACTGGCGACGACAACCCAACACCATTCACCTCCATCGCCTCAGCCTCATCTTCACTAACCCATACTGGCAAGCCCTAACATCACTGCCATCGATCTAAGAAACCCATCACCCTCGTCATCCTTCCTCAAAACCCAACTCCGGCCATCCCTCCTTCAACTTCAGCCACCTCACCTTCAAACCCACAACCCATCTTCATCGTCGACAGAAACCATCAATTCCGAAACCATCTCACGTGAGAAAACCCAGACTCGAGCAGAGACCTAGCGGTGAACCCATCTCGAACACATCCGCAGCTAACTCCCCATCCTCGCCTCATCATCGAATTTGACCCCGAGATCACATCCATCCTGCACTCGCCAGTAGCCTCCATCAACTCCAACTTTTTCGCCGTCAAACCCCTTTACTGAGTGATCCATCCTTAGCCGATCTCCCTCCTCTCTTGACCCAAGCTTCAACCCATCACCATCCTCGTCTCCATCTTCATCTTTGCATCAACATCCATAATTTTTCTTATGCATGCAACTCCAAATCTTGACTTCCAGACCTAGACCCAAGTTTCTAGTATCCAACACCCTGCCCTGTTGCCATCACATTTTGCAGGTGGAGATGGTAGTGTGTTGAGAGTGGAGACCAGCACGAAGAGTATATTTTGGCCCTGTGTGTGCAAACACATTCTCTGGTATTGGATTTTAAGAAGTTTTGATGACATTTATGACGTTGGATCTCAAGTTCCTCTAGTTTCTATCTTTCCTCTTGGCACTGAAAAATGATATTTCGAGGAGTTTTTGTTGGGGTGATTCATTGCCTTTTTGCATGATGGTCTTCTTGAAACAATATCTCATTAGAGCAATCGCTGATCTCAAACCCGAACCATCTGCAGTCTCCCGAGCCAAGCAGCCAATTCAACGCTGTCATATCATCGCAATTTCCCAAGTTCAGGTCGAGACTTTGATGGCCTCATGTTTTACGTCGCGGTCGTCGTTCGGTGTTCGAAACGTGGGTATTCATATTAGTCGTTGTGGTTTTACCGATCAAGGCAAGTTTATCTTGATACAAGCTACATTACATTTTATGCATCTATTTTAATACGTATAATAATTGAATTTCAAACCGTGCATCCAAAGTACTTGTTTTACAATGACCGTATGCATCCATTCTTATCATTTCATATCTAGCATATGCAAACCTATCTTTTCACATATCATACTGTAGTATACCGCATCAAGTTGAATATAACTATCCACATTGTTTAATTGAACATCATGCATTAACTAGTTTATCATTTGAAGGTTATATGATATCAATTCGCATCCATATAAAATAGAACACATATAGCTGCATTTACCGATCTCATTTATAACCTAATACTTTTGTTGTAATACCCAATGATTAATAAACTGCATCCTATTTAATATTGGAATTATAAACGTAACCCAAATCGATAACTGTGCATCCTTATGCTCTAATCTCTACCTATTTGCATGCCACGTCACAATGTTCCATTTTTATTGTTCCATTAGTACCCATACTTTTTTTGTATACCCATGCTTATTTTTAGTTTGATTATGAGCACCCACGTGACATGTTGTGCACCCCTGACAAGACATAATACACCTACTACTTGACACGACGTGATACCATGCACTTCTTGACATGACATGATACATATATATTACCTGACTTGACTTGAGGCACCATGGCTTTCTCTGTTACCTTATCTTGTTACTAATGCCAACAAACCTGACATGTTGTCCCTACGGACATTTCCTGTTGTCTATCCAGACAAACTTTTACCTGCTGATCCTGTGTTGGCATTAGCTCCAGATTTATCAATACTTGACTTGAATACATAACTTGGGGGTATGGGGAAATCAATGATGAAATCTGACTTGTAACTCGACAGTTCGATACCTTTACTGATCTGTTTTAGAGGCTAGGCCAGCCTTGGGATGATGCTGTGGACATCATTCATCGTTACCCCTTTTCCTTTTAGTGCCTAGCGGCATGTCTTGGTTTCAGCCCGAGAATCTTCACCGTGATCCCGGGCACGCACGGGATACTATTAGGTTACATCGATAATTCATCAAATTGATTTCAAAGACTTGAGAGTAGATAACCCAATAGACCCGTCTAGATTACTCACTACACATTACCCTCACTGTTCTCATTTATATTACTGTTATATTTGTTTTACTGTTCATACACATACCTGCATGTCTTGCTACCCTGTTTAATTTATTGCTTGATATTATGACGCACTGACGTCTGGGTTTTGAATGGCCCAGATCCTCTACCTTTGTTGCAGACTGATCAGGAGTACTGTCGCTGTTAGACCGAGCGGTGAGGATCCTGTTGGTATCCAGTTTTACTTTCCAGGTGTTTTATTTATTGGATATTTTGCTTCCGCATATTATTATTTCTTGACTCATTTATTCTGTCTCATGGACATGCACTAGATAGTTTAGTTTACTTTCCTGTTCTTGATATCTCTACAGCTGTAATGTGACTGTGGAGGGATTTTTCCTATCGACAGGTAGCATGGTTGGCTATGTCACCTGCCTATCTTAGCGTACTCTGGGAAGCGGGGCGTGACAGAGAGTACTGGATACAACGAATATACAATGAGCAATATCGGATAACCGCAAAATCCACCTATAGCAAAACTGCACCCAGTCAGCCGTTGCAGTATCAGCAGCAAAAGATGATACGATAGGAAGAAGAAAGCCCCTCCTCTGACTGCTCGGAGGGACAACCTTTACAACCCAGTGGCACAACGGGGGGTGAGTTGCCAACTCTGAATAGTAAATTATATATGCAGGTAATCGCAACTATGCATGTATTGCGGTAATCTATCACATACAAGCTGATAGCAATAAATTGCAATATGTATATGCAACAGTCATGAAAGGTACACTATCAGGTACTACTAATACACGAAGTAATGCATATCAAATAAATGCGAAGTATTGGATAAAACATGTCATCCTCACGGAATCCTCATCGTGGCAGGACCAGTGTCCATCAAGACAATATAAATCCCAAATTCCTCAAATCGGCCCTCGGATCGGCCCTCATATCGGCCCCCGGATCGGCCCTCATATCCATGTGTTCCTCAAATCCTAAGTGTCCGGTATCGACACTTGTGATCCATATATCGGTTTTCTGATATCCATACGTTTCTTGAACCATAAGTGTCCAGTATCGACACTTGTGATCCACGTATCGGTCTTTCCAATATTCATACATTCCTCGAATCGTAAGTGTCCGGTATCGACAGTTGTGATCCACGTATCGGTCTTTCCCAAACAAGTCTCGGAGTGGATGCATCCAAATACAAAGTAAAGAATAAGAATACTTGCAAGATCATTCTGATGATATATATTATATTATAAGTACATATATAACAGCGTCCCATACCATTGATATATATATATATATATACGTATATATCGGCGTGCCATACCGCTGATATATACCCTTACGATTAAAACATCAAGAAAACATCATATGAAATCTATATCTCAACACGAAAATCCATGAATATAATATATGCAACATAAAACAGTAATATGAGCATATAAAGGAAAAACCGCTATTTAACTGCAACAAGTTATTAAATATATTATGTGGTTCCTAATTTCTCCGAAATCCAACGCAACATCATATAAAAGTGAACATGTAGCTATATCCAGGTATGCGTAACCATGTCGGTATTGCAATATATATGTATCTACCTATCAATAATGATGTAATACCCTCCAGGTATATGTGTAGCTATATCAAGGTATACGGCTGTACATGTCAGTATGTATGCAAGATGTACATATAGCTATGTCACATATGTGTTTATACCTATCACTAATGGTATAATATCATATAGGTATATGGGCAGCTAGCATGTAGTCATGGCAGGGCTTATGTGTAAGCATGTAGGTATACAGGTATGCTATATGTCATATACACAATGGAACATGAATCAATGTCTCAATGTCCCTAACTATACAATATAACGTATGTATAGGTGTCAACTATATCTCGTATGTAAATGGGTTGTGCGTGTCATGGTAATCATCGACGGTGTGTGTGGCATACAATCAGTGCTCGTGCAACATGAGCTGTCAATAATAGTGCAGTGTCCAATGGGTACAAGTCCAAGCACAACAAGAAATATTATGCAATGAAGTTTTATGCTTATATGTGCAATATAGACATGCGGATAATATCATATCATATCTAGCCCTGACGCATAACGCCATGCGGGCGATTTCCCTGTAGATGTTAAATCTACTCACAAATGATCCTGGGCTAAGTAAAGCCAACCACTCGCTTACCCTTCTTCGCAGCGTCCGAAGTCCCCGCCTGCGACCCTAAGATCATAAAACAATATAACAAGTGTATATTAGCAATCGATCAATAACACGTATCCACTACGTTTGACCGACGCATCAACTCAAAACATACTCTCAAGTGTTCGTCTAGTGGCTAACGTGCGTAACGACACTACGAAACCAACCCAAGAGTCAAAGCAACACAAGATCACGAATTGTGTCAGATAACGTAACACACGTAATCGAAACACTAGAAAACAAGCAAAGTGATCTCAGATTTTGCTACACTGACAATTTGTAAAAGTTGTACATACCACAAGACCACACACAACCCCAGAGACCCCTACACCAAAAATCAAACCCAAACACCCCAGTCTTGGCGCAAATTGCGGCCAGAACCAATAAATCTGCGGCCTTCTTGGAATGGATTGGTCTCAGGTTTTTATGGTGGGTTCTAAGTCACTACACAAGATCACTGTGATGGGAACTTTTCCAACAAATACCTGGTTTGATAGCAGATCATCCGAGACTCAAAACTACACTAAAAATATGATATTTGCACGAAACGAAACTTTACGCGTTCAAAACTGAAACTTACAAGCTACGCAACATTAAAACTACCTACTTAACAGATAGAAATCATTACATAACCACAAAACCTCAAAGATCCTAGCTTTTCAAGCTCCAAGGGATCCTAGTGGCAAAACAAGTCTTGAAAGGTGATTTGATGAAGATTTTGTGAAGTTTTAGCAAGGTTTAGTGAAGGATTAGTGAAGAATGGTTAAGTGTTCAGTTGAGATGAGAAAGGATGAAGAGATAATGAAAAGAGATAGAAAGAAAAGGAGAGGATGAAATGATAAAGACAGTGAGTGAGGTGAGAATAAGGGTGAGTGCACCATTGCATTAACTTCTCTTATTAATGCAAGAATGGCTGTCATGACTCACCATTGCCACCTCCTCCCAAAACCAAAACAAAAGAAGGAAATATCTTATAACAAATATCTAAGGTTTAAGGTTAAGGTTAAACAAGGAATTGGATTAGGTTAAAGTGTAATGGTTACAAAACTAGATTAACACAAACAAACCCTTATATTAACTTGCACATGTGCATGCAAGCCATAACAAATAATAATAAATTATTAATTAAATGTTATAAAATATGAGCAAAACGAATTGGTAAACTTTATTACAGAAAACCCGCATTATCGTCTAATTAACACTAAACGCAATATAAGGTGTTATAATCTCCCCCCCTAAAGAAAATTAGTCCCCGAATTAAAATTCTTACTATGCGTACCTTAAAAGAGATGAGTGCAAAACTTCCACATCTCGCTCGCAGCCTCCCAAGTGATCTCCTCACTAGACGGCTACTCCAAAGAAAAACCACCACAAAGGCAAGACCCTTGACCGAAGTTTCTCCACCTGCCGATCCACTAACACTATCGGCTGCCGGTGAACGAAAAGATTGCATCCAAGTTAAATGGTCTGATGCTGAATCACGTGAGAAAGGTCATGAAAGTATTTGCAAAGTATCGACACAGGGAATACGGGGTGAATACTCAAAATCTGGGCGGAGGTGCCAAATCATAGGCAACGGTACTAACTCACTTCAAGGATCTCAAAAGGACCTACAATTCTGGGACTAAGCTCCCTAAAACTCAACACGCCATTCATCGGAAAAATCCATAGGAATACATGATCTCCCACTGCGAACTCAAGTCTGCGACAACTACGGTCGACATAAGACTTCTGTCTGCACTGTGTAGAGTTCCTAGGCACGCTAATGAGGTCTCACAGGGCATCAACCATGCCAATTTTAAATTTTACGGGTGCCGAGAAACCCTAATACGGATCGTTGACTAGAAGTTTAGGCGAAATACGAATCTAGTTAACAACTTAACTAAAGATAAGAAGCTACAACCTTTGTAGATCCGGTTATCCACTTCCTTAGCTCCACGTAGACGTCCTCTCGCTGTTCGTCTCGAATCGCGAACTCAAGCATCGGCTTCATCGGAGAAATGGGCGGGCAAGGTCGTCGGCTTCGTGCTGAAGATGATCTACGTCGAGGCATCACAAGATCAAGCTCTGACTTCACCAAGTTATGAAACTTGTGAAGAAAACACCCTATACTACTTGGCAAGAGGTAGAGGGCGAAGAAATAGGAGGTGGGTTCACTTTAGATTTGGATTTCTCTCACTTTTGCTCAAGTTGCCATTGATGGACTTAACCTTTTTCTTGAAGAAGAAGATAATGATCAAAATAGAATATGATAAGTGTTGGATTTAAAATGAAAATAAATCAATACTTATCATAAGCTAACCATGGTAAAGAGTAGAGAATGAACTAGGGTTAGTTCAAATGGTTAGGGTTAAGCATGAGACCAGAATGGTTACAAAGTCAAAGCTTCATGAAGCTTCAACTAGAAACAAAGAAAGCCACCATTCTTATCATAATCTTTTCAAAATAAATAAACAAATAAATAAATGAAAAAGCAAAACCCTAATCATCAACTTAACTATGGTTTAATTCTTTACACTTAACCAAATGAGCAAGTATCATCAAATATGATACAAACATGTGCACAAAAGTATATCACATATACAACTTGCACATCAAGTGAGAAAATCCATTTAAAGTGAACCAATACTAGTTAATGCAAAGTAATATATCAAATATATAATTATACATTAAATCATTAAATCAACACTTGATTTAACGATCCGGTCATATCGCATATAACCGACTAGTATCCTACGTATCGGCTTATCGAATCAATCCATGATTCGATATCTAGGTTATATCGAATATAACCAATCGATACTTTCATCGCGAGAATGGAATACGGTATCACATACACGCATTATTCTCGGTCCTGCACATATCTCATATGCGCTCCTATTTCGTTTCGCTTGACCCAGGAAACGTCTGTGTAGGACTCTAAAGACTCGTCAATACGCCGGTAGCAGATGATGATCATATCAAGCACCCACAAGCCGCAAGCGGTCTGCTAAACGTAACGGCCATCCGGGTATTGAGCGATCAGAAGATCGACGAGCTAGCCCGCTCACACTCCTGTGAATCCAACCAGTAACACTTACCGTACAGTCCGGTCTGTTCGTCTGATATGTCGCATATCAAGTCTAGGGGTGGTAAACGTCAGACCCCAGTAACCGATAAGTCGTGCCGATGTGAGGCTCATAACGGGTCGAGAAACTACTGGTAACACTTACCAGCAAATCTCTGATCAGCCCTGGCCAGGGACTTCCCTGTTATAGCCAATCGAGCACAGCACAACATCAACCCCCAATACCGGGAGAGACGAAACCCCTCCTATCGCTCATTGCCTCCATGTGACTCGGGACTGTACCCAAAGACCACAGTTTTGCACGCCCTCATGGACATGGTAAGGTGGAGATCAAAGCACAGTGGGAATCACACAAGACTCTATAACGATCTCGGGTCTACAGACTAACCTGTACAAGTGTCACCTGAGAACTGCCATCTGACGTGAGGTATAATATCATCTGGGAGTTCTCGGCGAGTCCGTCCAGTGTACCCAGTCTCCACTGAGCACCCGTATACCATCTCTGATGTCAAACACCAATGGATATGGGATCATCCATTGCCCATCTCATGGGTCGAGAAGCGTATACGCTAGTCTACTCTGGTATATCGATGCCCCGTCTCGATACACCCACGACTAGGGACCTTGAAGGATGTACTTATGGACTACCATGTCCCCACTAGTATGATCTGCATCATAGTCCAGGTAGTCAAGTACACATCCTAAGGGCTTTACCAACATGTAACCATAAGACAGTTTAAAGAGACTAGTATACATGTTAAGATAAAGAGTAACCAGATAGCATACTATCATATAGAGCAAGAAAGTCATCTCTATATATGTCCAAGCATCCAATATAATATACATCATCTGTACAATACTGGCCTCTAGGGCATACATACAACTAACAATCTCCCACTTGCACTAGGGCCAGCTGCTGTAGTATCGCATACCGAGCATCCCGAAGAGTCTCTCAAACTGTATCTGGGGAATGGCCTTCGTGAGTGGATCCGCCGTGTTGTTCTTCGTGTCAACCCTCCTGACCTCGATCTCCCGGCGATCAACTATCTCCCGGATCAGGTGATACCGCCTCAGAATATGCCTGGATCGCTGATGGGACCTGGGTTCCTTGGCCAAAGCCACCGCTCCATTGTTATCACAATACAAAGGTATTAGATGCTCAATGGATGGAACCACTCCAAGTTCAGTAATGAACTTCTTGATCCAGACAGCCTCTTTAGCAGCATCGTTGGCAGCGATGTATTCAGCCTCCATCGTCGAGTCTGCCACGGTTTCCTGCTTGGAACTCTTCCAGCTAACCGCCCCTCCGTAAAGGGTAAAGACAAATCCTGACTGCGACTTAGAGTCGTCCTTATCACTCTTGAAGCTCGAATCGGTAAAGGACTCTACTTGGAGTTCTCCATTACCATACACCAAGAGCATCTCTTTAGTCCTTCGTAAGTACTTGAGAATGCTCTTCACAGCTGTCCAGTGACTCTCTCCAGGATCAGCTTGATACCTGCTCACTATACTTAGTGAGTATGCTACATCGGGTCTGGTACATAGCATCGCATACATGATAGAGCCTACAGCCGAAGCATAGGGTATCCCTTGCATGCGAGCTCTCTCCAAATCAGTCTTGGGAGACATCTCTTTGGAGAGAGTGACTCCAGAGATCGTGGGCAAGTTCCCACGCTTGGATTCTTCCATACTAAACCTCTTTAGTATGGTGTCAATGTACCTGGATTGGGAAAATCCCAATATCCGTTTGGATCTATCTCTATAGATCCTGATTCCCAATATGCAGGAGGCATCACCAAGATCTTTCATTGAGAATCTTTGTGATAAGAAGAGCTTGACCGATTGGAGCATAGGAATATCATTTCCTATCAAGAGTATGTCGTCCACGTACAATACGAGGAAGACCACCTTACTCTCTGCTACCTTCTTGTAGATACAAGGTTCATTTGGGTTTTTGACGAAATCAAACTCTTTGATAACGACGTCAAAGCAGATGTTCTAACTCCGCGATGCTTGCTTTAATCCATAAATGGATTTAAGCAGTTTGCACACCTTCCCGCTGTAGGGTTCCTAGGCACTCTCAAGAGGTCTCACAAGGCATCAACCATGCCAATTTCAAAATTTACGGTGCCGAGAAACCCTAGACTACGGATCGTTAACTAGAAATCTAGGCGACCAAAGCAACTAGTTTACAACTAAACTAAAAGAACGGAAATACAACCTTTTTAGATCCGTTTCTCCACCTCCATAGCTCCATGATGAAGTCCTCTCCGCTGTCCAAATCGAACCATGACTCTAGCATCGGCTTCAACGGAGAAAAAGCGGGCTAGGTCATCGACGATGATGCCGAAGATGATCTACGTCGAGGCATCACTAGATCAAGCTCCACCTTCACCAAGCCATGAAAACTTGTGAAGGAAACACCCTATACTACTTGGCAAGAGATAGAGGATGAATAAATAGGAAGTGGGTTCACTTTAGAATTGGATTTCTCACTCATTTTCATCAATCACCATTGATGAAGCAAGCTTTCTTCAAGTGAAGAAGAAGAAGAAGAAGATGAATATTATGATAAGTATTATGTAAAATGAATAATAAAATCAATACTTATCATATGCTAACCTTAGTTAGGTGTAGAGAATAGACTAGGGTAAAGTGGAATGGTTAGGGTTAAGCATGAGACAAAATGGTCACTAAGTCAAAGCTTCACGAAGCTTCATAATACAAACAAAGTTAGCAACCATTTTTCTCTTTATGCTTTTCATTTTCCATAAAGAATAAATCAATAAATAAATGAATAAGAAAATGAAAGGAAAACCCTAACCATTACACAACCATGGTTTAATCTTTACACATGCTCAAGTTAGCATGTATCATCAAACATGATACAAACTTGTGTACAAAAGTATATCACATATACAATGTGCACAATCCAAGTGAGAAAATCCATTTAAAGTGAACCAATACTAGTTAATGCAAAGTAATATATCAAATATATAATTATGCATTAAATCATTAAATCAACACTTGATTTAATGATCCGGTCATATCGCATATAACCGACTAGTATTCAATGTATCGGCTTATCGAATCAACCCTCGATTCGATAACTAGGTTATATCGCATATAACCATTCGATACATTCATCGCGAGAATAGAATACGGTATCACATACACGCATTATTCTTGGTCCCGCACATATCTCATATGCGCTCCTATTTTGTTTCGCTTGAGCCAGGAAACCTCTGTGTAGGACTCTAAAGACTCGTCAATACGCCGGCAGCAGGTGATGATCATATCAAGCACCCACAAGCCGCAAGCGGTCTGCTAAACGTAACGGCCACCCGGGTATTGAGCGATCAGAAGATCGACGAGCAAGCCCGCTCACACTCCAGGGAATCCAACCAGTAACACTACCGTACAGTCCGGTCTGATCGTCTGATATGTCGCATATCTCGCCTAGGGGTGGTAAACGTCAGACCCCAATAGCTCGATAAGTCGTGTCGATATGAGGTCTATAACAGTTCGAGATACTACTGGCAACACTTACCAGTAAATCTCAGCAACCCTGGCCAGGGATTTCCGGTTATAGCCAATCGAACACAGCGCAACATCAACCCCCTATACCGGGAGAGACGAATCCCCTCCTATCGCTCATTGCCTCCATGTGACTCGGGACTGTACCCAAAAACCACCGTTTTGCATGCCCTCTTGGACGTGGTAAGGTGGAAATCAAAGCACAGTGGGAACCACACAAGACTCTATGACGATCTCGGGTCAACAGACTACTCTGTACCAGTGTCACCAGAGAACTGCCATCTGACGTGAGGTATAATACCATCTGGGAGTTCTCGGCGAGTCCGTCCAGTGTACCCAGTCTCCACTGAGCTCCCGTATATCATCTCTGATGTCAAACACCAATGGATATGGGATCATCCATCGCCCATCTGTATGGGTCGAGAAGGTATACGCTAGTCTACTCTGGTATATCGATGCCCCGTCTCGATACACCCACGACTAGGGACTTTGAAGGATGTACTTATGGACTACCATATCCCCACTAGTATGATCCGCATCATACCAGGTAGTCAAGTACACATCCTAAGGGCTTTACCAACATGTATCAGATAGACAATCAGTGTACACGTTAAGGTAAAGATCAACCAGATAGCATACTATCATGTCGAGCAAGAAAGTCCTCTGTATATATGTCCCAGCATCCACTACAATATACATCCTATGTATAGTAATGGCCTCTAGGGCATACATATAACTAACACCCGCTGCTCCCACTGTCTACGAAGCCCTCTGGCTGAGTCATGTACATGCACTCTTCTAAATCACCATTTAGAAAGGCGGTCTTAACATCCATTTGCCAGATTTCGTAATCATGATAAGCAGCGATGGCAAGCATGATCCGGATGGATTTAAGCATAGCCACTGGAGAAAAGGTTTCATCATAGTCCACACCTGGTCTTTGACGAAAACCCTTTGCTACAAGTCTAGCTTTGAAAGTCTCCACTTTCCCATCTACACCAAGTTTTTTCTTGAAGATCCACTTGCTCCCGATGGGTTTTACCCCTTCAGGAGCAACATCCAAAGTCCATACTTTGTTGGTGTACATGGATTCCATCTCGGACCGCATAGCATCCAGCCATTTCACTGAGTCCCTACTCGTGATGGCCTGCTCGAAGCTAGTTGGGTCATCATCCTCCATGATGCAATCTTCGCTTCCACCGTCAATGAGAAAACCGTAGTATCTCTCAGGCGGACGAGAAACCCTACTAGATCGGCGGAGAGGCTGGGGTTCGTCGGGTACTACTGAATCCTCTGGTTCTACTAAATCATTTGTTGTAGTTTGTGGTGCTGGAACCTCTTTCAGCTCTACCTCTTTGCCACTAATTTCTTTGCGAGAAATTCCCTTTCCAAAAAGGTGGCATGTTGAGCAACAAACACTCTTTGTTCCTCAGCTTGGTAGAAAAAATATCCTTGAGAATTCTTTGGATATCCCACAAACTTGCAAAGAACTGATCGTGCCTCGAGTTTGTCCGGATTTTGCCTTTTGACATAGGCCGGACAACCCCATATCTTAATTCGTTTAAAATATGCTCTCTTCCCACTCCATATCTCATATGGTGTGGTAGGTACAGATTTAGACGGAACCAGATTCAATAGGTATATGGCTGTCTCAAGCGCATACCCCCAAAAAGAAATAGGTAACTCAGCATTGCTCATCACTGAGCGCACCATATCTAATAGGGTACGATTCCTTCGTTCCGATACACCGTTGTGCTGTGGTGTATAAGGAGGAGTAAGATGAGAGAGAATCCCATTCTCTTTTAGATAATCCAGGAATTCAATGCTTAAGTATTCACCTCCTCGATCAGATCGAAGAATCTTAATACTTTTGCCCGTTTGGTTCTCTACCACGTGCTTATATTCTTTGAATTTCTCAAAAGCTTCAGACTTGTGTTTCAACAGGAACACATGCCCGTATCTAGAGAGATCGTCAGTGAATGTAATGATGTAGGAAGAACCATTTCTGGCATGTGTAGACATAGGACCGCATACATCACTATGTATCAGTCCCAAGAGTTCAGTAACTCTTTCTCCGTGTCCCTTAAACGGAGTTTTGGTCATCTTTCCTTTGAGACATGAATGGCAAGTGTCATAAGATGATAATTCGAATGAATTCAAATATCCATTCTTATGTAACTTAGCTAGTCCTGTCTCATTGATATGACCAAGTCTATAGTGCCACAAGAAGGATTCGTTCATTTCTGAGCTTTTCCTCTTATGTGTGTTTTGTATATTGAGGACTGTATTTTGATTGAGAATGAATATGCCATTATGTAACGAGCCTGATGCAATCAACTTTTGATCTAGGAATATGTTCATAACATTATCCTTTACTACAAAATTATATCCTTCTTTACTTAATAAAGAGATTGATATAATGTTGCACATCATGTTCGGTATATAATAGCACTCATTCAGAACTAGCGTATCACCATTTGGTAGTACCAGGTGATATATGCCAACTGCTTTGGCTGCAACATTTGCCCCATTCCCTACATGAACGGAATGATCACCTTTACCCAGTTCTCTACCTTTTCGTAGCCCATGTAACTGCTTACATATATGGGATCCTGATCCGGTATCTAATACCCAGGACGTAGGGTGAACTGAAAAACGGTTCTTAATAACTAACACACCCGAAGAAGATGCATCAACATGCATGTTCTTTTGGGTGGCTTGAGAATCTAGATATTCTCCTATTCCCTGTTCAGTCTTATAACTCTTATAAGGAAGAACGGGTCCAACGTTCCCCAGCACAGTATAACATGCGGGTTCGGTCAATACATCCATATTATTATCTTTATTAGGGCATGACATGGTCACTACCTGGAGAGATGTCACGACCCGAAAGTACGGAACGTGACCGGCACTTAGATTACGAAGCGTCTAGAGGCGCCACGTGACCTAAGTAAGCCGAAGCCCAGAAATCTAAACCATAAAAGAAGAAAAAGAAGAAAATAAAATAAAACAAGTATAAAACATCAGCAAATTTTACCAAAAATTTCGGCAGAGTCTCCTCTGTAAAACTGGCCCCCAAACGGGTACAACAAGTATAAAATATATAAACAATAAAAAGCATCCCCAAACGGGTGCTAGCTCAACGCCAACAGGCGGAGACAACCACAACAATCACAATAATATACAACGCCAAAAGGCGAGGCTCAAATCTCAAAAGAAAACAAAAACCACCAGATCAGAATAACACATGCGCGACTCTAAGGTCGAAATAAACAACTGGTCCAATAAACTTATCAAGTAATACAAATATGGTTGATGGAGCTTTCTAGATACAAATGAAATACTAAAAATACAACGGCGGTTCAGATACAAATGAACCAACCTACCGTGCAAATCACCCGAAATGAAAATGATGTGCCAGCAACTGCCAAGGGAAACCTGTACATCGCACCTGAAAAGAATTTGGCACAACGGGGGTGAGTTGCCAACTCGTGAGTAGAAGACATCTACGAAAAGAAATCGAATGTACGACGCTAACCTAGGTCATAATAATACACTACTATATCCCAAACAACTAGTAATAGCAGGGTAATACTACGTGTAGGTGCAAATACTACGTGTTCGTGTCAGTGCCTCATATAGTACTATGTCATATGAATGAAATGCATGCACCATGAATGTAAAGTAACAAATGCTGAAATCCAGATATATATGTATATGAATCTTTAGCTGTTATCATAGTAGAATATGTATAAGAATCTGAAATCTCAATAATGAAATCCATGAAAATCCGTGTCAAGCATCGACACAAAACATGTAATCTCAAGCCTCAATATCTCGGGCTCCGTCAGTCCGGATCGGCCCATATCATCAAATCTCACGACAACGGTCGGTATCCTCCGGATATCCGCCGCGCCAGACATCACCGGTAGGTAGCCTTCCCCTGCCAGGCTCATCGTCTACAACTCGATCTTCTTGCCCCGGGGTACCATACCGGGCCCACCATGTACCCGAGACGGTTCATCCACTCCTCGAATCGGGTCTCGAAATCCAACAGAAAACATGAAAAAAAACTCATGGTGGACGACACATACATCACGAGAAAACCGCACCTTATTTTAAACAAAGAAGAGGAGAGAGAGAAGTTGTTATATCTTTTTGCGGTTTTCCCCCCCAAAAATCCAGAAATCTCAAAATCATGAGTAGTATATGATAAATGTCGGCATATGCTCATAATACTGTGCGATAACATGAAAATATGAACGCAGGAATGTCTAAGTTATGAATATCATGTCTACACTAACATCAGAGAGTAATCACAATGTTATATCGGTTTAGTTGTTAACTGATTTTATCAACAAAATATAATATGATCTAAAGTGTACGTGACATAGCAATTACCGATGATGATGTGTGTGAGCCGGCAAATAAGTGTACGTGGAATATGCGCATCATCGGTAATGGTGCTGGTGTCCTAACAGGTAAGGTTTATACTGTTATAGCAACATATGTATGAACATGCAACATTATGATTACAGTGTGAAAGTAAAGACGAATGTGCGTTATCCCCTCATTTAATATACTAATACTACTACCACTATATGACTCAACCCTAACCTAGTGTCCATCTAACCTCCTAAGAACTAGTCAATAAGAAACGAAAGTCTACCTAAGGTCTGAATCAATATCTCTAATAGTCGGCGATCCCGCCTCAATAGCGTCACGTACGTAGTACGGCTTCCTCGAGTCAAGAGTGCGGATCAATCATCAAATCTAAGCCTCGTACGGTAACATCCATCGTACGGCATCCCAATATCAGGGTACGGTCAAGTATCTCCTAGGTGTCTCATCATTCATATAATGTCATCCTCAGGAATGTCATGTCCTATGTATCATGTTGTGATTAAGTCATACGGATATCATATCGTCCTCAAGTCACACCTCCATAGTATCGACATCAGGTCGCACCTATGTGATGTCGTAATCAAGTCATACATATCCCATATCACAATCAGTCACGAGTTAAAGTCCGGGTTCTAGCGTCCCATGTACATCACTATCACCACCACTCCTTATAACTTATATATTCATGTTCACTATCTCATTCTCTAATGATCCGCTAACACTTTATTTCGACTGTATAGTCAAGAATCACGGCATCAAGCCCAGTTATACTGTTTCATCATACCTCAGATATCATATCACCTCAATGAATCACCTATACGTGTTGTATATATATGTGTATATACCTATACCTAGTTCTATATATATACCCATACACGTACCCCATGTCGAGTTGCAGTGTGTGCGTCGGTGTGTTCTATCTGAAACCTACGAACCTCTTCCAAGGTATTCATTCTCCGATATGGTCTTCCTAAATCTGTCTAGTCCAGCCTAGGGTCAATACTAGGGTCCTACTAGGGTCGCGTCTGGTCTCCTAATGTCAATAAGTACTACACCTATTCTACGTCGCGGGGGTGCTAAACGCCATCCACCCGACTTCCCCCCGTAGATATGCATCTACTCACCTGGTCCATGTCAGCCGAAGACGGTGTCGCCATCCTCCTCTTCATCGCCCGCAGTCCACGTGGGGGTACCTAGACGCAAACATATAAAGATCATCGTAACTAGAATCACGTACAAAACTCAAACGATACAAAGAACAATCATAGGTTAAAACCTATGTCCCGTCCAAGCAAAAGAACCAATACCCCTCGATATCGGCGTACAAACTCCGATGGATCGAGATAAGTATCAACAGATAACTCATAGTTTTAAAACACATTACTTATATTGCAAAACATGATCAATTTCATCGAAACACTAAAATCGATCAAATCGTCCGTTTCCGAAAAACCCGAAAATGCCAATTTACCGTTTTTCATGAAAACTTGACATTTAAATGAAACCAATGGTCATAAAACTCATTAAATAGCATAACTAGACTATACAACCCCTTACTATATTTTTATTGCACAATTTTGCATTAGTTTGAAATTTCAAGTTTGCAACCATTAGAAATTTTCAACACCTTTCAAGAAAAATTCACCATTCCACTACAAAACATGATTTTTCATTAAGTAATGTACTAAACTACAATTCATGATGGTAATGACATAATGAAACCATAATTATATTTTTAATCCCATTTACTTAAGAATTTCCAAAATCTAGTTTGCAAAAACTAGCATAATTAGCATATTTATCACACTTTATTAACTAACAATTGAAACTAATAACTAGATTAGGTTTTGCATTCCACTAACATGTTAATATCCTCTTTAAACAACAATCTATTGTTACAAACATTCATTAGAATTTATCTCACCAATATATAAAATATATAGAAATCTAGTTTGCTAAAAAAATGGTTTAATTGAACCATTTTGGATAAACAATGTACAATCTATCCTCCATACAAGAATCTCCACTTCAAAAAAATGTTAAACTAGTTATAATAACCCTAATTAATTAATAAAAATCATAACTTTATTTTACAACCCTAACTTGAATTTTTAAAACTTAGAAATAGAATTAATTCATTAAATCAATTTATGCTAGAATGAAACATTAAATAATAATAATTCAAAAGAACAAGATTTATACCTTCACACAAGAAATCCAAACATGAAAATGAGCCTCAAAAATGCATGCTTCCCATCTCCAAAATCCATGTAAAAATGAGAAAGGAATAAAGGGTAGAGAATAAATAGGATTTTGTGCACTTTTTATTGAATTTTTGTGGATTTTTTAATGATTTTGTGTAATAAAATGAGGTGGGAAATTGGGGGGGCTGCCATGGGCATCATGGCCGGCCACAAGAGGAAGAGGAAGAGAAAAAATGAGTCATGAATCATGTAGAAACTTCCTCCAATTATCATCATCTTTATGTCTTTTCAACCTTTATGCATTTTCCTTTTCTTTTCTTTTCAAAAAGACAATTTCTAGAAGGCACTTGAAGAATGAAGTGAGAGGGGCTGCCAAGATCAGCTCAAAATAGTGTGAGGGAGTAAAATATAGTGTGGTTTTGTTTGGGAAAAGATAAAAGTTATACCGCACTCCGTTTGCACTAATTTCACCGAAAAAAAAGCCTTTTTCTTCGATATTTTCTATCACCGGATAACAACCCTATTTCAATTCAAAAACCACATGATAAAATTTTGTTTAATGTATAATGATGCACAAAATTTGTTTGAACTCATTCCAGTTTGTAATTTTCCTGAATTAAATGTATTAGTGACGGCTTAAAATAATATTAAAATAATTAATTTCGGAAAAATTTTCAGAAATTTTGAAATCTCACCAGTGGCTCAATAAACACCAAATAGTAGCAATTACATAATTAGAATATTTATTTTTAATTTTAAAATAAAGATATTTGTATTTTGACTTTTTACAGAAAACCCCCTTATTTTGCCGATTTTCCGAAATTTCACCAAAACGATTTTCACAATGTTACAATCTTCCCCCCTTAAAGAAATTCGGTCCCCGAATTTAAATTAAAACTCCCCCTCCAAACACTAAAACATTTAGCAAACACTCAAATCGTCGGGGCTCCGAAATTATCAATACATAACAAAAATCAACTCCATCAAGCATAATGCAATCATCGGAGTTATGGCGAGAATAAAATATCAAAACCCAATATGAAAACCATCCTAATATATCTCAATCTATAACTTATTTATAGTGTGCATCACAGTAAAACCGTTCAAATATCCGGATAAGGGAATATGCAAACCCCTTTTTGAAAATTGCCGTGTGATGCACGTGTCACGGCATAAGTAGCGGACGTTTATTTTAAAAAAATAACTATATATATATATATATATCTTTTATTTAACATACACGTCCCGCCTGGTTACTAAATCAAATAATAATCATTATGAAAATATACTGCTCAAACTGAAATCAATTCCAATCACATCAATAAAATATCATGTGCGTCCGGTGCGCACTGAAATCGAAACCAAATGCAGAAACCATGAATACCCACAAAACAAAACTAAGTGCAACAGGTGTGCACCAAAAACATCTGTCAAGTGCAACGGGTGTGCACGACTCAACATCAGGTGCATCTAATCTGCACAAAACCCCGATTTAGTGCATCTGGTGTGCACAAAATCGCATTAAGTGCGCCAAGTCTGCGCAAGAATCCTAATCAGGTGTACATGGTACACGAAAACATACATCGAATATCAAAATCGAAATCACAGCACAAAAATGCATGAAAACTAGGTCGAAACATATGTTAAAATCATGTGTGTCAACTCAAAATCTCAAAATATGTAAAACCAAATCAAGTGTACTGGGTGTGTACTCAACAACATCAATACAACTGATATATGAAACACAAATAGAATGAAGGTACACACAGGAAATACCAATCGTAGAACAAAGTCCTCAAAATACAAAAATCCAATCAACGAAAATAGAAAATTCAAATCACTAAATCACAATCGTAGCCACTATCGTTAATGTGCGCCTCTTTCCTCTGATGCCGACCGCTTCAAACTCGTTCTTTCATAGGTGTGCTGACTGCGCTACCAACGGCCATACTCGTGTCTAGAGCCTCCCACATAGTCGATCCCTTCACTTGATATCCGGACTACATTAAACTTTTCGATCGATCCATCAAAATCCCATAATTCCCCGAGAGCTCAACACTCAA
The DNA here is from genome assembly GCA_030015575.1 of Agapanthus africanus. Taxonomy (NCBI): domain Eukaryota; kingdom Viridiplantae; phylum Streptophyta; class Magnoliopsida; order Asparagales; family Amaryllidaceae; genus Agapanthus; species Agapanthus africanus. Next base: position 431,787,331 of record CM057337.1, read on the forward strand.
GTACAGTTTAAAAATATCCGGTACATACCCCAGCATCGATGATCCAGCTGTAGAAGGGCAGACCCAAGCCTCACTAATGGCACAGCGGAACAGCCGTAAACCCTAAGGTTCAAGGGCGTTCTCGTGGTCATTATGTCGAGTTAGGGTTTCATTCTTCTAGAGGGTCCATCGAAATACCTGCATGTTCTTCCGAATACTTTAAACTTAGGAAAATGGTTTTCTGATAATCGTTCGAACCCCTTTAACTTCATCCGGACGGCATGTGAATACCCTTCATCCGCACGCTAAGCAATGCTTCAATCCTCAAGAATAACCAATACTCTAATGGTTATCGCATTCGAGCCGCAGCTTCCTCTGCCCGTGCGCTCGTGGTAACAGAACCACCCTCCGACATTGACGAAGATAGATCAAGGGACGAATGAAATACGGTGCAAGCAAATGTACATCCTAAGGCTCCTTAAGCAGAGTAGCGTATCGTAAGTATGCCGCGGACCATACCCACGGTACGTTACTCTACCTAAATCGCCTACTCCATCAACCAAGGGTCACCTAGTCTTATACAGGGTTAAACCTAGCGCTCTGATACCAACTTTGTCACGACCCGAAAGTACGGAACGTGACCGGCACTTAGATTACGAAGCGTCTAGAGGCGCCACGTGACCTAAGTAAGCCGAAGCCCAGAAATCTAAACCATAAAAGAAGAAAAAGAAGAAAATAAAATAAAACAAGTATAAAACATCAGCAAATTTTACCAAAAATTTCGGCAGAGTCTCCTCTGTAAAACTGGCCCCCAAACGGGTACAACAAGTATAAAATATATAAACAATAAAAAGCATCCCCAAACGGGTGCTAGCTCAACGCCAACAGGCGGAGACAACCACAACAATCACAATAATATACAACGCCAAAAGGCGAGGCTCAAATCTCAAAAGAAAACAAAAACCACCAGATCAGAATAACACATGCGCGACTCTAAGGTCGAAATAAACAACTGGTCCAATAAACTTATCAAGTAATACAAATATGGTTGATGGAGCTTTCTAGATACAAATGAAATACTAAAAATACAACGGCGGTTCAGATACAAATGAACCAACCTACCGTGCAAATCACCCGAAATGAAAATGATGTGCCAGCAACTGCCAAGGGAAACCTGTACATCGCACCTGAAAAGAATTTGGCACAACGGGGGTGAGTTGCCAACTCGTGAGTAGAAGACATCTACGAAAAGAAATCGAATGTACGACGCTAACCTAGGTCATAATAATACACTACTATATCCCAAACAACTAGTAATAGCAGGGTAATACTACGTGTAGGTGCAAATACTACGTGTTCGTGTCAGTGCCTCATATAGTACTATGTCATATGAATGAAATGCATGCACCATGAATGTAAAGTAACAAATGCTGAAATCCAGATATATATGTATATGAATCTTTAGCTGTTATCATAGTAGAATATGTATAAGAATCTGAAATCTCAATAATGAAATCCATGAAAATCCGTGTCAAGCATCGACACAAAACATGTAATCTCAAGCCTCAATATCTCGGGCTCCGTCAGTCCGGATCGGCCCATATCATCAAATCTCACGACAACGGTCGGTATCCTCCGGATATCCGCCGCGCCAGACATCACCGGTAGGTAGCCTTCCCCTGCCAGGCTCATCGTCTACAACTCGATCTTCTTGCCCCGGGGTACCATACCGGGCCCACCATGTACCCGAGACGGTTCATCCACTCCTCGAATCGGGTCTCGAAATCCAACAGAAAACATGAAAAAAAACTCATGGTGGACGACACATACATCACGAGAAAACCGCACCTTATTTTAAACAAAGAAGAGGAGAGAGAGAAGTTGTTATATCTTTTTGCGGTTTTCCCCCCCAAAAATCCAGAAATCTCAAAATCATGAGTAGTATATGATAAATGTCGGCATATGCTCATAATACTGTGCGATAACATGAAAATATGAACGCAGGAATGTCTAAGTTATGAATATCATGTCTACACTAACATCAGAGAGTAATCACAATGTTATATCGGTTTAGTTGTTAACTGATTTTATCAACAAAATATAATATGATCTAAAGTGTACGTGACATAGCAATTACCGATGATGATGTGTGTGAGCCGGCAAATAAGTGTACGTGGAATATGCGCATCATCGGTAATGGTGCTGGTGTCCTAACAGGTAAGGTTTATACTGTTATAGCAACATATGTATGAACATGCAACATTATGATTACAGTGTGAAAGTAAAGACGAATGTGCGTTATCCCCTCATTTAATATACTAATACTACTACCACTATATGACTCAACCCTAACCTAGTGTCCATCTAACCTCCTAAGAACTAGTCAATAAGAAACGAAAGTCTACCTAAGGTCTGAATCAATATCTCTAATAGTCGGCGATCCCGCCTCAATAGCGTCACGTACGTAGTACGGCTTCCTCGAGTCAAGAGTGCGGATCAATCATCAAATCTAAGCCTCGTACGGTAACATCCATCGTACGGCATCCCAATATCAGGGTACGGTCAAGTATCTCCTAGGTGTCTCATCATTCATATAATGTCATCCTCAGGAATGTCATGTCCTATGTATCATGTTGTGATTAAGTCATACGGATATCATATCGTCCTCAAGTCACACCTCCATAGTATCGACATCAGGTCGCACCTATGTGATGTCGTAATCAAGTCATACATATCCCATATCACAATCAGTCACGAGTTAAAGTCCGGGTTCTAGCGTCCCATGTACATCACTATCACCACCACTCCTTATAACTTATATATTCATGTTCACTATCTCATTCTCTAATGATCCGCTAACACTTTATTTCGACTGTATAGTCAAGAATCACGGCATCAAGCCCAGTTATACTGTTTCATCATACCTCAGATATCATATCACCTCAATGAATCACCTATACGTGTTGTATATATATGTGTATATACCTATACCTAGTTCTATATATATACCCATACACGTACCCCATGTCGAGTTGCAGTGTGTGCGTCGGTGTGTTCTATCTGAAACCTACGAACCTCTTCCAAGGTATTCATTCTCCGATATGGTCTTCCTAAATCTGTCTAGTCCAGCCTAGGGTCAATACTAGGGTCCTACTAGGGTCGCGTCTGGTCTCCTAATGTCAATAAGTACTACACCTATTCTACGTCGCGGGGGTGCTAAACGCCATCCACCCGACTTCCCCCCGTAGATATGCATCTACTCACCTGGTCCATGTCAGCCGAAGACGGTGTCGCCATCCTCCTCTTCATCGCCCGCAGTCCACGTGGGGGTACCTAGACGCAAACATATAAAGATCATCGTAACTAGAATCACGTACAAAACTCAAACGATACAAAGAACAATCATAGGTTAAAACCTATGTCCCGTCCAAGCAAAAGAACCAATACCCCTCGATATCGGCGTACAAACTCCGATGGATCGAGATAAGTATCAACAGATAACTCATAGTTTTAAAACACATTACTTATATTGCAAAACATGATCAATTTCATCGAAACACTAAAATCGATCAAATCGTCCGTTTCCGAAAAACCCGAAAATGCCAATTTACCGTTTTTCATGAAAACTTGACATTTAAATGAAACCAATGGTCATAAAACTCATTAAATAGCATAACTAGACTATACAACCCCTTACTATATTTTTATTGCACAATTTTGCATTAGTTTGAAATTTCAAGTTTGCAACCATTAGAAATTTTCAACACCTTTCAAGAAAAATTCACCATTCCACTACAAAACATGATTTTTCATTAAGTAATGTACTAAACTACAATTCATGATGGTAATGACATAATGAAACCATAATTATATTTTTAATCCCATTTACTTAAGAATTTCCAAAATCTAGTTTGCAAAAACTAGCATAATTAGCATATTTATCACACTTTATTAACTAACAATTGAAACTAATAACTAGATTAGGTTTTGCATTCCACTAACATGTTAATATCCTCTTTAAACAACAATCTATTGTTACAAACATTCATTAGAATTTATCTCACCAATATATAAAATATATAGAAATCTAGTTTGCTAAAAAAATGGTTTAATTGAACCATTTTGGATAAACAATGTACAATCTATCCTCCATACAAGAATCTCCACTTCAAAAAAATGTTAAACTAGTTATAATAACCCTAATTAATTAATAAAAATCATAACTTTATTTTACAACCCTAACTTGAATTTTTAAAACTTAGAAATAGAATTAATTCATTAAATCAATTTATGCTAGAATGAAACATTAAATAATAATAATTCAAAAGAACAAGATTTATACCTTCACACAAGAAATCCAAACATGAAAATGAGCCTCAAAAATGCATGCTTCCCATCTCCAAAATCCATGTAAAAATGAGAAAGGAATAAAGGGTAGAGAATAAATAGGATTTTGTGCACTTTTTATTGAATTTTTGTGGATTTTTTAATGATTTTGTGTAATAAAATGAGGTGGGAAATTGGGGGGGGCTGCCATGGGCATCATGGCCGGCCACAAGAGGAAGAGGAAGAGAAAAAATGAGTCATGAATCATGTAGAAACTTCCTCCAATTATCATCATCTTTATGTCTTTTCAACCTTTATGCATTTTCCTTTTCTTTTCTTTTCAAAAAGACAATTTCTAGAAGGCACTTGAAGAATGAAGTGAGAGGGGCTGCCAAGATCAGCTCAAAATAGTGTGAGGGAGTAAAATATAGTGTGGTTTTGTTTGGGAAAAGATAAAAGTTATACCGCACTCCGTTTGCACTAATTTCACCGAAAAAAAAGCCTTTTTCTTCGATATTTTCTATCACCGGATAACAACCCTATTTCAATTCAAAAACCACATGATAAAATTTTGTTTAATGTATAATGATGCACAAAATTTGTTTGAACTCATTCCAGTTTGTAATTTTCCTGAATTAAATGTATTAGTGACGGCTTAAAATAATATTAAAATAATTAATTTCGGAAAAATTTTCAGAAATTTTGAAATCTCACCAGTGGCTCAATAAACACCAAATAGTAGCAATTACATAATTAGAATATTTATTTTTAATTTTAAAATAAAGATATTTGTATTTTGACTTTTTACAGAAAACCCCCTTATTTTGCCGATTTTCCGAAATTTCACCAAAACGATTTTCACAATGTTACAAGAGAGAGAGAAGAAAACACTTTAGCGTAAGCTCGTGCAAGATCAGATTGGTTATTATCTTATCTAATCAGGATGGCTCCCACTGGTTTTTATCAAATCTTCCTTCAAACCCTAAAAGGAAAGACTAGCCGGGATTAATTACACACTACAAGATCGCCAATCTTTCAGCCAGGCCAGTGTCCGTACTTTAAGGGAGGTCCCCCGTGCTTTCGCACGAACCTAATTAATGTAAACCTCATTTTCCCAGAGGCGTAACCCCGTTGACACCTTTCTAGACACCTACTTGATCGGCTAATTGTAATGTGTAAAACTCTCCCAGGAGTAACTCTTACTCGCAGTGGGTATCGGGATCCAACTATCTCATAGAAGGTATGCAATCTCATTGCAAATTTCAAAACTTGAAATTCCCAATAATGCTTTTGCCCCTAGCGACCTATGACATTGACTAAGTCAACAAACCATAAATCGCTAGTCAAGTTCAACCCGTGCATTTCTCGATTGAATTAAACCCACCCGTACGACCCTTGACTGAGTCAACAAGGCCGTGCGAATGCCCTAATCCAATCACATCTCATGTTGTAACAGATAAACATTATTTAGCTACCGTACACTATGCCTTGACTAAATCAACAAACATAGTACGAATACTAAATAACATCTATCTGAAATGACGGAGGGCTACGCAGGTTTTTCAGAAAAACCATGAGCGTAATGAACTTGATATCGTTGTAGAATCAAAATTATGTTTTGAAATGGAGTGATTTTGAGGCTTTTCTAGTTTTGCTAAAGGGGTCACTTCCGGTGAAGGGATCGTCGGCCCTTTCCTCGTCGAATGAGGTGCGGGATATATCATATATATCACTGTGCAAAGCAGAAACTATAGAAGCAATCAAATGCAAACCGAGTGTGTACCGTCTGTCAGTTATTGCTAAAGGAGTCACTCCCGGTGAAGGGATCTCGGTCCTTTCCTCATCGAATAAGGTGCAGGGTATATCATATATACCGCTATGCAAAGCAAGAACTGTAGCTACCTGTTTTTTTTAAAATTTGATTCTACAACATCATTTGGTTTCTTTTATTTCATTAATCACATTAATGGAGTCCCATCATTTAAGTCACCTAAACATCACAGATAAATACGACGTACACTTATGCCATCCGCATTCGCCTGGATGTCCCCTCGTGCACCGTTAGGTTAGGTTACTAACGGCAAAGCAGGCAGGGCTAGTGCGGGTGCAAAACATAAGTAACGTCTATATAATATATCATATATACTATATACTGTATCTATCACAGAACATCACATGATCACATCACAGATATCGCAGCAGAATAAACATATGAAATATTGGATATACTAGGACGTCCGTGTTTTCAATACGAGCCAGTATAAAACACGGATTCCACGGTCGTGATGAATAGCCAATCCCACACCCCTAGACCCCTACGAGAGCGGCAAGCAACCCTACCAATTCTAGGGTTAGGAGACCCGGACTCGACTCCTCGAGATGGTCTCCCACTGGACCCTAGAACCCGGTTACTTGTGCTCCCCTCCTTCGGTCTATCCTAATGCGGAAAAGTAAATAATATACAATAGGTGACAACTTCCGCAACCTGGAAGTGCCCCAATAAAAGAATATTACATACAAGTTTTTACATGAATGAAAAGGAAAAACACTCATCTCACATAAAAACCCCCGGCAATTCAAACACGACGATCCAATATAACATATCCAGCAACACATAACATCACATGTCATCAACGTAAGTAAATATGCGCATCCCAATTGTCGTTGACATATAGCAACGAAACCGGCGATATCACATATTACACTTACGGTCACAGAAAAGAAAGTGTAAAACTACAACAGTTGGAATCCGCAACCTCTTTAGACATCACATGCCTAATCAAATGAAATACTTAGACATCACATGCCTAACAGTTATAAACCCCGCATTTTAGTCTCATTATCGAAAACTCTTTTCAATATCAAATGAGACTAAACCGCTAGATTTATAACATTCATTCAGTTATCTCATAACTGTTTGTGAATTCCAATTATTGTATCCCATTCCGGATAAATAGAAAATATTAAACTTTCCGATCGAACATTCGAACACCCAAGTTTTCCCGAAACCGATCAACACATGAAATAAGTTCAAAGACATTCACTTCATGCCTCAGTACCAACGGTCCAGCCGTAGAAGGGTCAAGCCAACGCCTCACATGTGGCACGCCGTACTGCCCCAAACCCGAAGGTTCAAAGGGCAGTTCAAGACGGTCACATAATCGAGTTAAAGTTTGTTGTCTTCTAGAGGGACCATCGTGTTACTTGCACTACTCAGAACGTCCTTAAACCACAGAAAGATCCAACACTTGGAAATTTTCCGGCAGGGGAAAAGTTGGGTATTTATATCCGGTCGAACTTTTTAACATATTCAAAAAAATTATCCGGAAAACACTTAGACAAAGCTTGATAATCCGATCGAAACACCGATTTCCAATGCAACCCCAGAACACTCAACTCTTGAGTCAATTTAAAAATTCCCAGAAAACTCAGCACTGTGAAATAGGAATTACTATGCAAAGGAGGAGGGCTGACGTCATCATCAGGCCGCGGAACCGCCGCAGAAGCCATGCTTCTGCCGCGGTTCCGCCGCACTTTGGAGGTATCATTTTGAAAATTTTGCACCGTAATTCTTAGAACTTCCTGCTGAATTTTTTAAGCATTTTTAATCTGGAAAAAACCCAGTTTTTAGAAAAAGTCCAGAGAGCGTTTTGGGACTTAGGGTTTCGGTTCGTTCGGATTTCAAACGTCGTCTACACTTCGCCTAAGGCTCTAGGCTCGCTAATGAGGTCTCACAGGGCATCAACCATGCCAATTTCAAATTTTACGGGTGCCGAGAAACCCTAATACGGATCGTTGACTAGAAGTTTAGGCGAAATACGAATCTAGTTAACAACTTAACTAAAGATAAGAAGTACAACCTTTGTAGATCCGGTTATCCACTTCCTTAGCTCCACGTAGACGTCCACTCGCTGTTCGTCTCGAATCCCGAACTCAAGCATCGGCTTCATCGGAGAAATGGGCGGGCAAGGTCGTCGGCTTCGTGCCGAAGATGATCTACGTCGAGGCTTCACAAGATCAAGCTCCGACTTCACCAAGTTGTGAAACTTGTGAAGAAAACACCCTATACTACTTGGCAATAGGTAGAGGGTGAAGAAATAGGAGGTGGGTTCACTTTAGATTTGGATTTCTCTCACTTTTGCTCAAGTTGCCATTGATGGACTTAACCTTTTTCTTGAAGAAGAAGATGATGATCAAAATAGAATATGATAAGTGTTGGATTTAAAATGAAAATAAATCAATACTTATCATAAGCTAACCATGGTAAAGTGTAGAGAATGAACTAGGGTTAGTTCAAATGGTTAGGGTTAAGCATGAGACAAGAATGGTTACAAAGTCAAAGCTTCATGAAGCTTCAACTAGAAACAAAGAAAGCCACCATTCTTATCATAATCTTTTCAAAATAAATAAACAAATAAATAAATGAAAAAGCAAAACCCTAATCATCAACTTAACCATGGTTTAATTCTTTACAATTAACCAAATGAGCAAGTATCATCAAACATGATACAAACATGTGCACAAAAGTATATCACATATACAACTTGCACATCAAGTGAGAAAATAAATTTAAAGTGAACCAATACTAGTTAATGCAAAGTAATATATCAAATATATAATTATACATTAAATCATTAAATCAACACTTGATTTAACGATCCGGTCATATCGCATATAACCGACTAGTATCCTACGTATCGGCTTATCGAATCAATCCTTAATTCGATATCTAGGTTATATCGAATATAACCAATCGATACTTTCATCGCGAGAATGGAATACGGTATCACATACACGCATTATTCTCGGTCCTGCAAATATCTCATATGCGCTCCTATTTCGTTTCGCTTGACCCAGGAAACCTCTGTGTAGGACTCTAAAGACTCGTCAATACGCCGGTAGCAGATGATGATCATATCAAGCACCCACAAGCCGCAAGCGGTCTGCTAAACGTAACAGCCATCTAGGTATTGAGCGATCAGAAGATCGACGAGCTAGCCCGCTCACACTCCTGTGAATCCAACCAGTAACACTTACCGTACAGTCCGGTCTGTTCGTCTGATATGTCACATATCAAGTCTAGGGGTGGTAAACGTCAGACCCCAGTAACCGATAAGTCGTGCCGATGTGAGGCTCATAACGGGTCGAGAAACTACTGGTAACACTTACCAGCAAATCTCTGATCAGCCCTGGCCAGGGACTTCCCTGTTATAGCCAATCGAGCACAGCGCAACATCAACCCCCAATACCGGGAGAGACGAAACCCCTCCTATCGCTCATTGCCTCCATGTGACTCGGGACTGTACCCAAAGACCACCGTTTTGCACGCCCTCATGGACGTGGTAAGGTGGAGATCAAAGCACAGTGGGAAGCACACAAGACTCTATGACGATCTCGGGTCTACAGACTAACCTGTACAAGTGTCACCTGAGAACTGCCATCTGACGTGAGGTATAATACCATCTGGGAGTTCTCGGCGAGTCCGTCCAGTGTACCCAGTCTCCACTGAGCACCCGTATACCATCTCTGATGTCAAACACCAATGGATATGGGATCATCCATTGCCCATCTCATGGGTCGAGAAGCGTATACGCTAGTCTACTCTGGTATATCGATGCCCCGTCTCGATACACCCACGACTAGGGACCTTGAAGGATGTACTTATGGACTACCATGTCCCCACTAGTATGATCTGCATCATAGTCCAGGTAGTCAAGTACACATCCTAAGGGCTTTACCAACATGTAACCATAAGACAGTTTAAAGAGACTAGAATACATGTTAAGATAAAGAGTAACCAGATAGCATACTATCATATCGAGCAAGAAAGTCATCTCTATATATGTCCAAGCATCCAATATAATATACATCATATGTACAATACTGGCCTCTAGGGCATACATACAACTAACACACTGGGCTGCTCTCATCCTGACCTGAATCAACTGGATCTTCTCTGAAGCCTATAGACTAGCTGGGGTACAAAAATCCTTCTCTCGCGGAGTCGGTAAAACAGACTGGCGATCGACACAACCAACCACACAAGGCCTAAAAGTTGCCGTCTGAACGTCTCCTGATAACCGTTATCGTAGGAGAACTGCATCAATGGAAAGTGACGATCACAACGGCCAACAAACATTAAGCACGCACGCACAAGCATATCCTCCAGAGTCTATATAGTCCAGTCGGTCTGACCATCGGCCTACAAATGGAAAAGCGGAGCTAAAGCTTAACCGGTACCCAAGGCTTCCTGAAGCTTCTGCCAAAGACGGCTAGCGAACTGGGTGCATCTATTGGATAAAATGAATGAAGGATCTCCGTGCAAACACATAAACTTAACGAAGAACAATGAGCAAACTGAGCATAATGATCATAACCGGACAACAATCACCCAAATGGAGTCACACCATGTCTAGCCCTAGGTAGACACTACAACGAAATTCATAGAGATCTGCTTCTATTCCGACTCCGGAATGGTTATTAGGTTGCAACTCTCCAGCCGGTCTCAAATGCCCAACCTTAGCTCGCTGACAAGCCAAGCACTTCGAAACAAAATCTGAATCTTCACTCTTCATCCCTGCCCACAGGTAACTAACTCTCAAGTCACGTTACATCTTGGTGGCACTTGGATGACGTAGAAAGCTGACTGATGTGCCTGCTCTAGGATCTCGCGTCTCTACCCATCAATATCCGGTACACACCAATGAGACCCTAAACGTAGCACACCGTGGTCATAAATCAAGAACTCCGAATCTTTACCCAGCCGAACATGCTCAAGAATCTCAAACAAACGAGCATCGGTGGGCTGTGCCTCACGAAAATTATTAATTAAAAGTGGATGGGCACGGATGTGAGCAAGATGTCCCCTAATAGAGGCGAACATAAACTGTACTCAACGGTCGCACAAGAACTGTAAATCTGCAGAAGACTGTCGCCGAACTGCGCACAACTGGAACAAACTTCCCCCCGATCTACGACCCAAGCATCTGTAAGTGCACGGCGGCGTCCCGGCCGTCAATCCGACGGCCAAATGCGGAAGCAGTGATAAACTTTAATTTTGCAAACTAGCAAACCGGCACCACCGCGCACTAAACACCCGTATCGAACCATTAACTAGTCCTAGCTAACTACAAGATAGGGAATAGAGATATACCGACTGATCCGAGTCCTCCGGTCTTCTCGTCGTCGTCCCGATCTCCTGCGGAAACTCCTGTCGTCGCCTCGTCGCCGGAAGGGCACCACATCGCCTACATCTTTTACGGGCTCCTACCTCAATGCCGAGGCAACTCGGGCACGAAGCTGGCAAGTCGACGTGCCCAAGGTTTGCTGTAGAATGTGTAGTGCTCAAGTCTCATTTTGGGGTTTATGGAATTGCCTTATCGGTGGAGGAATTGAAGTGGTGGAATTTTGTGATGAACTTGAAATTTTAGCAAGCATGAAGAGAGAAAATCCCCACTACAAAATTTGGGACAGGCCCTCCTCTCAAGTGGCCGGCCTTGGCTCATGGTGGGAGTGAGAATGAGAGAGGGAGAGTGAATGAGGGAGTGATTGGCTTGATCAATAATGCAAGAGAGAAAACAAAGTTATCATGAAAAAGCAATGATCACAAAATCAAACCCATACTCCAAAACAACCATCATCACAAGCATGATGACTCCAAAATGGTCAAGCCATCATGAACAAAGAAAGTCAAGTGATGGTGCACCATCATGATCCAACAAAATGCAAAGACCCCCTTCCAAATTGCTTATTTGCACAAATGCAAATAAGCCCTCCTCCACCAATCTTAGGCCAATGAAAGATACAAATGAAAATGGCCAAAACGGAAAGCAAACTGGCAACTCCAGAAAACTGGTCCCGTAATAAATTACAGGAAAAACCCCGATACTGTGTATACACACCCGCATTTGTATTCCAACCGAAATACAAATGTAATGAGACAAAATCTACACTGTACTATACTAGGATCCGGCTTAAACCAAAGCCGGCTAGTATTATCCGTCCGATCCTGATCCGTGCAATACCGCACGTATCTGATCGAACCCTGCCATATATCCATACGGCCTCTAGTACAAACTGTCCGATCCTGATCCGTGCAATACCGCACGTATCTGATCAGACCTTGCTATATCTCCATACGGCCTCTACAGCTTTTCGCCCGAAAGCTTGAGTAACTGAATGTGGGGGACTCTAAAGACTCGTCAACACCGTGGTTGTGGATTTAACCACTAGCACGTCAGAGGTATAAGCCAATACGTAACGGGCTACCAGGTATTGACCAAAAAGGACGTCTGTGAGCGAACTCAGCCTGACACCCTACTGAGCCTGCCAGTGACAATATCCGTACAGTCCGGTCCGTTCGTCTATGAGCATCGCATGGCGGGCCTAGGGGGTTGGTAAAAGTCAGACCCCCAAAAGCGATACAAGTCGTGTCGGAGTGTAGCCCAGAACACCCTGAGATACTACTGGAATACCTACTAGTAAATCTCTTGCCTCGGCCGAGGGCTTCGTGTAATGGCTCTCCTAGACACAGCGCGACCTCACCCCCAATACCGGGAGAGACGAACCCCTGAAGATACGCTCACTGCCTCCATGTGGCTCGGGACTGTACCCAACTAAAACCTGTTTGCACGTCTCCTTTGAGCGTGGTAGGGTAGTAATCAAAGTACAGTGGGAACTCACACGAGACAAATGACGATCCCCAGGTCGATGAACTAACCTGTACACATGTCACCAGGGAATTGCCATCTGACGTCTGGTATATGACCAACTAGCATGTTCCCGGCGAGTCCTGTCCGGTGTACTCATAACCCAATGAGCACCTGTATACATCTTAGGTGATCCAACTGACACCAATGGCTTGTGAGACCGGCCACCGCCCCTCGTCGGGGTCTCGACTGTATACACTAGTCTACTCTGGAGTATCGATGCCCTGTCTCGAAACTCGCACGACTAGGTACCTTTTAAGGATGTGCTTATAGACCCCCAGCTCCCACTTATATGATCGCCCTCATACTGCTGGTGGTCAAGCAAGAATCCTAGGGGCTCTATCAACGTGTAATAGCGACCTGTCAGGTCACCTAAGCAGTACACGATGATAAAGATAAACCAGATAGCATACTATCATCTCGAGTAAGACTGTCCTACTGGGATAGGTCCTCCCTCAATCATTGCAATCACGTGCCTGTGATCCAATAATTGACTCTGAGGGCACTATCTCCAACAGCATCAGCTACCACAATCGCCTTGCCACGGTAATAAAGGATCTCACAATCACAATCCTTCACAAGATCCATCCAACGGTGCTATCTCAACAATCAAAACCCGCTGCAGGAAGATGTACACTAAGCTCTGGTGGTCTGTGAAAATCTGACATGACTCTCCGTACAAGTAGTGTCCCCAAATCTCCACCACAAGACCACCGTGGCCATCTCCAGATCATGAGTGGGATAAATCCTGCTCGTACTCTCTCCAACTGTCGTGAAGCATAAGAGATAAATCTGTCATTCTACATCAGTACACAATCGAGCCCCACTCACGAAACATCACAATAATCGACAAAGGTGGTGCAGTCGTCAACCGAATCTTCAACTGCTGAAAACTCCGCACGCTTGCCTCAGTTTAAAGAAAAAGAACCCCCTTCCTGGTCAATCCGGTCAACAGTGCAGCAATACTCAAGAAATCCTGCAAACGGCGGTAAAAACCGGCTAAGCCCAAAAATAAGCGGACCACTGTGTAACACCTTAGAATGTGAATAGTGTTAATTAAGCGATAATGCGGGTTTTCAGAGAAAAGTTTACCAAATCGGTTTCCTCACATTTTATAGCAAGTGATTAATATTTTATTATAAATTGTTATGGCTTGTACACACACGTGCATGTTAATGTGAGGGGTAGTAATGTTAACCTTGTTTATGACCATGACACCTTAAGCAATCCATGCTTTAGCTTAACCTTGCTTTAACCATACCTAGATATTTTGTGAGGAATATCTCTTTTGGATTGAGAGGAGGTAGCAAGTGAGTCATGAGGATTTTTAATGAGAGCATTAATGGAAGTGAGGGAGAGAGTGAAATTAAGCTTTTGTTTCACCCTACACTCACCCCTCACCATTATTTCCCTCACTCTCTCATTCTTTTCTCATTCTCAAATATTCTTCATCTCCTCACTCCTAAACTGAACCCTCACTATCCCTTCTCTAAAATCCTTGTAAAACTTCTTTAAAAAATCCATGGAAAACACTTTAAATGTCTTGATTAGCCACTAGGTTGCCTTGGAACTTGGAAAGCTAGGATTTTTGAGAAAGAGTAGCTAGGTAATGATCTCTAAACTGTTAAATAGGTGTTATTATGTTGTGTCGCTTGTTGGTTGCTGTTTAGAACAATTAAAGTATTGTTTAGTGCAAATATTGTATTTTAGTGTCATGTTTGAGCCTCTGTGATCTGCTGTGACCTTGGATTTTCAAACAATATAGTAGTGTTGTACCAGTGACCTTGAAAGTGCACCTAAACCATGAACCATAGGGGCTCGATTTTGGCCGGCGACGCACCAAGGAAATCCGGTGACCTCTGATGTTAAGGGGTGTTGAGTCTTGGGTTTTGTAGGGTAGCTGTTTGCAGTGGTTTAGGGGTGTTTGGCACTGTTTGATTTTTGAGTTTTGATAGTATGCAAAATCTGGGATCACTTGTGCATAATCTAGTGTTTTGAGTATGTGTGTTACGTTATTCGACACGGTTCGTGATCTTGTGTAGCTGTTGCACATGGGCTGGTTTGGCTGTGTCGCCATACACGTTAGCCGTTAAACGAACACTTATGAGTTGGAATGGAATTGGTGCGTTGATCAAACGTATTGTGTACTTGATACTGATCGATTTCTGAGATTTGCACATATTATGTTTTGTGTTAATAGGATCACAGGTGGGGAATTCGAGCGCTGTGACGAAAGGGAAGCAGGTGATTGGATCGACCTAGCTTGTGATTGTCGGTGATTAGATTTAACATCTACGGGAAAATCGCCCGTATGGTGTTAAGCATCAGTGCTAGATATGATATTGGACTAGCCACATGTTTATATGCACATATAGAGATGGTGCATGAACCTTATTGCATATAATTAATTGTTGTTCCTGAACCTGTATCTATTGTACACTGCACTATTATTAACAGTCCATGTTGTACGAGCACCAGTTGTATGCTATACACACTGTCGGTAATTACCACGATACGCACAACACAAATATTCATATGAGATACCTTGCTATTGGTCAGCGACATAGAGGCATTTATTCTTGTGCAATGGAGCACATGATATATAGCATACCTGTACACCTACATGCTTACATATATTCTTTGATATACCTACATGCTCACACATATAGCTTGCTATAGTTATATGTTCTGCTTTATATGACATATATATCGGTGGTATGGGACGTTGTTATATATATGTATATTGGATTCGGATAATCAGGAACCGCGTGATATATTTAATTACTTGATTCATTTAAATAGCGGATTTTTCCCGTGATATGCTCATATTGTTGTTCTATGTTGCATATGTTATATTACATGGATTTACGCATTTGAGATATGTTTTCATGCGATTTGGGGATTTCAAGTGTCGATGTTGGGCACTTATATCCCGAGAGATATATAGATATTGGAAACCGATACGTGAATCACAAGTGTCGATATTGGGCACTTGGGTTTCGAGGAACGTATGGATATCAGAGAACTGATACGTGGATCACAAGTGTCGTTATTGGGCATTTAGGATTCGAGGAACGTATGGATATGAGTATTTATGTGTCGATGCCGGGCACTAGTTTTCATGATATTTTGGGTGTCGATGTTTGACACTCAGGTTGCATGAGATATGAGGGCCGATCTGAGGGTTGATCTGAGAATTTTAGGATTTGGGGTGTTGTTAATTTACACCGGGGTTTTCCATGCTTATGATTTGTGTATGAGAATAATGTTTATCCCGCACTCAGTATTTAGTTGATATGCATTTGATTCTTCTCGATATAGTACCCTGGTGGCGTACCTTGATCATGATAGTTGCATATTCATATTGCCATACTTATGCTACCAGCTTACATATGATTGTTTATTGCTGTTAGTGCATACTTGTGATTACAGTATGATGTTATTTACTATTTACGAGTTGGCAACTCACCCCCCGTTGTGCCGCAGGGTCTTTCAGGTCTGATCACCAGAGTGGTCGCGGCAGGGCGCCTTATTATCTCTACTTTTGCAGATACCGCTACGGTTGGCTTTGAGGACGTTTGCTTTAGGTGGGTTGCGGTTATCTAATGATGTACATTGTATATTTCTTGTATCTAGTACTCTCCATCTACCAGCTTCATGTATTGACTTAGAGACTAGTTGTGAGGATCGGTGTTGTATTTTCTTATGACTTTGGTTGTCGTGCTCTTGTGGGCCGGCCTTTATATATGTAGTTTATCTTTTCTTCGCTACGGTGTCGTATATCTATTGTGGCGGTTGCTTCTGCCGTTGGGTTAGATTTGCTCCCATTTGTGGATGCTTTAATTTTATCTTATGTTTGTACCCGTTTCGGGGCTAGTTTTTACAAAGGAGGTGCTGTCGAAAATTTTATAAAAAACAAACTTATGTTTAAAGTTTTGCATCAAGTTTTTAAATGTGTTCTATCTTTTCCTCCTAGTAATGGTTTAGATTGCTGGGTTTTCAGTTTACTTGAATTGCGTTACGCCTGATGACGTTACGTAGTCTAAGTGCCGGTCATGTGCCCAAATTGGGTCGTGACAAAGTTGGTATCAGAGTGCTAGGTTTTACCTTTCAGAGTGTAGCATGACCATGGTATGATTGATTAGGTAGTTTAAATAGAGTAACGTAGCGTGTGTATGTTCCGCGACATACTTACGACACAGTACTCCGCCAAAGTGACCTTAGGATTTATTGCTTGAAATTCCTTCCATGTTTACATATCATTTTGATCCGATTTCTGTGTCCTTATTGAATCATGTTTCCATTTCAAGACTTTATGCAGCCGAAGACTACGAGGGCGCAGAGAGCGGCCGCGACGGCCGAGGTCAGAGTTGACTCGTCTGAGATGAGCACTGGCCAGGGCGGTACGCCCGTTGTGCAGGAGCAGATTGTTCCACCTTTGACAGACCATATGGCTATGCTAGGGGCTAGTATGCAGGATTTGCGGCAGATGATGGGGTCGTTAGTTGAGGCCATTCGAGCGCAAGGTCAGGCGGTTGTTCCACCTGTTACGGGGACCGTGTTGGTGCGTACTATTCAGGCGGTTGTACCTGCAGCTACGGAGGTGATCACCGTATCGCTATCGGATTTCATGAGGCTGAGGCCTCCGGTTTTCATTGGTATCGATGCAGCCGAGGATCCACAGTCGTTTATCTACCGGATGGCCAGGATATGTCATTCGCTTAAATGCTTCGATGCGAGATGGGTGGTGATCAGTCGAAAGTATTGCATTTTTAACACATCAATTTCCCTACTCTTTGTAACCATCAAAAGGTGTTTGGTATAAATATAGCACATATTTGCAATTTGTCTGCAAAATACCAAATAACTTGTGTTATACATTATAACCGGCATTATGAGGGAAATTGTGTGTTTATTACTAAATGCAAGATCTTTTGTGTATCAACACTTGTCTCGAGATTGTATGCAGGAAATTCTCCAGGTTAAAGAGCCGGAACTGCTAAAAGTGCTGATAAAATACACCAAGTCCAAGACTTGAGATCTGGCAGTGAACAAGAAAGCATAAAAATATTCCGGACATCAGGAAAGTGCCATAAAGCCTACATCAGAAATACCATGGAAAAATCATGCAGAGATCACCTCAAATGGCCGTGGATCCGCGGCCAAGTCAGGCCGATCCACCGCGGATCCGCGGCCGAGTTGACTCATCGGCGGTTGGTAATTTTCCCCTAGGCCTCCTTTCAACAGCCAAGCTTCTTCAAGACGCCTCTAATTGGGTAGATTTCTCCAGAAGCATCTCTTCTATCAGCCAAGCTTCTTGTGCAAGCTTAATACCTACCAAGCTTCTCATGCAAGCTTCATAACAACCTAGCTTCTAATAGAAGATAAGCCAAGCTTCTAGGGGAAGCTAAAGGAAAAGCTATAAAAAGGGACCTAGGGCTTCATTGAAAAGGTTGTTCGGTAGTTGTTCATCAATTAGGGTAAAATTCTAGCAAAATCCAAATAAATTCAAATCAAGTGAGGTGACAGACTTGAGCCAAATCAAGATTCATCGAGTACCAAATCAAGCAAGCATTCAATGAGTCTTTGAAGCAACGCCGATCTTCATCCGAGCAAGAGATCCACGACGATCCGCGACTCATGACGATCGAGCCACGTAAAGATCGACCCCAAATTCCTTCTCAATTGATTGAGCTTGAGCTAATCTTGTAAACTTGAGTGAGAGTTGTAATTTGAAGAAGATCTAAATAAAGGTGAAAATCTTTATTCTTGCTTTCTATTCATTCTCGCATTATGATATTCTTAGTTCTTGATTGCTTTATAATGATGCGTGAGTAAATTCTCCGCTTGTAGCGGAATCGAGAGAATAGGTAGATGATGTTGATAAAATTCTTGAACGATTCTTAAGTCTTATGAGTTTTGTAAACTTTAGGAAATTGAATCATCGAAAACCTAATTTGAGCGAGATAGCTTTCTTGAATGTTTTCGCTCCAAATTAGAGATCAACGATCGATGATTTAATTTGCTAAAGGCTAGAATTTGAATGACAATGCATGAAAGGACAAGGGATGATAATAGAGAAACCCTAGTTTCTTCAATAGTTCCCTAATTCTCATTGATCGTCATCGATCTAGCAACCAATCTTCAATAGATAAGAATGTGTAATAATTAGTATTCATCATCACTATCAATTGGATCGATTCCGACAAGGCTCTTTACAAATCTTGATAATTCAAACGATTTGGACATTTTCTTGATCACTATCATATCTTGATTTTAGATCTATTTCTTGATGATTCTTGAAACTAAAATTCACAAATCTTGAATCATTTTCTTTTACCTTTTAATTTTCAACTTAACTAAAACAATAATGAACAAATCACACTTTCTCAGTGGACGATCCGCATTCACCGACGAAACTACAATAGACACCGTCAATTGATTACGGTATAAATTTCTTTGGCTGTGAAACAATTCTAAACACGACACGGAAACGATCAATCAAATGGCGCCATTGCCGGGGATAGTGTGCTAATTTGTTCGTTTTTGCAATTTGAGTTGGAAAATTTATTATTCCATCAGAATTTTTAGATCAAAATTCGCAACAAGTGCTTAACGATTTATTATGAATTGTTGTAAGGAGATCTGGAATCTGTGGAGCAAGAGAAAAAAATTTCAGAGCATCTCAGGGAGTTCATTGAGGCAACAGAACCATCTGTACTAATTTTTGTGCAGGGATCTCTTCATAAGACCGCGCATCCGCGGTGGTTAGGGCAATATTGCGGCGATTCCGAGGCAATTCAGTAGCTTCACTGCTTCAAACTTCTCTAGTATATTCTGTACTTTCTTATCTCCTCCCTGCTCTATCCAATAACCAATTTCTGCAGGATTCTTTGCAAAATTTCGCAGCGCCGCAAAAAGAAAAATTGTGCGTGTTTGATCTTGGTTGTTTGCATATTTTAACACGGAAATTAAGGGGCAAAGACAAAATTCAGATTAGGTAGGGATTTCATTAGCCTTCCTAAGCCCCAAAAATCATAAACTTGCATCCGCATCACCCTCATTAACTAAAAAATATCTAGACATGACTCTAAGGACTGTCACACTCAATTAGAACAGAAGGAGGTCGTGGGTAATCTATTGCTTATCCGCGTTTCTTTTGTGGTGTCTAAGGCAAGTGTGTCTAAGGTAAGTGGTTACTTAATTTGGCCCACTACTTACGTAGTGGAGAACTTCCCACTTACCTGGCACTTACCTGGCCAGAGGAGAGATAAAGAGGCACTAGAGGATCTATCTTGCAACTTGTCTTCTGGATGTCTAGGAGCGGTCTAGAGACTTGACCTAGGTGACCATTAGATTTTGGGTTGCTTGTGCATTGTTTGTGTGAATTTTTCAAAAATCCGTCTTTTTCAAATCAAACACCAACTCATCTTTTCTTTAATTATCACAATGCTGCCACTTGTGCTAAACCATTTAGTGCATGCTCGGCTGGACACGGGATTCTAGTGCCCGTCCTGTCCGCGTTCCTCCTATCGACTCCGAAGTCGGTAATTCTACGTCTACTTTTTCATCACCCACCACCACACCCACTTCGATGGTCGGTTCTCCATCAATCTTCTTTAACACTACTATGCCACCGCCCGCAGGTGCGTAGAATCTGCCCCGCATCTCTCTCCAAGAGAGCTGTTACCCTATGCGAGGACCTCTTTCGACTTGTCTCACTATTCAGCAGCCAATGGGGAATATTTTGAAATCAAACCACAATACATCATTCTTTTACCAAAATATCACGGTCTCGAGTCTGAAGACGCATACGTCTTTATTGCCAAATTTGAAAATGTATGCGCTATGATGGGTACTTCACAGCTTTCTGTGGATGCTATGAGATTACGTCTTCCCCCATTCACTCTGTGCGATATAGCCGAGAAGTGGCTTTATAACACAGCCGCACATTCTATTTCGAACTGGGGAGAATTCGTAACAGCTTTCCTAAAGAAATTCTACCCCAATCATAAGACAGCTCGAGTCCGTAGCGAAATAAATCAATTTACCCAGCTTCCAAATGAACCATTCTCAAAGTGTTTTGAACGCTTCAATGATATGTTAGTTCAATGTCCTCATCACGGAATCCTTAGATGGGATCTGTGCAGAATCATATATGAGGGCATTAATCCTACAACAAAACAGACCCTTGAATCCATGTGTCAAGGCACCTTCATGAATAAAGATGATGGTGAAGCCTGGAGATTTTTTTGGAGATTTCGCTGAAAGAACTTTACAGTGGGAGAGTGTAAACCAGTCATCGTCTAGGGGTGGAATTCATCAACTTGATGTTTCCATAGGAGTTAGAGCTGAAATGGCAGCAGTGCAAAAGAAACTCGAAGCTATGGAACATAAATTTTTAGCAGCCTCCCTAAATCAGATGTCGCTCTCCAGAACTGTCTGTGAATGTTGTTCTGATCCATCTCATCTTACGGAAGAATGTCCATTGAATTCTCCGTTTCAAGGTCAAGAGCATACCAATGCTGCTTTCCAACAAAGACCAAGAAACGATCCGTATTCTTCCACTTATAATCAAGGTTGGAGGAATCACCCTAACTTTGCTTGGAATCAATCACAAACTAAAAATACAGTTCCAAACTAAAATAATTTCCAAAAGGGTTCTCCACCACAACAGCAACCACTTCAAATAAGTCAGCATCCCTACCAATCACAAAACTTTCAAAATCCGGTCAACACACATGCTCCGTATAATCCTTTGTAGTTGACAGGTACTGATGAATCCTCTTCACTCGCACAAACAATGAATTTGATTCTGAAAAATTTCATGCAAGTTTTGGCCGAGGTTCAGTCTTCTATCAATGATATAAAGAAAAACTCCGCCACCCAAGCCGAGAGTATAAAATCGATGGAAGCCCAAATTGCACAATTAAAAGCCGAAATGAGTGCTAGAGAGAAAGGGAAACTTCCGTCTCAACTCCTACCGAATCCTGGGAATTCACAACACTACAATGTTAATGCCATTACAACGTTGAGATCCAGAAGAGTGCTGAATAATCAAGTTGGAGAAGAGATTGATAATCATGAAGAATTAATCAATAATACTCCGGCTGAGACTTTCCCATCCACACACACTTCTATTTCTGACCCTTGTTCATCTATCCCACCACCTTCTTGCGAGCCTATTCTTCGTTTTCCCCAAGGCTCGACACCTCAGCATACTACTTTTATTCCACCAAAGACGATCCCCACTCCTATTTTGGGATCAGTTCCACACTCACTACCTTCTCCAATGTTGGACCCAACTATTATTGCTAAAACTCCTTATCCGAATCGGTTATGGGGAAACAAATCGAGTCCACATATGGAGAAAATTATGGAAATGTTTAAACATGTTAACATTAATAACCCTCTCCTAGATGCTATTTAACAAGTCCCCGCTTATGCGAAAATTCTCAAAGACTTGTGCACCAGGAAGTGGAAGACTCTAGTGCCCAAAAAGGTCTTCATGACTAATAATGTTAGCACTGCTTTTACCCCACAATTACCAAAGAAACGTAAGAACCCAGGATATCCTACGATATCGATTTCTATTAGAGGTAAAAATATTAACCGTGCTTTACTTGACCTTGGCGCAAGTGTTAACCTGCTTCCATATTCTGTTTACGAGCAGTTAGGGATTGGAGAGTGTTAACCAGCTCATTGCACTCTCCAAATGGCATACCGTTCAATCACATAATCTAGGGGTGAACTGGAGGATATGTTGATAAAAGTTGGGGAATTTATATTCCATGTGGACTTTATTGTTCTCGATACACAACCTGTAGCAAACCTACAGAACCAAATTCCGGTGATTTTGGGTCGACCATTCCTTGCCACTTCCAATGCTGTCATTAACTGTCGAAACGGTTCAATGAACCTATCTTTTGGAAAAATGACAATTGAACTGAACATCTATAAAATTAGAAGTCAGCCATCTGAAACCTCTGCTCACATACTTGATGTCTATTTTGTCTACGAAATTGCTCCCGAAAGTTGCGAAGTTGATGAACTTTGCTTTAATGATCTCGATGACACTAGCACATCAATGTTTGATCTTGCACATCTTAGTGAGAACACACTTTCCACTACCGAGTCTGAAACTTTAGACTCATCACTTTCCGAGTCTGTATCTTATGCAGGCTACGAGCTTCCTTGTGAATCTGAATATCATTCGATGACCCCACCTTCTAAAGTTTCTCCTCCAGCATTAGATCTCAAACTTTTACCTTCTCATCTTAAATATGCATATTTAGGTGAGAACGAGTCTTTACCTCTGATCATATCCGCTTCTCTAGCCTCAGAGCAAGAGAATGCGCTTTTGATGGTATTGAGATCTAATAGGCAGGCATTTGGTTGGAGTATGGCAGACATCAAAGGGATTAGTCGCTTGATTGTTGAACATCATATAAATTTGATGGATGAAGCTAAGCCAACCCGAGAACCACAGAGACGGTTAAACCCATCATGAAGGATGCGGTGAAAAAAGAAATCGCCAAATGCCTTGACAGTGGTATCATTTACCCAATCTCCGATAGCCAATGGGTTAGTCCAATTCATGTAGTCCCTAAGAAATATGGCAACACGATCATAACAAATGAGCCAAATGAGTTAATCCAGATACGCACTCAAACTGGGTGGCGTGTATGTATTGATTATAGAAAACTCAATGCCGCAACGAGTAAAGACCACTTTCCTCTAACTTTTATTGACCAGATGCTAGAACGCTTAGCGGGACGTGAATATTACTACTTCATGGACGGATACTCTGGCTATAACCAGATCCCTATTGCCAAAAAGGATTTAGACAAAACCACATTTACTTGTCCTTTTGGTACTTTTTCTTATAGACGCATTCCCTTTGGCTTATGCAATGCTCCCGCTACATTTCAGCGGTGTATGATGCGGATATTCTCGGATATGGTCGAGAATTTTCTGGAGATTTTCATGGACGATTTCTCAATATTCGAAGATTCTTTTGCTGACTGCCTATCACATCTTGACGCAGTTCTTACTCATTGTAAAAAGAAGAACTTAACCTTGAATTGGGAAAAATGCCATTTCATGGTCCAAGAGGGAATTGTGCTTGGACATGTGATTTCACGAAAATGCATTGAGGTTGACAAAGCCAAAATAGATGTCATTCAAAACCTTCCTCATCCCAAATGCGTCAAGGATATACGATCCTTTCTTGGCCATGCAGGCTTTTACAGCAGATTCATTAAGGATTTTAGCAAAATTTCTAGACCTTTAACTCTTCTCTTGGCCAAGGACACAACCTTTCACATCGACTCGGAATGTGAGGCAGCCTTTGACTCACTTAAACACTCTCTCACTACAGCCCCCGTTCTATCATCTTCAGATTGGAACCACCCTTTCGAGCTTATGTTGTTAATTATATGTATGTCCTAGAGGCCATTACCGTACATGCGATATATATTGTAGTGGATGCTTGGACATATATAGGAAGGACTTTCTTGCTCAACATGATAGTATGCTATCTGGTTGCACATTATCTTAACATATAAACAAATACTGTTTTGTGATCACATGTTGATAAAGCCCTTAGGATGAGTACTTGACTACCACGACTATGATGTAGATCATACTAGTAAGGACTGGGTAGTCGATAATTACATCCTTCAAATGTTCCTAGTCGTGGGAGTATCGAGACCGGGCATCGGTACTCCAGAGTAGACTAGCGTATGCGCTTCTTGACCCATATGATGGGCGATAGATGATCCCATATCCATTGTTGTAAGGTATACGGGTGCTCAGTGGAAACAGGGTACACTGGACGGACTCGCCGAGAACTCCTAGATGGTATTATACATATTGTCGGATAGCAGTTCTCTGGTGATACTGGTACAGGTTAGTCTGTAGACCCGAGATCGCCATAGAGTCTTGTGTGATTCCAACTGTGCTTTGATTTCCACCATACCACGGTCAAGAGATCGTGCAAAAAGGTGGCTTTTGGGTACAGTCCCGAATCACATGGAGGCAATGAGCGATATGGGGTTTCGTCTCTCTCGGTATTGGGAGTTGATGTTGCGCTGTGTTCGATTGGCTATAACTGGAAATCCCTGGCCAGGTTTGCTGAGATTTATTGGTAAGAGTTATCAGTAGTATCTCGAACTGTTATGGACCTCATATCGACACGACTTATCGGTTACTGGGGTCTGACGTTTACCACCCCTTGATTGTGATATGTGACATATCAGACGAAGAGACCGGACTGTACTATAGTGTTACTGATTGGATTCGTAGGAGTTATAGCAGACTTGCTTGTTGATCTTCTGATCGCTCAATACCCGGGTGGCCGTTACGTTTAGCAGACCGCTTGTGACTTGTGGGTGTTTGATATGATCATCACCTACTGCCGGCGTATTGACGAGTCTTTAGAGTCCTACAAAGAGGTTTCCTCGTTCATGCAAAATGGAGTAGGAGAACGTATATGACATGTGCGGGACCGAAATTAATGCGAGTTGTGATACCGCATTCTAATCTCGAGATATGTGATATCGGTCGGTTATATGTATTATAACCGGATTATTAAATCTAGAGTTGATTTAATAATTTAATGTATAATTATATATTTGATATATTAAATTACATTGACTAATATTATATGCTCACTTAAATATTTATTATTCTCACTTGTAATACATTTAACATATATATGATATATTTTTATAGTATTGTATTTCTTTTGTTGCATAAATATTATATATGTGATATATAATATTGTGACATGCTAGGTTATACATGCAACATGGATGTATGAGAATTATACCATGCTATATATTATGTTTGAGTTTAAATTCTTAAGTAATTCAAAAAGGAAGAAATAAGTCATTGTGAAGCTTCATGAAGCTTCATGAAAAACTTTGACAAAGTCTTCTCTTTTTGTTTTGCTTAAGATATTTCTAAACTCAACCATGACACATAACCATGGTTAACTCTCTACAAGAGTTAGTGGATGACATATACTAACCTAGGGATGCATTTCTTACCTGATCTCTTCTCATTATTCATCTTCTTCCTCATTTTGATCTTTGCTCTCTAGATTTTGAGAAAAGAGAAGAAAATATTGAGAAAATAAACAATAAAGTGAGCAAAATTCCTACTTCATCATCCTATACTATTAGCCATTTAGTTTAGGGGGTTTGCTTCACTAATCTACACAATTAGTGAAGAGATAGCATGAGCTTGTGTCTCCTTGACGTAGATCATCTTCGGCCTCGAAGACTTCAAAGCAAGCTTGTTCATTTCTTCATGGGAGCCTTTTCTAGAGTCCGGGAGATCGTGATCGCAACGAAGGGACTACTATATGGAGCTATTGAAGTGAAGGACCGGTCTACAAAGGTTGTATTCCTTGTTCACTTAGATGTAAAGTGTTTACATATCTTGTTTAACCCTAAGTCTCTAGTTATGATCTTGGTTAGGGTTTGTTTAGCACCCCAAAAATTTTAAAGTAGCATGATTGATGCTTGCCCAAATCTTGCTATGGTGCTAAGCTAACTCTACAGTGGTATCAAAGCCAAGCTAGAGAATTAGGCGTTGTGTAGGCGAAGTTTAAAGTTCGATCGAACTCCGAAACCCCGATAAATCCCACTTTCTGGAAATTTTTTCAAAAGTTGAAATTTTTCATATTAAAAATACTCAAAGAAACTTGTAGGGAATTCTAAGGATTACTGTGAAGTATGAAGTCATAACTCACTCAAGTGACCGCGAAACCGCGGCCAAACCATGCGTTTGACAGCGGTTCCACGGCCAACTTTGGGAGTTAGGGGCTAATACTTCAGGGATTTATTCTTGGGTACTTTTTCATGCATCTGGGAATTTTTAATTCTACTCAAGTGTTGAGATTTCTGGGAAATATTGGAAACTCGTTGATTCAATCGGAAAGTTTAACTTCGTTTAAGTTTTTTCGGGTAATTTAGAACGTGTTAAAAAATTCGAACGGATATCAATAACTCACTTTTTCCCCTGTCGGAAAACTTTCAAGTGTTGGATTTTTCCTTACTTTAAAACTTTCAGAAAATCATGGAAGCGAATTTGTGGACCCTCAAGAAGAACGTAACCTTAACTCGATTATGTGATCGTCAAAACCGCCACTGAACTATATGGTTTGTGGTAGTTTAGCGTTGCCACATGTGAGGCGTTGGTTTGACCCTCCTACGGCTGATTCATAGCGGCTGTGACATGGGATTTTTCGAACTCCGCTTAAGTGTTGAGCTATTTGGGAAATCTTGGGTGTTTGTTTATTCGATCGGAAAGTTTAAAATTGTCTATTTATCTAGAATGTGATACAATATCTAGTATTCATATAGTTAGGCATGAAATGTGAAGTATGTGATATTTCGGATTTAAGATGTCTAAAGTGATTGTGGATTCCAAATGTTATAGTTTTTCACTTTCTTTTCTGCGACCGTAAGTGTAATATGTGGTGTATCGCCGGTTTCGGTGCTATATATCAACGACAACTGGGATACACATATTTACTTACGTTGATGATATGTGATGTTATGTGTTGCTGTGATATGTTATATAGGATCGTCGTGTTTTGAATAGCCGGGGTTTTTATGTGAGATTAGAGTTTTCCATTTTCATTCATGTAAAATTCACTGTATGTAATATTCTTTTATTGGGGCACTTCCGAGTTGAGGATGATATCACCATTGTATATTATTTACTTTTCCGCATTAGGATAGACCCAAGACGGGGAGCATAAGTAACCGGGTTCTAGGGTCCAATGGGAGGCCATCTCGAAGAGCCGAGACCGGGTCTCCTAACCCTAGAATCGGCAGTG
Source organism: Agapanthus africanus (assembly GCA_030015575.1). Taxonomy (NCBI): domain Eukaryota; kingdom Viridiplantae; phylum Streptophyta; class Magnoliopsida; order Asparagales; family Amaryllidaceae; genus Agapanthus; species Agapanthus africanus. The sequence continues at coordinate 431,815,195 of CM057337.1, forward strand.
TTACTTGCCGCTCTCATAGGGGTCTAGGGATATGGGTTTGACTATTCATCGCGGCCGTGGAATCCGTGTTTTATACTTGCTTAACTTAAAACACGGAATTCCTAGTATATCCAATATTTCATATATGATTCTTCTGTTGTTGATATTATATGATGTGATCATATTATATGCCAGAGACGAATGCCTATATATTATATATATGAGATATATTTAATACTGTTACATTCGTTTCTTCTGTGATGATTAGGAAGCATAAATAAATGGGACTTCATTAATGAGATTAATGAAAGAAAAAGAAACCTAAAGATGTTGTAGAAACTTGTTTAAAAACTGGTAGCTCTAGCTCTTGGTTTACATAGCGGTATTCCTTGTAAAATATTCAGCACCTTATTCGATAAGAAAAGAGCCGAGATCCCTACACCGGGAGTGACCTCTTTAGTGAAAACTAGCAGATGCTACAAACACGGTTTGTCTTTTGATTGCTTTTATAGTTTTTGCTTTGCATAGTGGTATTTGTGAAATATCCTGCACCTTACTCAATAAGGAAAGAGCCGAGATCCCTTCACCGGGAGTGACCTCTTTAGTATAACTAGTGAAAGCCTAAAAAACACTCCTTTTAAAATTCATTTGATTCTACAACGATATCAAGTTCATTACGCTTATGGTTTTCTTAAAAACTCACGTAGCCCTCCGTCATTTTAGGAAATAGAGTACTTAGTATTTGTGCTGCGTATGTCGACCATAGCCGAGGCGTAGAGTACGGTAGCTAAGTGATGTTTTTCCTATACAGCATATGATGCTAGTTAGGACAGTCACATGATTATGTCGACCATAGCCGAGGGTCATGTGGGTGGGTCTAATTAACCACGAAATGACGGATAGAACTTGACTAGTGCTTATGATGTGTTGACCATAGCCAAGGTCATAGGTGCTAGGGGTAAAATATTATCGGAAATTTCAAGTGTTGAAATTTGTAATGAGATTGCATACCTCCTATGAGATAGTTGGATCCCGATACCCGCTGTGAGTAAGAGTTACTCCTGGGTGAGTTTTACACATTACAATTAACCGATCAAGTAGGTGTCTATAAAGGTGTTTACGGGGTTACGCCCCTGGGAAAATGTGGTTTATTTTAATTAGGCCCGTGCGAAAGCACGCGGAACCTCCCTCAAAGTACCGACACTGGCCTGGCCGAAAGAATTGCGAACTTGTAGGGTGTAATTAATCCCGGCTAGTCTTACCTTTTAGGGTTTGAAGGAATATTTGACTAAAAAAGTGGGAGTCATCCTGATTAGATAAATTGATAACCAATCTAATCTTGCAAAAGCGCACGCAGAGTGTTTTCTTCTATCTCTCTCCAGATTGCTAACATGGCACGTCTTAATCAAGATAATAATATGGATGCATTGACCGAACCTACTTATTGTACTAGGCTAGGGAATGTTGGTTCCGCTCTATCTTATAATTGTTATAATTCCGAGCAAGAAATATGGGAATATCCGGATTCCCATGCCACCCAATTCGAAGAAAGTGCATGTTGATGCATATTCTTCGGGTGTCCTTATTACCGAGAACTGTTTTTCAGTATCCTCTACATCCTGGGTATGTGATACCAATCAGGATCCCGCATATGTAATATGTTACATGGGATATAGAAAGGTAGAGAACTGAGAAAGGGTGATATGTCTCTAAGTGTTAGAGAATGGTGCAATTGTTGCAGCCAAATCAGTTGACAGATATCACCTTGTATTAATACATTGATTCTGAACAAATGTTATTACATACTGAACCTGATATACAACATTGCATCATATTCTTTACTGAGTTAAAGAAGGATATAATTCTGTATTGGAGGATAATGCTGTGAAATTTTCCTGAATCAAGAGTTGATTCTATCAGGCACGTTATATAATAGCATAGAAGTTCTAAATCAAACCACAGTTCAAAGCATATAGAACACAGACAAGAGGAGTTGTTCAGGAATGAACGAATCCTTCTTGAGGCATTGTAGACTAGGTCATATCAATACGACACGACCAGCTAAGTTACATACGGATGAATATGAGAATCTATTCAAATTTTCATCTTATGCTACTTGCTAGTCTTGTCTCAAAGATAAAATGACCAATACTCCGTTTACTGGAAATAGAGAAAAAGTTGCTGAACTCTTGGGACAGATACATGATGATGTATATGGTCCCATGTCTACAAATGCCAAAGTTGGTGTAGGGTTCCTAGGCATCCTAATGAGGTCTCATAAGGCATCAACCATGCCAATTTCCAAAAAATCTAGGTGCCGAGAAACCCTAATACGGATCGTTGGCTAAAGTTTAGGCGAAAAAGTAAACTAGTTAACACTTAACTAAGAGATACGGAAATACAACCTTTGTAGATCCGGTTCTCCACCTCCATAGCTCCGCAATGAAGTCTCCTCGCTGTCCATAACAAGTCCCGGGCTCTAGTGTCGGCTTCATCGGAGAATGGACGGGCTAGGTCATCGATGTCCATGCCGAAGATGATCTACGTCGAGGCATCGCTAAATCAAGCTCCACCTTCACCAAGTCATGAAAACTTGTGAAGGAAACACACTCTACTACTTGGCAAGAGGTAGAGGATGAAGAAATAGGAAGTGGGTAGACTTTAGAATTGGATTTCTCACTTGTTTTCATCAATCACCATTGATGAAGTAAGCTTCTTCATGTGAAGAAGATGAAGAAGAAGAAGATGAATATTATCATAAGTATCTCTCAAAAAGGAAAAAATAAGAATACTTATCATAATGTAACCATGGTAATGTGTAGAGAGTTAATCATGGTTGAATGGAATGGTTAGGGTTAAGCATGAGACAAAATGGTCACTTGGTCAAAGTCTTCATGAAGCTTCATGAACAAAACAAAACAAGCCACCATTTTCTCATTTGCTTTTCTTTTTCCAAAAGAATAAATAAATGAATAAAATGAATAAGGAAATAGTAAACCCTAACCATTTCATTAACCAAGGTTTAATTCTTTACACTTAACCAAAAGGCATGTATCATCAAACATGATACAAGCAAGTGCACAAAATCATATCGCATATGCAATGCGCACATCCGAGTGAGAAAATCCATCTTAAGTGAACCGATACTAGTTAATGCAAAGTAATATATCAAATATATATAATTATGCATTAAATCATTAAATCAACATTTGATTTAATGATCCGGTCATATCGCATACAACCGACTAATATCCAATGTATCGGTTTATCGAATCAATCCTTGATTCGATAACTAGGTTATATCGCATACAACCATTCGACACATTCATCGCGAGAATGGAATACGGTATCACATACACGTATTATTCTCGGTCCCGCACATATCTCATATGCGCTCTTATTTCGTTTCGCTTGAACCAGGAAACCTCTGTGTAGGACTCTAAAGACTCGTCAATACGCCGGCAGCAGGTGATGATCATATCAAGCACCCACAAGACGCAAGCGGTCTGCTAAACGTAACGGCCACCCGGGTATTGAGCGATCTGAAGATCGACGAGCAAGCCCGCTCACACTCCAGTGAATCCAACCAGTAACACTACCTTACAGTCCGGTCTGATCGTCTGATACGTCGCATATCTCGCCTAGGGGTGGTAAACGTCAGACCCCAATAGCTCGATAAGTCGCGTCGATATGAGGTCTATAACAATTCGAGAAACTACTGGTAACACTTACCAGTAAATCTCAGCAACCCTGGCCAGGGATTTCCTGTTATAGCCAATCGAACACAGCGCAACATCAACCCCCTATACCGGGAGAGACGAATCCCCTCCTATCGCTCATTGCCTCCATGTGACTCGGGACTGTACCCAAAAACCACCGTTTTGCACGCCCTATTAGACGTGGTAAGATGGAAATCAAAGCACAGTGGGAACCACACAAGACTCTATGACGATCTCGGGTCAACAGACTACTCTGTACCAGTGTCACCAGAGAACTGCCATCTGACGTGAGGTATAATACCATCTGGGAGTTCTCGGCGAGTCCGTCCAGTGTACCCAGTCTCTACTGAGCACCCGTATATCATCTCTGATGTCAAACACCAATGGATATGGGATCATCCATCGCCCATCTGTATGGGTCGAGAAGGTACACGCTAGTCTACTCTGGTATATCGATGCCCTGTCTCGATACACCCACGACTAGGGACTTTGAAGGATGTACTTATGGACTACCATGTCCCCACTAGTATGATCCGCATCATAGTCCAGGTAGTCAAGTACAGATCCTAAGGGCTTTACCAACATGTAACAGAGAGATAAACAGTATACACGTTAAGGTAAAGATCAACCAGATAGCATACTATTATGTCAAGCAAGAAAGTCCTCCCTATATATGTCCCAGCATCCACTACAATATACATCCTATGTACAGTAATGGCCTCTAGGGCATACATATAACTAACAATCTCCCACTTGCACTTGGGCCATCTGTAGCAGTGGTTGAAGTATCTCATACTCAACCATCCCATAAAAGTCTCTCTCTGGGAACAGGCCTTTGTGAGTGGATCTGCTGTGTTGTCCTCTGAGTCTACTCTCCTAACCTCGATCTCCCTGGAGATCAACCATCTCCATGATCAAGTGATACTGCCTTAGAATATGTCTGGATCACTGATGGGACCGGCGTTCCTTGGCATAAGCCACAACTCCATTGTCACACAATGGGAGGAACATAGTTCATCTCATGAACCAATATACACCCAAACAGCCTCTTTGGTAGCATCTTAAGTAGCGATGTATCCTGCCTTTATCGTCTAGTATGTCACGGAATCTAGCTTGGAACTCTTCCAACATACCGTCCCTTTACTGAGGGTAAAGACAATGCCTGTGACTGACACTCAGTCGTCTTTATCACCCTGGAACCCTTCCAGTGATTCTCCCCAAGATCAACTGATACCATCTCACTACAACTAGTGAGAATCCTAACAACCAATTAGATCTATCTCATAGATCCAAAACCCAGGATTTAGGAGGTATCACTTTGATCCTATATGGAGAATCCTTATGATAATCGGAGATTGATCGAGCGTAGCATAGGAAACTACTTCCCTATCAAGAGTATGTCATCCACGTACTCTACGAGGATCGTCACCATACTCCCTACTACCTTTTTGTTTATACAAGGTTCATCTACCATTTTGATGATGTCAAACTCTTTGATTACTTCATCAAAACAGACATTCCAACTCCGCGATGCCTGCTTTATCCTATAAAGCACCTTGCACACGTTTCCGCTGCTCCCACTGTCTACGAGGCCCTCTGGCTGTGTACTTATAGACGCTCTCTTCTAAAGCATCATTTAGAAAAGCTGTCATGACACCCAACCACCAGATATCGTAGTCATGGTATGTAGCCGTGGCAAGTAGGATCCGGATGGACTTAAGCATAGCCACTGGAAAAGGTTTCATCATTATCCACGCCTGGTCGATGACGAAAACCTTTAACAAGTCTAGCTTTGAAAGTCTTAACTTTTCCATGTACACCAAGTAATCTTCTCAAGATTTACATGCTCCTGATGGGGATTTAACCCTTCAGATATAGCAACCAAAGTCCATACTTTGTTGGTGTATAAGGATTCCATCTCAGATCGCTAAACATCCAGCCATTCTTACAGAGTCCCACTCCTGATGGCCAGCTCGAAACTAGTTGGGTCATCATCTCATGATGCAATCCTCGCTCCCACTATCATAGAGAAACAGAAGTATCTCTCAGGTGGGTGAGGAACCCTACTAGATCGGCGGAGAGGCTGAGGTTCGTTGGTAACTATTGAATCCTTTGGTTCTTTCAAATCATCAGCTGCAGTTTGTATAGCTGGAACACTTCCAGTTTTACATAACAGATCTTGCCTCGAGCTTGTCCGGATTTTGCTTTTAGACATAGGCCGGACAACCCCAAATCTTGACTAGCTTAAGACATGGGCTCTTCCCTTTCCATATCACATATGAAATGGTAGGCAACTGATTTGATTCGAACCCTATTCAATAGGTATGCAGCTTCTCAAGTGCATTACTCCCAAAAGGAAATAGGTAACTCAGTAGTACTCATCATAGAACACACCATATCAAATAGGGTGTGATTGCTCTGCCCCGATATACCATCGTGCTATGGTGTATAGGAGGAGTAATGCTGAGAGAGAATCTTATTCTCCTTTAGAATAATCCAGGATTTCCGTGCTCAAGTATTCTCCTCCTTGATCTCATCAAAGGACATAATACTTATACCCGTATTGGTTCTCTACTTCTAACTTATATTCTGTGAATATCTCAAAAGGTTCGGACTTGTGTCTCAACAGGAACATATGTCTGAATCTTAAGAGATTATCAGAGAATGCAATGAAGTATAAAGAACCGGTCTTGGCAAGTGTAGACAGGGGACCTACATACATCAACATGTATCATCCCAAGAGTTCATCAACTCTTTCTCTGTTTCCAGTAAACGGAGCTATGGTCATCTTATCTCTGTGACATGACTGGCAAGTTTCACAAGATGTAAATTCAAACTGATTTAAATATGCATCTACATGTAACTTCAGCTAGTCGGGTCGCATTGATATGACCTAGTCTACAATGCCTCAAGAAGGATTCGTTCATTTCTGAACTCTTCCTCTTTTGTGTGTTCCGTATATTAAGAACTGTAGTTTGATTTAGAACATTAATGCTTTTAGATAACGTGCCTGAACCGATCAACTTTTGATATAGGAAATGTTCAAAACATTATCCAACAATACAAAATTTTATCATTTCTTTACTAATAAAGAGATAGATACGATTTTGTATATCAGGTTCGGTAACTAATAACATTCGTTCAGAATCAATGTATTTGTAATACAGGGTGACAGTGACCAACAGACTTGGCTGCAACACTTGCGCCGTTTTCTTCCTCATGAAACTTATCACCCGTTCTCAGTTCTCTACCTTTCTGTAGCCCTATGTAACATATTACATATCTGGGATCCTGATCTGGTATCACATACCCAGGACGTAAAGGATACTGAGAAACAGTTCTGTGTAATGAACACACCCGAAGATGATGCATCAGCATGCACTCTCTTCGTTTGGGCGGCACGGGAATTCTGGTAATCCCCAATTTCCTGCTCTGTCTTATAACAATTATAAGTTGGAGCGGGACCAACGTTCCCCAGCTCAGTATAACAAGCGGGTTCGGTCAATATTCCGTATTATTATCTTGATTAAGGCGTGATATGGTCGCTACCTGGAGAGAGAGAGAAGAAAACACTCAGCGTGCGCTCTTGCAAGAATAGATTGGTTATTATTTTATCTAATCAGGATGGCTCCCACTGCTTTTTATCAAATCTTCCTTCAAACCCTAAAAGGAAAGACTAGCCGGGATTAATTACACACTACAAGTTCGCCAATCTTTCAGCCAGGCCAGTGTCGGTACTTTGAGGGAGGTCCCCCGTGCTTTCGCACGAACCTAATTAATGTAAACCTCGTTTTCCCAGAGGCGTAACCTCGTTGACACCTTTCTAGACACCTACTTGATCAGCTAATTGTAATGTATAAAACTCTCCCAGGAGTAACTCTTACTCGCAGCGGGTATCGGGATCCAACTATCTCATAGTAGGTATGCAATCTCATTGCAAATTTCAACACTTGAAATTCCCGATAATATTTTGCCCCTAGTGTTCTATGACCTTGACGAATGCCAAACAACCCATAGTCCACTAGTCAAGTTCAACCCGTACATTTCTTGATTGAACTAAACCCACCCGCACGACCCTTGACGAATGCCAAACAACGCCGTATGAATACCCTAATCCAATCGCATCATATGCTCAAGCAGATACATACTAGTTAGCTACCGTACACTACGCCTTGACGAATGCCAAACTACCGCAGCACGAATACTAACTAGTACATATCTGAAATGACGGAGGGCTACGACAGGTTTTTCTGAAAACCTATTGCGTAATGAACTTGATATCGTTGTAGAATCAAATGATTTTAAAATGGAGTGCTTTTGAGGCTTTTCTAGTTTTGCTAAAGGAGTCACTCCCGGTGAAGGGATCGTCGGTCCTTTCCTCGTCGAATGAGGTGCGGGATATATCATATATATCAATGTGCAAAGCAAAAACTCTTAAAAGCAATCAAAAGACAAACCGAGGGAGTAGCATCGACCAGTTATTGCTAAAGGAGTCACTCCCGGTGAAGGGATCTCGGTCCTTTCCTCATCGAATAAGGTGCAGGATATATCACATACACCGCTGTGCAAAGCAAGAACTGTAGCTACCTGTTTTATTTTAAAATTCGATTCTACAACATCTTAGGTTTCTTTTATTTCATTAATCACATTAATGAAGTCCCATCATTTAAGTACCTAAACATCACAGATAAATACGACGTACACTTATGCCATCCGCATTCGCCTCGATGTCCCCTCGTGCACCGTTAGGTTAGGTAACTAACGGCAGAGCAGGGCAGGGCTAGCACGGGTGTAAAACATAAGTAACGTCTATATAATATATCATATATACTATATGCTGTATCTATCACAGAACATCACATGATCACATCACAGATATCGCAGCAGAAGAAACATATGAAATATTGGATATACTAGGACGTCCATGTTTTCAATACGAGCCAGTATAAAACACGGATTCCACGGTCGCGATGAATAGACAAACCCACACCCCTAGACCCCTACGAGAGAGGCAAGCAACCCTGCCAATTTTAGGGTTAGGAGACCCGGACTCGACTCCTCGAGTTGGTTTCCCACTGGACTCTAGAACCCGGTTACTTGTGCCCTCCTCCTTGGGTCTATCCTAGTGCGGAAAAGTAAATAATATACAAAGGGTGACAACTTCCGCAACCTGGAAGTGCCCCAAATAAAAGAATATTACATACAAGTTTTTACATGAGTGAAAATGAAAAACACTCATCTCACATAAAAACCCCCGGCTATTCAAACACGACGATCCAATATAACATATCCAGCAACACATAACATCACATGTCATCAACATAAGTAAACATGCGCATCCCAATTGTCGTTGACATATAGCAACGAAACCGGCGATATCACATATTACACTTACGGTCACAGAAAAGAAAGTGTAAAACTACAACAGTTGGAATCCGCAACCTCTTTAGACATCACATGCCTAACCAATTGAATTACTTAGACATCGCATGCCTAACAATTATAAACCCCGCATTTTAGTCTCATTATCGAAAACACTTTTCAATATCAAGTCGGGCAATTCAACAGGATTCCCGACATCCTGATCGAATGCTCGTCGCAAACTTCAGTAGGCGGCCGCACCCCTGATACGGTCGACGAAGTGCACCAAGGCGGAACACCGCTACCGCGAGCACCCGAACGGATGCTTTCGGCGACGGGGTTCTCCTACAGTCACTTGGTCGGGGCTATGGAGTGAGGTTGTCTATCAAGTTTACCCGGCGAGTATCCGCGTACGCTACGTGATTGCGACGGACTTTTGATCACATCAAAATTCCGTGGCAACCGATCAAGTGAGACTAAATTGCTAGATTTACAACATTCATTCAGTTATCTCATAACTATTTGTGAATTCCAATTATTGTATCACATTCCAGATAAACAGAAAATGTTAAACTTTCCGATCGAACAATCGAACACCCAAGTTTTCCCGATACAATCCAACACATGAAATAAGTCTAACAACATTCAGTTCGTACCTCAGTACCAACGGTCCAGCCGTAGAAGGGTCAAACCAACGCCTCACATGTGGCACGCCGTACCGCCCCAAACCCGAAGGTTCAAAGGGCAGTTCAAGACGGTCATATAATTGAGTTAAGGTTTGTTGTCTTCTAGAGGGTCCATCGCGTTACTTGCACTACTTAGAACGTCGTTAAACTTCGGAAAAATCCAACACTTGGAAATTTCCCGACAGGGGAAAAATTGGGTATTTTTATCCGGTAGAACTTTTTAACATATTCTAAAATTTATCCGGAAAGCCACAGAGACAAAATTTGATACTCCGATCGAAACACCGAATCCCCAAATCAATCCCAGAAAATTCAACTCTAGAAAAAATATTAAAAATTCCCAGAAAAATCACCACAGGAAAATAAGAATTACTGTGCAAAATAATTTAAATACTGTGGCCGTACGGCCGCGGATCCGCCGCATGAGCCTTGCTCATGCCGCGTAACTGCGGTGGGAAAGTGGAATCAGGTCCACGAAATTTACAGTAATTCCTAGAAAACCCTGCTTGATTTTCTGCATATTTTTAATGTTGAAAAATCCCAGATTTTAGAAAAAGGACAGAGAGCATTTTCCGGGTTGGGTTTCGGGTTCGTTCGGACTTCAAATTGCGTCTAGACTTCGCCTAAGGCTCTAGCTAGACTCTGATACCACTGTAGGGTTCCTAGGCATCCTAATGAGGTCTCATAAGGCATCAACCATGCCAATTTCCAAAAAATCTAGGTGCCGAGAAACTCTAATACGGATCGTTGGCTAAAGTTTAGGCGAAAAAGTAAACTAGTTAACACTTAACTAAGAGATACGGAAATACAACTTTTGTAGATCCGGTTCTCCACCTCCATAGCTCCGCAATGAAGTCTCCTCGCTGTCCATAACAAGTCCCGGGCTCTAGCGTCGGCTTCATCGGAGAATGGACAGGCTAGGTCATCGATGTCCATGCCGAAGATGATCTACGTCGAGGCATCGCTAAATCAAGCTCCACCTTCACCAAGTCATGAAAACTTGTGAAGGAAACACACTCTACTACTTGGCAAGAGGTAGAGGATGAAGAAATAGGAAGTGGGTAGACTTTAGAATTGAATTTCTCACTTGTTTTCATCAATCACCATTGATGAAGTAAGCTTCCTCATGTGAAGAAGATGAAGAAGAAGAAGATGAATATTATCATAAGTATCTCTCAAAAAGGAAAAAATAAGAATACTTATCATAATGTAACCATGGTAATGTGTAGAGAGTTAATCATGGTTGAATGGAATGGTTAGGGTTAAGCATGAGACAAAATGGTCACTTGGTCAAAATCTTCATGAAGCTTCATGAACAAAACAAAACAAGCCACCATTTTCTCATTTGCTTTTCTTTTTCCAAAAGAATAAATAAATGAATAAAATGAATAAGGAAATAGTAAACCCTAACCATTTCATTAACCAAGGTTTAATTCTTTACACTTAACCAAAAGGCATGTATCATCAAACATGATACAAGCAAGTGCACAAAATCATATCGCATATGCAATGCGCACATACGAGTGAGAAAATCCATCTTAAGTGAACCGATACTAGTTAATGCAAAGTAATATATCAAATATATATAATTATGCATTAAATCATTAAATCAACATTTGATTTAATGATCCGGTCATATCGCATACAACCGACTAATATCCAATGTATCGGTTTATCGAATCAATCCTTGATTCGATAACTAGGTTATATCGCATACAACCATTCGACACATTCATCGCGAGAATGGAATACGGTATCACATACACGTATTATTCTCGGTCCCGCACATATCTCTTATGCGCTCCTATTTCGTTTCGCTTGAACCAGGAAACCTCTGTGTAGGACTCTAAAGACTCGTCAATACGCCGGCAGCAGGTGATGATCATATCAAGCACCCACAAGCCGCAAGCGGTCTGCTAAATGTAACGGCCACCCGGGTATTGAGCGATCTGAAGTTCGACGAGCAAGCCCGCTCACACTCCAGTGAATCCAACCAGTAACACTACCGTACAGTCCGGTATGATCGTCTGATACGTCGCATATCTCGCCTAGGGGTGGTAAACGTCAGACCCCAATAGCTCGATAAGTCGCGTCGATATGAGGTCTATAACAATTCGAGAAACTACTGGTAACACTTACCAGTAAATCTCAGCAACCCTGGCCAGGGATTTCCTGTTATAGCCAATCGAACACAGCGCAACATCAACCCCCTATACCGGGAGAGACGAATCCCCTCCTATCGCTCATTGCCTCCATGTGACTCGGGACTGTACCCAAACACCACCGTTTTGCACGCCCTCTTGGACGTGGTAAGATGGAAATCAAAGCACAGTGGGAACCACACAAGACTCTATGACGATCTCGGGTCAACAGACTACTCTGTACCAGTATCACCAGAGAACTGCCATCTGACGTGAGGTATAATACCATCTGGGAGTTCTCGGCGAGTCCGTCCAGTGTACCCAGTCTCTATTGAGCACCCGTATATCATCTCTGATGTCAAACACCAATGGATATGGGATCATCCATCGCCCATCTGTATGGGTCGAGAAGGTACACGCTAGTCTACTCTGGTATATCGATGCCCTGTCTCGATACACCCACGACTAGGGACTTTGAAGGATGTACTTATAGACTACCATGTCCCCACTAGTATGATCCGCATCATAGTCCAGGTAGTCAAGTACAGATCCTAAGGGCTTTACCAACATGTAACAGAGAGACAAACAGTATACACGTTAAGGTAAAGATCAACCAGATAGCATACTATCATGTCGAGCAAGAAAGTCCTCCCTATATATGTCCCAGCATCCACTACAATATACATCCTATGTACAGTAATGGCCTCTAGGGCATACATATAACTAACAGTTGGTTCTTTTGAGAACCAAACGGGTAAAAGTATTAAAGTCCTATGATGTGATCGAGGAGGCGAATACTTGTGTATGGAGTTCCTGGATTTTCTAAAAGGAGAATGTGATTCTCTCTTAGCTTACTCCTTCGAATACACCACTGTACAACGGTGTATCAGGGGGAGGTATCGCACCCTATGAGATATGGCGCACTCTACGATGAGTACTACATTGTTACCTATTTTCTTTTGGGAGTTATACACTTGAGAAGTTGCATAGATATAAGGTTCCATCTAAATCAGTGCCTACCACTACATATGAGATATGAAATAGGAAGAGACCAGGTCTTAAACGAGTTAAGATATGTGGTTGTCCAACCTATGTTGAAAAGCAAAAACTGGACAAGCTCAAGACAAGGTCAGTTGTGTAAGTTTGTTAGGAAATCCCAAAACATAAGTGACGGAATATCTTCTACCACTCTAAGGAGCAAAAAAAGGTGTTTTGTTTCTCAGTATGCCACCTTTTTAGAAAAGGTATTTCTTGTGAAGAAATTTGTGGACATGAGGTAGAACTGGAAGAAGTTCCAGCTAAATAAATTAACAGCGGATGATTTGGTGAAACCAAAGGATTCAATAGACTCCAACGAACCTCAGCCTCTCCGAATCTGGTAGGGTTCCTCATCCACTTGAGAGATACTACGGTCTTCTCGGTGACAGTGGGAGAGAGGACTGCATCATGAGATGATGGCCCAACCGGGTTCAGGCAGATGGAACGTTTATTTTGATGTAATAGTCAAAGAGTTTGACTTCATCAAAATGGTAGATGAACCTTGTATATACACGAAGGTTGTAGAGAGTAAGGTTGTTTTCTACGTATTGTACGTAGATGACATACTCCTGATAGGAAATGGTTTCCTATGCTACACTCGGTTAAGCTCCTCTTATCACGAAGATTCTCGATAGAAGATCTGGAAGATGCCTGCTACATCTTATGGATTATGATCTATGGTGATGGATCTTAATGGATGTTGGGAGTGTCCCAAATCCAGGTACATTAACACCATACTAATAGGGTTTAGTATGGGAGATTCTAAGCGTGGTGGTTCACCCACTTACTCATGGATCACTCTCTCCAATACTGATTTGGAGAGAGCTCGCGTGCAAAGGATATCCTATGCTTCAGCAGTAGGCTCTATCAGAGTGTGCGATGTTATGTACCAGACTAGATGTAGATGACTCACTAGGTGCAGTGATCAGGAATCAATCGGATCTTGGAGAGAATCATTAGACAGCTGTGGAGGACATTCTTAAGTACTTGAGAAGAAGGAAAACAAAGTTCTTGGTTCCAGCTTCCAGAGTGATAAGTTCGACTGAGAGCCAGTCACAGACATTGTCTTTACCCTCAGTGGAGAGACAGTATGTTGGAAGAGTTCCAAGCTGTTAGTTATATGTATGCCCTAGAGGCCATTACTGTACATTGGATGTATATTGTAGTGGATGCTGGGACATATATAGGTAGGACTTTCTTGCTCGACATGATAGTACTCTATCTGGTTGCTCTTTATCTTAACATGTATACTTTCAGTCTCTCTGTTACATGTTGATAAAGCCCTTAGGATGTGTACTCGACTTTCAGGACTATAATGTAGATCATACTAGTGGGGCCAGGGTAGTCCATAAGTACATCCTTCAATGTTCCTAGTCGTGGGAATATCGAGACGGGGCATCGATATTCCAGAGTACACTAGCGTATATCTTCTCGACCCATGTGATGGGCGATGGATGATCCCATATCCATTGGTGTTTGACATCGGAGATGGTATGCGGGTGCTCAGTAGAGACTGGGTACACTGAACGGACTCGCCGAGAACTCCCAGATGGTATTATACCTCACGTCAGATGGCAGTTCTCTGGTGACACTGGTACAGCTTAGTCTGTTGACCCGAGATCGTCATAGAGTCTTGTGTGTCTCCCACTGTGCTTTGATTTCCACCCTACCACGGCTCTACTGAGTCATGCAAACAGGTGGTTTTTGGGTACAGTCCCGATTCACATGGAGGCAATGAGCGATAGGAGGGGATTCGTCTCTCCCGGTATTTGGGGTTGATGTTGCGCTATGCTCGACTGGCCATTACTGAAAATCCCTGGCCAGGGTTGCAGTGATCTACTGGTAAGTGTTATCAGTAGTTTCACACATGTTATGGACCTCACGTCAGCATGACTTATCAAGCTATTGGGTCTGACGTTTACCACCCCTAGTCGAGATATGCGACATATCAGACGAACAGACCGGACTGTACGGTAAGTGTTACTGGTTGGATTCACAGGAGTGTGAGCGGGCTTGCTCGTCGATCTTCTGATCGCTCAATACCCGGGTGGCCGTTACGTTTAGCAGACCGCTTGCGGCTTGTGGGTGTTTGATATGATCATCATCTGCTGCCGGCGTATTGACGAGTTTTTAGAGTCCTACACAGAGGTTTCCTGGCTCAAGCGAAACGAAATAGGAGCGCATATGAGATATGTGCGGGACCGAGAATAATGCGTGTATGTGATACCGTATTCTATTCTCGCAATGAATGTATCGAATGGTTGTATGTGATATAACCTAGTTATCGAATCGAGGATTGATTCGATAAGTCGATACATTGGATACTAGTCGATTATATGCGACATGACCGGGTCATTGAATCAAGTGTTGATTTAATGATTTAATGTATAATTATGTATTTGATATACTACTTTACATTAACTAGTAATGGTTCACTCAAGATTGACTTTCTCACTTGAAATGCACAAGTTGTATATGTGATATATTTTTGTGCACTTTTTTGTATCATGTTTGATGATACATGCAAACTTGGGTTTGTGTAAGACTTAAACCATGTTTAGTGAATGGTTAGGGTTTCATTTCACTTATTTATTTATTTATTTATTTTTGTTTAAAAGAAATAGGAAAACAAAATGGTAGCTTTCATACAAGAAGCTTCTTGATGCTTCATGCATCTTTGACTAAGTGACCATTTTTGTCTTCATCTCCTAACCCTAACCATTCAACTAAACCCTAGTTAATTCTCTACACTGAACCATGGTTGCAAATATGATAAGTATCATTTTATTTTCTATTTTGAAAATACTTATCATATTCTTTTTTTTCTTCTTCTTCTTCTTCAACAAGAAGAAAGCTTGCTACCATCAATGGCAACATGAGAAAAAGAGTGAGAAATCCAATTCTAAAGTGAACCCACTTCCTATTTCTTCATCCTCTACCACTTGCCAAGTAGTATAGGGTGTTTTCTTCACAAGTTTCATGACTTGGTGAAGTTGGAGCTTGATCTTGAGTTGCCTCGACGTAGATCATCTTCGGCATCGAAGTCGACGACCTAGCCCGATCATTTCTCCGACGAAAGCTTCACCAGAGTCCGGATTTCGATAGGTACAGCGGTGGGACGTCATCACGGAACATAGGAAGTGGAGGACCGGATCTACAAAGGTTGTAGTCACTTTCCTTTAGCAATAAAGTTGTTTACTTGCTTGCATAGCCGTATCATCTAGTTAACGATCCATATTAGGGTTTGTAAGCACATGAAAAAATTTGAATTGGGCATGATTGATCTGTTGTGAGACCTCATTAGTATGCCTAGTAATTCTACAGTGGTATCAGAGACTAGCTAGAGCCTTAGGCGATGCGTAGACGGAGTTAGAAACCCGATCGAACCCGAAACACTAATCCGTGACCCCTCTCTGTACATTTTTTCAAAACTGGGTTTTTTCCATATTAAAAATTCTTAAAAAATTCAGCAGGAAGTTTTAAGAATTATAGTGCAAAACGCGCTCCTTAATCATCTAAACCGCCGCGGAACCGCGGCAGAAGCCTGGCTTCTGCCGCGGTTCTGCGGCCGTACGGTCGCATCATTCATTTTAATTTGCACAGTAATTCCCATATTGTTGTGTTGTATTTTCTGGGAATTTTTAACTTCTACTAAAGAGTTGAGTTTTCTGGGTTGTATTGGGAGTTCGTAGATTTGATCGGATTATCAAACTTTGTCTATGTGTTTTTCCGGGTAATTTTAGAATATGTTAAAAAGTTCGACCGGATATAAATACCCACTTTTTCCCCTGCTAGGAAATTTCCAATTGTTGGATTTTTCCGTAGTTTAATCACGTTCTAAGTAGTGCAAGTAACGCTATGGTCCCTCTAGAAGACAACAAACCTTAACTCGATTATGTGACCGTCTTGAACTGCATTTTGAACCTTAGGGTTTGGGGCAGTACGGCGTCCCACATGTGAGGCGTTGGCTTGACCCTTCTACTGCTGGACCGACGGTACTGAGGCACGAAGTGAATGTTTTTAAACTTATTTCATGTGTTGAGCTGTTTCGGGAAAACTTGGGTGTTCGATTGCTCGATCGGAAAGTTTAACATTTTCTATTTATCCAGAATGTGATACAATATTTGGAATCCATAAGTAGTTATGAGATAACTGAATGAATGTTATAAACATAGCAGTTTAGTCTCACTTGATCGGTTGCCACGGAATTTTGATGTGATCAAAAGTCCGTCGCAATCACGTAGCGTACGCGGATACTCGCCGGGTAATCTTAATAGACAGCCTCACCCCATAGCCCCGACCAAGTGACTATAGGAGAACCCCGTCGCCAAAAGCATCCGTTTGGGTGCTCGCGGCAGCGGTGTTCCGCCTTGGTGCACTTCGTCGACGGCATCGGGGGTGCGGCCGCCTACTAAACTTTGCGACGAGCATTCGATCATGATGCCGGGAATCCTGTTGAATTGCCCGACTTGATATTGAAAAGTGTTTTCGATATTGAAACTAAAATGCGGGGTTTATAATTGTTAGGCATGCGATGTCTAAGGAATTCATTTGGTTAGGCATGCGATGTCTAAAGAGTTTGTGGATTCCAACTGCTGTAGTTTTACACTTTCTTTTCTATGACCGTAAGTGTAATATGTGATATCGCCGGTTTCGTTACTATATGTCAACGACAATTGGGATGTGCATATTTACTTACGTTGATGACATGTGATGTTATGTATTGCTGGATATGTTATATTGGATCGTCGTGTTTTTTTTATGTGAGACGAGTGTTTTTCATTTTCATTCATGTAAAAACTTGTATATAATATTCTTTTATTTGGGAACTTCCAGGTTGCGGAAGATGTCACCGTTGATGTATATTATTTTCTTTTCCGCACTAGGATAGACCCAAGGAGGAGGGCACATGTAACCGGGTTCTGGGGTCCAGTGGGAGACCATCTCGAGGAGTCGAGTCCGGGTCTCCTAACCCTAGAATTGGTAGGGTTGCTTGCCGCTATCGTAGGGGTCTAGGGGTGTGGGATTGGCTATTCATCACGACCATGGAATCTGTGTTTTATACTGGCTCGTATTAAAAACACGGACGTCCTAGTATATCCAATATGTCATATGATATTTTCTGCTGCGTTATCTGTGATGTGATCATGTGATTTGTTCAGATAGATATTATATATAGTATATTTGATATATTATATAGACGTTGCTTATGTTTTACACCCGCGCTAGCCCTGCCTCACTCTGGCGTTAGTTACCTAACCTAACGGTGCAGACGGGACATCGAGGCGAATGCGGATGGCATAAGCGTATGTTATATTTATCTGTGATGTTTAGGTGGACTTAAATGATGGGATATTCATTAATGAGATTAATGAAAGAAAATAAACCTAAAAGATGTTGTGAAATCAAATTTTAAAATAAAAACTGGTAGCTACAGTTCTTGCTTTGCATCGCGGTGTTCCTTGTAGAACATCCTGCACCTTATTCAATGAGGAAAGGACCGAGATCCCTTCACCGGGAGTGACTCCTTTAGCAATAACTGGCAGATGCTACACACTCGGTTTGTCTTTTGATTGCTTCTATAGTTTCTGCTTTGCACAGTGATATATATGATATATCCCGCACCTCATTCGACGAGGAAAGGGCCGACGATCCCTTCACCGGGAGTGACCCCTTTAGCAAAACTAGAAAAGCCTCAAAAACACTCCATTTAAAACCATTTGATTCCGCAACGAGATCAAGTTCAAAGCGTTAAAGGTTTTCATAAAAACCATTCGCAACCCTCCGTCATTTTAGAAAGTAGAGTACTTAGTATTCGTGCTGTGTTTGTTGACCTTAGTTAAGGCACAGTGTACGGTAGCTAAGTGATGTCTTCCTACACCGCATATAATGCGATTAGTTAGGACAGTCGCGTGACTTTGTTGACCTTAGTTAAGGGTCATGTAGGTGGGTCTGATTAATCACGAAATGACGGGTAGAACTTGACTAGTACTTATGATTTATTGACCATAGTTAAGGTCATAGGTGCTAGGGGTAAAAACCTTTATCGGGAATTTCAAGTGTTGAAATTTGCAATGAGATTGCATACCTTCTATATGATAGTTGGATCCCGATACCCACTGCGAGTAATTGTTACTCCTGGGAGAGTTTTGCACTTTGCAATTAGCCGATCAAGTAGGTGTCTAGAATGGTTTCAACGAGGTTACGCCTCTGGGAAAACGAGGTTTACTGTAATTAGGTCCGTGCGAAAGCACGGGGAACCTCCCTCAAAGTACCGACACTGGCCTGGCTGAAAGATTGGTGAACTTGTAGAGTGCAATTAATCCCGGCTGGTCTTTCCTTTTAGGGTTTGAAGGAAGATTTGATAAAAACAGTGGGAGCCATCCTGATTAGATAAAATAATAACCAATCTAATCTTGACAGAGCGCACGCAGAGTGTTTTCTTCTCTCTCTCTCCAGGTAGCGACCATATCACGCCTTAATCAAGATAATAATACGGATATATTGACCGAACCCGCTTGTTATACTAAGCTAGGGAACGTTGGTCCCGCTCCAACTTATAATTGTTATAAGACAGAGCAGGAATTGGGGAATACCAGATTTCCCGTGCCGCCCAAACGAAGAAAGTGCATGTTGATGCATCATCTTCGGGCGTGTTCGTTACAAAGAACAGTTTCTCTATATTCTCTACGTCCTGGGTATTTGATACCGGATCAGGATCCCAGATATGTAATCTGTTACATAGGGCTACAGATAGGTAGAGAACTGAGAACGGGTGATAAGTTTCATGAGACAGAAAACGGGGCAAGTGTTGCAGCCAAATCTGTTGGTCACTGTCACCCTGTATTATCAGTACATTGATTCTGAATGAATGTTATTAGAGACCGAACCTGATATACAAAATCATATCAGTATCTTTATTATTAAAGAAATGATAAAATTTTGTATTGTTGGATAATGTTTTGAACATTTCCTATATCAAAAGTTGATCGGTTCAGGCACGTTATCTAAAAGCATTGATGTTCTAAATCAAACTACAGTTCTTAGTATACGGAACACACACAAGAGGAAGAGTTCAGAAATGAAAGGATCCTTCTTGAGGTATTGTAGACTAGGTCATATCAATGCGACCCGACTAGCTAAGTTGCACATAGATGCATATTTAAATCTGTTTGAATTTACATCTTGTGAAACTTGCCAGTCATGTCACAGAGATAAGATGACCATAGCTCTGTTTACTGGAAATAGAGAAAGAGTTAGTGAACCCTTGGGACTGATACATGATGATGTATGTAAGGTCCCCTGTCTACACATGCCAGGACTGGTTCTTTATACTTCATTACGTTCTCTGATGATCTCTCAAGATTCAGACATATGTTTCTGTTGAAACACAAGTCAGAACCTTTTGAGGTATTCACAAAATATAAATTAGAAGTAGAGAACCAATAAGGGTATAAGTATTATGTCCTTTGATGAGATCAAGGAGGAGAATACTTGTGCATAGAATTTCAGAACTATTCTAAAGGAGAATGAGATTCTCTCTCAGCATTACTCCTCCGTATACACCACAGCACGATGGTATATCGGGGTGGAGCAATAGCACCCTATGTTATATGGTGTGCTCTATGATGAGTACTACCGAGTTTCCTATTTCCTTTTGGGAGTTATCCGCTTGAGAAGCTGCATACCTATTGAATAGGGTTCAAACCAAATCAGTTGTCTACCACTTCATATGTGATATGGAAAGGGAAGAGCCCATATCTTAAGTTATTTAAGATTTGGGGTTGTCCGGCCAATGTCTAAAAGCAAAATCCAGACAAGCTCGAGGCAAGGTCTGTTATGTAGAACTGGAAATGTTCAAGCTATACAAACTGCAGCTGATGATTTGAAAGAACCAACGGATTCAATAGTTACCGACGAACCTCAGCCTCTCCGCCGATCTGGTAGGGTTTCTCATCCGCCTGAGAGATACTTCGGTTTCTCGATGACAGTGGGAGCGAGGATTGCAACATGAGATGATGACCCAACTAGTTTCGACCAGGCCATCGAGAGTAGGGACTCTGTAAGAATGGCTGGATGCTTAGCGATCTAAGATGGAATCCTTTTACACCAACAAAGTATGGACTTTGGTTGCTTTATCTGAAGGGTTAAATCCCCATCAGAAGCAAGTATATCTCGAGAAGATTACTTGGTGTAGATGGAAAAGTTGAGACTTTCAAAGCTAGACATGTTAAAGGTTTTCATCATTGACCAGGCGTGGATAATGATGAAATCTTTTTCAGTGGCTATGCTTAAGTCCATCTAGATCCTACTTGCCACGGCTACATACTATGACTATGATATCTGGCGGTTGGGTGCCATGACTGCTTTTCTAAATAATGTTTTAGAAGAGTGTGTCTATAAGTACACAGCCAGAGGGCCTCGTAGACAGTGGGAGCAGCGGAAATGTGTGCAAGATGTTTTATGTGATAAAACAGGCATCGTGGAGTTGGAACATCTATTTTGATGTAAGGTCAAAGAGTTTGACTTCATCAAAATGGTAGATGAACCTTGTATATACAAAAAGGTAGTATGGAGTATGGTGGCGATCCTCGTAGAGTACATGGATGACATACTCTTGATAGGGAAGGAGTTTCCTATGCTACGCTCGGTCAATCTCCGCTTAACACAAGGATTCTCCATGTAGGATCAAAATGATACCTACTAAATCCTGGGTTTTGGATATATGAGATAGATCTAAATGTATGTTAGGATTCCCACTTGTTGAAGTGAGATGGTATCAAATGATCCTGGGGAGAATCACTGGAAGTGTTCCAGGGTGATGAGAACGACTGAATGTCAGTCACAGGCATTGTCTTTACCCTCAGTAAAGGGACGGTATGTTGGAAGAGTTCCAAGCTAGATACCATGGCATACTAGACGATTAAGGCTGGATACATCGCTACTGATGATGCTACCAAAGAGGCAGTTTGGGTGTATATTGGTTCATAAGATGAACTAGGTTCCTATCATTGTATGACAATGAAAGTGTGGCTTTGGCCCAGGAACCCTGGTCCCATCAGTGACCCAGACATATTCTGAGGCAGCATCCCCTGATCATGGAGATAGTTGATCTCCAGGGTGATCGAGGTTAGGAGAGTAGACTCAGAGGACAACACGGCGGATCCACTCACAAAGGCTTTTTCCCAGAGAGAGACTTATAGGGGATGGTTGAGTATGTGATACTACAACCACTGCTACAGATGGCCCTAGTGCAAGTGGGAGATTGTTAGTTATATGTATGCCCTAGAGGCCTTTACTGTACATTGGATGTATATTGTAGTGGATGCTGGAACATATATAGGTAGGACTTTCTTGCTCGACATGATAGTACGCTATCTGGTTGCTCTTTATCTTAACATGTATACTTTCAGTCACTCTGCTACATGTTGATGAAGCCCTTAGGATGTGTACTCGACTTCCAGGACTATGATGTAGATCATACTAGTCGGGCCTGGTTAGTCCATGAGTACATCCTTCAATGTTCCTAGTAGTGGGAATATCGAGACGGGGCATCGATATTCCAGAGTAGACTAGCGTATATCTTCTCGACCCATGTGATGGGCGATGGATGATCCCATATCCATTGGTGTTTGACATCGGAGATGGTATGCGGGTGCTCAGTGGAGACTGGGTACACTGAACGGACTCGCCGAGAACACCCAGATGGTATTATAACTCACGTCAGATGGCAGTTCTCTGGTGACACTGGTACAGCTTAGTCTGTTGACCCGAGATCGTCATAGAGTCTTGTGTGTCTCCCACTGTGCTTTGATTTCCACCCTACCACGGCTCTACTGAGTCGTGCAAACAGGTGGTTTTTGGGTACAGTCCCGATTCACATGGATGCAATGAGCGATAGGAGGGGATTCGTCTCTCCCGGTATTGGGGGTTGATGTTGCGCTATGCTCGACTGGCCATAACTGGAAATCCCTGGCCAGGTTTGCAGTGATCTACTGGAAAGTGTTATCAGTAGTTTCACACATGTTATGGATCTCACATCAGCATGACTTATCAAGCTATTGGGGTCTGACGTTTACCACCCCTAGGCGAGATATGCGACATATCAGACGAACAGACCGGACTGTACGATAAGTGTTACTGGTTGTATTCACAGGAGTGTGAGCGGGCTTGCTCGTCGATATTCTGATCGCTCAATACCCGGGTGGCCGTTACGTTTAGCAGACCGCTTGCGGCTTGTAGGTGTTTGATATGATCATCATCTGCTGCCGGCGTATTGACGAGTCTTTAGAATCCTACACAGAGGTTTCCTGGCTCAAGCTAAAGAAATAGGAGCGCATATGAGATATGTGCAGGACCGAGAATAATGCGTGTATGTGATACCGTATTCTATTCTCGCGATGAATGTATCGAATGGCTGTATGTGATATAACCTAGTTATCGAATCGAGGATTGATTCGATAAGTCGATACATTGGATACTAGTCGGTTATATGCGACATGACCGGATCATTGAATCAAGTGTTGATTTAATGATTTAATGTATAATTATATATTCGATATATTACTTTACATTAACTAGTATTGGTTCACTCAAGATTGACTTTCTCACTTGAAATGCACAAGTTGTATATGTGATATATTTTTATGGACTTTTTTGTATCATGTTTGATGATACAGGCAAACTTGGGTTTGTGTAAGACTTAAACCATGTTTAGTGAATGGTTAGGGTTTAATTTCACTTATTTATTTATCTATTTATTTTTGTTTAAAAGAAAAAGGAAAACAAAATGGTTGCTTTCATACAAGAAGCTTCTTGATGCTTCATGCATCTTTGACTAAGTGACCATTTTTGTCTTCATCTCCTAACCCTAACCATTCAACTAAACCCTAGTTAATTCTCTACACTAAACCATGGTTGCAAATATGATAAATATCATTTTATTTTCTATTTTGAAAATACTTATCTTATTCTTTTTCTTCTTCTTCTTCTTCTTCAACAAGAAGAAAGCTTGCTACCATCAATGGCAACATGAGAAAAAGAGTGAGAAATCCAATTCTAAAGTGAACCCACTTCCTATTTCTTCATCCTCTACCACTTGCCAAGTAGTATAGGGTGTTTTCTTCACAAGTTTCATGACTTAGTGAAGTTGGAGCTTGATCTTGAGTTGCCTCGACGTAGATCATCTTCGGCATCGAAGTCGACGACCTAGCCCGATCATTTCTCCGACGAAACCTTCGCCAGAGTCCGGATTTCGATAGGTACAGCGGAGGGACGTCATCACGGAGCATAGGAAGTGGAGGACCGGATCTACAAAGGTTGTAGTCACTTTCCTTTAGCAATAAAGTTGTTTTCTTGCTTGCATCGCCTTATCATCTAGTTAACGATCCGCATTAGGGTTTGTAGGCACATGAAAAAATTTGAATTGGGCAAGTTTGATCTGTTGCGAGACCTCATTAGTGTGCCTAGGAACCCTACACAAGCTAGATACCGTGACATACTAGACGATAAAGACTGAATACATTGGTACCAACGATACTACCAAAGTGGCTGTCTAGACATTTCTTGTTCATAAGATGAACAAGGTTCCTACCATTGAGCGACCAATGACTGTTATTACGACAACAATGGAGTTGTGGCTTAGGCCTAGGAACGTAGGTCCCATCAGCGTTCCAGACATATTCTGAGGCAAGTATTACCTGATCAGGGAGATGGTTGATCTCCGAGGGATCAAGGTTAGGAGAGTAGACCAGAAGGTAGACACAACGGATCCACCCACAAAGGCCTTATCCCTAGAGAGACTTCTCTACAATGGTTGAGTATGGGATACTGCAACCTCTGCTATATTGTTGGGTATTGGATACTACAACAAATGGCCTTAGTGCAAGTAGAAGATTGTTAGTTATATGTATGCCCTAGAGGCCATTACTGTACATGCGATGTATATTGTAGTGGATGCTTGGACATATATAGGAAGGACTTTCTTGCTCAACAAGATAGTATGCTATCTGGTTGCACTATATCTTAACATGTAAACAAATACTGTTTTGTGATCACATGTTGATAAAGCCCTTAGGATGAGTACTTGACTACCATGACTATGATGTAGATCATACTAGTAGGGACTGGGTAGTCGATAAGTACATCCTTCAAATGTTCCTAGTCGTGGGAGTATCGAGACCGGGCATCGGTACTCCAGAGTAGACTAGCGTATGCACTTCTTGACCCATATGATGGGCGATAGATGATCCCGTATCCATTGTTGTTTGACATCAGAGAAGGTATACTGGTGCTCAATGGAGACTGGGTACACTGGACGGACTCGCCGAGAACTCCTAGATGGTATTATACCTATCG
Source organism: Agapanthus africanus (assembly GCA_030015575.1). NCBI lineage: Eukaryota > Viridiplantae > Streptophyta > Magnoliopsida > Asparagales > Amaryllidaceae > Agapanthus > Agapanthus africanus. Next base: position 431,840,476 of record CM057337.1, read on the forward strand.
TCGGATAGCAGTTCTCTGGTGACACTGGTATAGATTAGTCTGTAGACCCGAGATCGTCATAGAGTCTGGTGTGATTCCCACTGTGCTTTGATTTCCACCATACCACGGTCAAGAGATCGTGCAAAATGGTGGCTTTTGGGTACAGTCCCGAATCACATGGAGGCAATGAGCGATAGGAGGGGTTTCATCTCTCCCGGTATTGGGGGTTGATGTTGCGCTGTGTTCGATTGGCTATAACTGGAAATCCCTGGCCAGGGTTGCTGAGATTTACTGTTAAGAGTTATCAGTAGTTTCTCGAACTGTTATGGACCTCATATTGACACGACTTATCGGTTACTAGGGTCTGACGTTTACCGCCCCTAGACTGTGATATGCGACATATCAGACGAAGAGACCGGACTGTACGGTAGTGTTACTGATTGGATTCGCAGGAGTTATAGCAGACTTGCTTTTTGATCTTCTTATCGCTCAATACCCGGTTGGCCGTTATGTTTAGCAGACCGCTTGCGACTTGTGGGTGTTTGATATAATCATCACCTACTGCCGGCGTATTGACGAGTCTTTAGAGTTCTACATAGAGCTTTCTTAGTTCATGCGAAACGGAGTAGGAGCACATATGTAATATGTGCGGGACCGAGATTAATGCGAGTATGTGATACCGCATTCTAATCTCGCGATATGTTATATCGGTCGGTTATATGATTATAGCCGGATTATTAAATCAAGAGTTGATTTAATAATTTAACGTATAATTATATATTTGATATATTAAATTACATTGACTAATATTATATGCTCACTTAAATATTTATTATTCTCACTTGTAATACATTTAACATATATATGATATATGTTTATTGTATTGTATTTCTTTTGTTGCAAAAATGTTATATATGTGCTATATAATATTGTGACATGCTAGGTTATACATGCAACATGGATTTATGAGAATTATACCATGCTATATATTATGTTTGAGTTTAAATTCTTAAGTAATTCAAAAAGGAAGAAATGAGTCATTATGAAGCTTCATGATAAACTTTGACAAAGACTTCTCTTTTTGTTTCGCTTAAGATATTTCTAAACTCAACCATGACACATATCCATGGTTAACTCTCTATAAGAGTTAGTGGATGACATACACTAACCTAGGGTTGCATTTCTAACCTCATCTCTTTTCATTATTCATCTTCTTCCTTATTTTGATCTTTGCTCTCTAGCTTTTGAGAAAAGAGAAGAAAATATTGAGAAAATAAACAATAAAGTGAGCAAAATTCATACTTCATCATCCTATAATATTAGCCATTTAGTTTAGGGTGTTTGCTTCACTAATCTACACAATTAGTGAAGAGATAGCATGAGCTTGTGTTTCCTCGACGTAGATTATCTTCGGCCTGGAAGAATTCAAAGCAAGCTTGTTCATTTCTTCATGGGAGCCTTTTCTAGAGTCCGGGGGATCGTGATCGCAGTGAAGGGACTACTACATGGAGCTATTGAAGTGAAGGACCGGTCTATAAAGGTTGTATTCCTTGTTCACTTAGATGTAAAGTGTTTACATATCTTGTTTAACCCTAAGTCTATTGTTAAGATCTTGGTTAGGGTTTGTTTAGCACCCCAAAAATTTTAAAGTAGCATGATTGATGCTTGCTAAAATCTTGTTAAGGTGCTAAGCTAACCCTACATATGTGTGATGCATCAGATTTTGCGGATGGTGCGGTCTTAGGGCAGCACATTGAAAAGATGCCACACGTGATCTATTATGCAAGTAAGAATCTGAATGATGCTCAAATTAACTATACAACTACAGAAAAAGAACCTTTAGCAGTTGTATTTGCATTAGAAAAATTCAGGCCTTACTGTATTGGCTCACCTATTGTTGTGTACACTGGCCACTCCGCCTTGAAACATTTTTTGGTGAAGATGGATGCTAAAGGTAGGCTAATACGTTGGATCCTTCTATTACAAGAATTTGATCTTGTTATTAAAGATAAGAATGGAAGTGAAAACGTTGTAGCCGACCATCTTTCGCGCATCGCTTCTTCACTTATGACCCTGCCGATCAATGATTCTTTTCCAGACGAACAAGTCTTGAATGTATTCAATGAACCTTGGTTCAGGGATATTATGAATTATCTTTCTGTAACGTTTTGAAAATCGTTTCGGTGAAATTTCAAAAAAATCGGTAAAATAAGGGGGTTTTCTGTAAAAAGTCAAAATACAAATATCTTATTATAAAAATTAAATATACATATTCTAGATATGTAATTGCTATTATTTGGTGTTTATTGAGCCGCTGGTGAAATTTCAAATTTTCTGAAAAAAAAAATATTATTTTATTATTATTTTAAGCCGTCACTAATACATTTAATTAAGGAAAATTATAAATTGGAATGGGTTGATACAAATTTTGTGCATCATGACACACTAAAACAAAATGTAACATGTGGCTTTAAAATGAATTGGACTTGTCATGTGGGTTCTTGAAATTTAGGAATGAGTTATATGAAAATTTATTTAATTAATAAAAAGACTTAATGAATATGGAAATTTGAGAAGTTCCTACACAAACCCACACACCCACACCTCACCCTCTCTTTCCCTCCCCTTGTGGCCGAGCCTCCCCCTTGGCAGCCCAAAAAAAAATGTTCACCCATTTCACTCCTAAGGTCAAGAGAAGAAAAGAAAATAAAAAAAAAAGAAAATTAAGAAAACATTAAGTAAAGAAGTTTGGGTACTTGGGTATTGGAGTTGACTAACTTTTCCTCACTCATTTTTTCCCCCATTCTCTTCCTCCTTGGCTGAAACTGCAGCAGCCCCCTCCCCTAAAATCCACTCAATTTTTGCATCAAAAAGTCCACAAAATGCTTCAAAATCAACACAAATTCAAAGCAAAATTCAAATCCAACTCCTACCCATTATTTCTTTGACTTAGCTAACATGAATCTTGGAGCAAGAGTGCAATTTAAAGGCCAAGATTTTCATGTTGGATCTCTTGAACTTTGAGGTATAATCTAAATCCTATAGTTAATTGTTGTATTAATACTTTGAATCAAGACATAATTAGTTCGTAATATTGGTTTGATTGCAAGTTTAAGATTTCAAGAGGGTGTTTTGGAATTCAAGTGAGTGTTGTATCACTTGATTTTGGTTGTAATGGGTAGTTTACCATATTAAGTTTTGGAAAATGTAAGCTAGTGGTTAGTTTACTAATTGTTGCTTCAAAAATTTGTCCAATTTCATAAATTTTGCTAACTAGGTTTTAATTAAACACACATATAATTGAGATTAAAATCTAATTAAGTTTTTCATGGCATTATTAACATTATAAATTATGGTTTAATATTTTAGTATATGCAAAACCAAGCTTAATGGTAAAATTGTGAATTTTTTACTTTAAAAAGAGTTAAAATCGATATTTTTGCAAACTAGGAATTTGGAATTTATACAAATTGATGAGTTTAATTTATGAAAGTGATTGTATGACCTAATTATGTTATTTAATGAGCATTTTGGCCATTTGAATCGTTAAAATTTGTAGATTGGTTAAAACATCAAGTTTTGAACCGAAATAGGAATTTGCGATAACTAGGTTTTTGGAAGATAAAACGATTGGTTTAATTTTATGGATTTGATGGATTAATCCCTATTTCTTATACAGTTAGTGAGTGTTGCAACCATGATTGGTACGTTTGGGTTTTTCTCGATGATTTGGCGTTTGTACGCCGACGTCGAGGGTTTTTGGGTTGATTTGTGAAAGTAACCATAGGTTTTGACCTATGTGGGATTCGTGTGTCGTTTTGGTCATGAGTCGGATTTTAATACGATACGGTGCGTTATGATATGTAGGTACCCCATGTGGACTTCGAGACGACAAGCAAGCGCGTGGCGACGTTAGCACCGGCGAACGAGGACCAGGTGAGTAGATTTATATCTACGGGGAGAAGTCGGGTGGATGGCGTATAGCACCCCCGCAGTCCGTGGTGGTGTATACGGATGCGTATACACACCAACACTTATTATATGTTATTTAGGATTAATAACGATGCTTAGGATGGATATTTGTGTGTTGGACTAATTTTAGTGTTGCGAACCCTAGGGTAGTGTTGCACACACATACACACATACATACTTGCATACATTCCTATTGATATGTGCTCATGGGATTCTTATAGTTATGTGTTCATATGGGTATGGGACTATGTGTTCACATACGGATTGAGGATGATACTTGGGATTGAGCTGAGTCGATGAGATTTAATTTGAGGCCGTGAGATCGGTGATATAGCGGGGTTCGTATCTTAGATACGACATGACGTTGTAGCGGGTCCTTGACGTAGTGTTTCACACACGTCCATGCATACATAGGCAGTATCAGTATGGTACTAGATGTAGATCAGTACCCCGATCATGATATTTGATAAAGAGGATACCAGGTGAATAGTATGATGAATGTGATATTGACCCGTACCCAGATTGGGATGCCGTACGACGGATTTACGTACGAGCTATATTGATGATTGATCCGCACTCTTGATTTGGGATGCCTGATTATAGATATGGTATCGGATATGATATTATTGAGGCGGGATCACCGACTATACATATACAGGTATGTATATGTATCGACTCAGATGATAGGCGGTTTCCTTACCTGTAGTTCAGCTTGTTAGTTCAGCCGTATAGTTTAGTGTAGTTGTTAGATTAGATTAGACTTCTTACCTATTTCAAAAACTAACGAATCGTGGGCATTTTTAAAGACAGCTCAAGGGAATCTACAGATATTTCAAAAACGACGTATCCTTTCATAAAAACACCGTAGCCCCTATTTTCAAAACCCCATGATTCATGTTATTTCAAAAGGCACCATTTGTAGGACTTATATTAGGTTATTGCAGATTAGTTATCGTTGTGTCTAGTATTCAGCTCCCGCACATTATTGTTGTTCGCTCTGCCTCGCATATTTATTTTGCTTCATATTCCATTATTGATATCACGTTGTTAGGACACCAGCACCATTACCGATGATACGTATGTACCACGTACACCTACTTGCCGGCTCACACACATCTTCATCGGTAATTGCCATGTCACGTACACTTTAGAGAATATAATTGCTTGACTTAGATTGTTAGCTAGTAGTGTTGACATGATATTAGTGTACTTCCCTTATATGTCATATTAGACATTGTAGTTATTACCTACCATTTCATGCATACTGTTATTCAGTTGTTCATGCCTAGTTCATTATCATTGACATATGCACTTGTGATGATTTCTTGAGATTTATGATATTTCTGGATTTCGGGGAAAGCCGCAAAATTTACAACTTATGATCTTTTAAAATATAAAATTTTGCGGTTTTCTAGTGATGTAAAGTGTCGTCCACCATGAGTTTGCTGTGGTTTTGGAGATCTGTGTCGAGGAGTGGAGGAATCGTCACGGGTACATGGTGGGCCCGGTATGGTATCCCGGGGCAAGAGGAATGTGGTGTTGACGTTGAGCCTGGCTGGGGAGCACTACCTACCGGTGATATTACCCGACGCGTCGGATATCCGGAGGATACCGTCGTGGTCTTGAGATGGATGGTAGGGGCCGGTCTGGACTGACGGCGCCCTAGATAATAAGATTGAGACATTGATATTTCGGGACAGTGAGATTTATGTTTTGTGTCGATGCTAGACACTGTTGATACTGATTTCATTTATGATACCTCAGTTTAAAAATACGAAGGAAATCTCACTAATTTATGAAAACAGTTTCTTCATTTACATGTATTCTGTTTCATGCATGCATACCTCATTCATATGATATATTGCTACCTGAGGCACTGACACGGGCACATGAATTTATACTCGGGTTAGATATTACCCTAGTCATTGTTATAGGCTGCCTGTTATACTTATATTTGAGGATATATTATGATCATTGACCTAGGTTGCGTTATTTATGCGATTTCTGTGCGTAGATGTTTTTCTATTCACGAGTTGGCAACTCACCCCGTTGTGCCCCAGTTTCTTGCCGGTTTGCCGTACAGGTTTCATTACGGCGTTGCGGGCTCAGTTTCATTCGGGTGACTTGCTAGTAGGTGGGTTTTTCTTGTATCGTACCCATCATTCTACCTTGTATAATATTATTCAGTTGTATCTAGTAAATTCCATCAACCAAACATGTTTTTATTGAGATAGAGACCAGTGTTGTTTATTCTTTCGACCTTAGAGTCGCTCGTTATATTTCTGGTGGTTTTGAGTCCCTTTTGAGTTTTGATCCTCGCCGTTGGCATTGTATATTATATTGCTTGTGTGGTTGTGACCGTCGATTGACGAAGAGCTAGCTCCCGCTGGGGGATGCCCTTTTTCTTGATTTCGTATACTATTCATGTTGTATCCCGTTTGGGGGCCAGTATTTACAAGGGTGACTCTGCCGAAATTTTCAGTAAATTTTTGATGTTTTAAAAAAAAACCGCATAATTCGGCTTATGCTATTGAAACTACTTGCTTTAAGTTGGTTTTTCCTGCTCTCTACTACTCTTCTTGGTTTGGATTTCTGGGTTTTCGGCTTTCTTAGATTATGAACGCCTCGAGACGTTTCGTAGTTTAAGTGCCGGTCATGTTCCGTACTTTCGGGTCGTGACACTTTCTATGGGACTTATTCCCCGTGAATGGTTGAAACAGGACAAACATCGATTTCTATCCCAAGTAAAACACTTTTACTGGGATGAACCCTATCTGTTTAAGTATTTTCCTGACCAGATCATTCGCAGGTGTGTTCCCAACGATGAATTCAAGAGTGTTCTAACTTTTTGTCATGATCAGGCATGTGGGGGTCACTTTGGTTCTCGAAAGACGGCGGAGAAGGTTTTGCAATGCGGTTTTTACTGGACGACTTTATTCAAAGATGCATTTGATCATTGCAAAAACTGTGCACAGTGTAAACACACGGGTAAGATTACCTGGAGAAATGAAATGCCATTTCAACCCATCTTGGTGGTTGAAATTTTTGACGTTTGGGGTATTGACTTTATGGGTCCTTTTCCCAACTCCTTTGAGAATTTGTACATATTGCTTGCGGTTGATTACGTCTCGAAATGGGTGGAATCTATTCCTTGTCGCACTGATGAAAAAAATGTTGTCATTAAGTTCTTAAAAGAAAATATCTTTTCACGATTTGGACAACCATGCGCTATCATTAGCGATAACTGGACGCATTTCTGCAACCGGTCTTTCGAGACTTTGATGCAAAAATATGCAATCAACCACAAACTTTCCACACCCTATCATCCCCAAACGAGCCGGAAAGCTGAGTTTTCGAACAGACAAATCAAACAAATTTTGGAGAAAACAGTTTCTAAAAATCGAAAAGATTGGTCAACCAAATTGACGGATGCTCTTTGGGCATTCCCAACTGCATATAAAACCGATCTCGGTATGTCTTCTTACAGACTAGTGTTTGGAAAGGATTGCACCTTCCGGTCGAGATTGAGCACAAAGCAATGTGGGCCATTAAAGAACTTAACTTTGACTTAAATCAAGCTTGCACCTTTCGGAAGCTGCAATTAAACGAGCTAAGCGAACTCCGCGATGAAGCTCATGATAATGTTGTAATTGTAAAGAATCGGATTAAGGTATGTCACTATAAAAACATTTTGAGAAAAACTTTTACACCTTTTCAACAAGTCCTTCTTTATGATTCACGACTCCATCTTCATGCGGGTAAGCTACGATATCGGTGGAAAGGACCTTTTGTTGTGCGGTATGTATACCCGCATGGGGCAGTTGAGGTTGAAAATGTTGAAAACGGTACATTTTTCAAAGTAAATGGACATAGATTAAAACCGTATTTTTCCACTGACCCCACGGAGGAGCTCCTATTTTTACAGGAGCCGCTTTATCTTGATTAAAATTCCTCTGTCTCACCTCCATGTCTTAAAAAATACCGTATCATCTTTAGAATGGAGGTGAGTGAAAAATAAGTTTGGGGGAGATTTTCATGATCATATTTATTGCCCCTGTTAATAAAATTCCTCCCATGCTTATAGGTGTTCGTGATCCAACAGACAGCAACAGTGAGGACACTGTTGAAAAAAAGTTTGAGGGAGGTTTGTGCTTATTTGCGCATCATTTGCATATCACTTTGTATAAGCACAAAAAATATAAAACATCTAAAAATTTAAAAAAAAGAAAAAATTTCAAAAGAAAAAAATATTTAATATTTAAAAGATATAAAAGATTAGATACAGAAAAATTACATCCAAAAGATTGGAAAAATTTAAGAAAACCAATAAAATTAGAAGTTTTCTTAATCGAACTAGTAATAAGTAGTTATGAGCCGTTGTCCTAAGGGTTAGTAAGATGAAAGAAATCACTAATCTGAGGATAAAAATAAGTCTGAAAAATAGTTCCTATTCTAAAAACCAAACATTTGAATGTTGATACCTTATTATACGCACTTACACATATCTTGAAACTCGGGATAGTCGTAGAGGATACCTTGAAACGCTCTTGTCTAAAAGCCAAAGTATGAAGAAAATAATAAATGAATAAAAGATAAAATGGTGTAGATAGTTGAACACTGGTTTTGTTATCACCAAGGCAGCATAAAAAAAATATAGTGAGGGTGCTTCATCACCTAGTGCCTTAGACCAACTGGTTTGGGAGTCACTGCTAAGCCTTAGGTGATGTAAGACGAGGAAAATACTAATATACCTAATCAGCAAGCACATGAGTAATCGGTCGGTTAGTACCTCAAGAAATATTAACGGCCGCATGAAAAATGTGTGAGCAAATCCATCTAAATATTCACCGATTAAAAAGTACCGAGGTAGATGGACAAGAGTATGATAGCTTAAATTGAATTCTCCGAGTGTAGGGATGTCTTTTACACACACTGTTGGATATAGTGCCCTCAAAGTCAATTATTGGATCATAGGTACGTGATTGCAATGATTGAGGAGGACCTATACCGGTAGCACAGTCTTACTCGAGATGAAAGTATGCTATCTGGTTTGCCTTTATCAGTCGTGTACTGGTTCAGGTGACTGATCACTATTAAACGTTGATAGCGCCCTTAGGATCTTGCTTGACTACCAACAGTATGATGGCGATCATATACGTAAGAGTTGGGTACTCTATAAGCGCATCCTTAATAGTGGTCCCTAGTCATGGGAGTTTCGAGACAGGGCATCGATACTCCGGAGTAGACTAGTGTATACAGTCGAGACCCCGACGAGGGGCCATGGCCGGTCTCACAAGCCACTGGTGTCAGTTGGATCACCTAAGACGTATACAGGTGCTCATTGGGTTATGAGTACACCGGACAGGACTCGCCGGGAACCTGCTAGTTGGTATTTATACCTAGCGTCAGATAGCAGTTCCCTGGTGACATGTGTACAGGTTAGTTCATTGATCTGAGGTCGTCATTTATCTCGTGTGAGTTCCCACTGTGCTTTGATTTCTACCCTACCACGGCTCAAAGGAGTCGTGCAAACAGGTCTTTTTTAGGTACAGTCCTGAGCCACATGGAGGCAAGTGAGCGGATCGGCAGGGGATTCGTCTCTCCCGGTATTGGGGGTGAGATCGCGCTGTGTCTAGGAGAGCCATTACATAAAGCCCTCGGCCGAGGCAGGAGATTTACTGGTAGGTACTCCAGTAGTATCTCAGGGTGTTCTGGGCTACACTCTGACACGACTTATACCTCTATTGGGGGTCAGACGTTACCAGCCCCTAGGCCCGATATGCGATACTCACAGATGAATAGCCTGGACTGTATGTATATTGTCACTGTTAGGCTCAGTAGGGTTCCAGGATGAGCTCGCTCATCGTCTTCCTTTGAGGTCAGTACATGGGCAGCCGTTACGCACTGCTAGTGTCGCTGACGTGCTTGTGGTTAAACCCACTGCCGGGTACTGATGAGTCATTAGAGTCCCCCACAGATAGTTTCCCAAGTTCGGGCGAAACGTTGTAGAGGCCGTATGGTTTTATGGCAGAGTTCGGAAAATGCACCTGCATTTATGCACGTGTCATATTTCGGGCAGATAATACTGGTGGGCTTTGGTTTAAGCCAGATCCATGTATTGAGTCGGAATATTTTAGTCTCTCGTATTCGTATTTGGTCGGAATACGGATATAGGTATGTATATACAGGTGAGGGGTATTTTCGTAATCCGTTACGAGAATATTTTAGAAGATGCGTTTCTTTTGGTTAATCATTTTTGTTTAAATGGTTAAAAGTGTTTTGGAAAGGGTGACTCATGTTAATGACTCATTTGTTCTAGTATGTTCCTTAGTGACTCATGCTAATGAGTCACTAAGTGAGTCATGATAGCATTAAATGAGGTTTGTTTTGGGTTTAGATATTTGATGGATATTTTCATAAGATATTTTTCTTTCTCCACCATTTATATATCTATTCACAACATAAGAAGAAGAAAATAAGTGAGAAGTTATTATGCTTGAGTTTTCTTTTTGCTCACTAGTTTTCTTGAGTTCACCATTTGTAAACCCTAGCATCTTCTACTACCTTCACCCTATCCCTCTCATGTGATGAGAACCCTAGGGTGTTTAAGACAAAATATTCTACTCGTTCTTTACTTCATATTTGTCATCTCTTTTAGCAGACTTGATGACCGAGTTGCCTCGGTATAAAGGCGGGAGCCCGTTTAAAGATCCGTAGATGTGGTGCCACCTCGACGAGGAGCAAAGAGATCGGAGTTGCCGCGAGGAGCGTGGGATGATGGCTAAAGACCGAAGGACTTGGATCGATCGGTATAGCCTTTCTACCTCTTTACAGTTAGTTAGTTTAGCGTTAATGGTAAGATCCGGGTTATAGTATGCGATAGCGCCAGTTAAAAAGTTTTTGTTCCGCGTTTGGCGGCAGAATGACGGCCGTGGCGCTACCGTAGACTTAAATGGTATCAGAGCTACGCCATTAACCTTTACTAACTTTTTCTAACGCATTTAAAACAACGATGGAACGAAATTTTTCAGTGTAAAGTTTCTGTCGATTTTTTAAACAGGTATAAAAATCATTTTGAGCATCTCAGAAAATCGAGCAGGCTTTTTTAAGAATTCTTGTGAAATTTGGTCGACTGACTCTACAGTACTGCCGTGGAACCGCCACACCAACCAGGGTTTGGTCGCGGTTCTGCCGCAAGTTTGGAGCATCAGACTACCATTTTTCTACAGTAACCTCCTGCATAGAAAATTGTGGTTTCTGGAATATTTCTTTTGGGCCTAGATTTTGTTACTGTACTGCAGATGTACGTGGGGCCCACTTCGGGAAGTTTTGTCGATCAAAATTTTAAACTTGTTAGTTTACAGTACTTACATTATATCTCCGATCGTGAATGTCATTCGGGCGGTAAATTATATCTAATTGCTATAGTTCTTTTAGACGGATTTGCGAACGTGACATTCGCGTTGATGTTCTGTGTTGTGCTGTGATGTTGCGGATTTGTCGTGGTTGATAGCAGTGTGAAATGGTAGTGCAGTTTGGATTTATTTGTACATTTGATATTGCGGGGCGAGCGTCTAACATGTGGACTGCCGTCACTGTCTGTTTGTATAATATTCTTTTGGGGCACGACCGGGCTGAGGTCCATGTACCTGTTGTATATATTTTTCATTTCTGTACTAGGTTTACCCCGCGACGTAGTGCATGGATAGCCGGGTTCTGGAGGGCAACGGGTCCGCATCTCATTGCTTTGAGAGGCAGAGGGGCCTCACTCTAGAATTGGGAGACTATTCGCCGCACTCGTAGGGGTACAGGTTGACCCAAGGAGGGGTGCTCAAGTTACCGGATTCCGTGAAGTGTAGGGTGGTCCATTCACTTTGCTGTAGGGGGCTGCCTCGCTTCAGGTTTTGGAAGGTAACTTGCCGCACCCGTAGGGGTCTTGGTTTCATTACACAGGCTATCCACATGACCAGGGGAACGTCGGGTTTCAGCAGCGGCTCTGTGAAACCCGGGGATCCCAGATTATCTGTATTGTTCTGTGATGCTTATTACTTTTCTGTAATGTTGCATATTATCACACCTGGAGCGATTATTGTATATTGGTATATATACTAGTAGATGTTGTATATGTTTTGCACCCGCGCTAGTCCAGTCCCCGCTCCGTCGTTAGTTAAGTAACCTAACGGGTAAAGACGGGACCCAGTGACGAATGCGGATGACATATACGTACATTTTATTTTCGTTCTTTTTTGGTGTGATTAATTGATGGGACTGCGTTGATTCTGATCAATGCACAGGAAAACAAACCTGTTTGGACGTTGTTGGAACAGTTTTAAAAGTGTTATTACAAAGACATTTTCTTTTGTTTTGCACAGTGGTGTTCGGTTGGAATATCATGCACCTCATTCGACGAGGCAAGGGCCGATATACCTTTACCGGGAGTAACCCCTTGGGCAGAAGTTTGCGTCAGGGTAATAACTTCACTATAGTTGATTACATGTTGCTTTGCATCGTGGTATTCAGTTGGAATATCCTGCACCTCATTCCACGAGGAAAGAATCGAGATCCCTTCATCGGCAGTAACCTCTTTAGCAAAGGTTTTCGCCACTATATTTTTATAAAAAGCTATCAGGTTCCTTCAGCGATATCAAGTTCATTACGTTAAAGGTTTTTCGCCAAAAACCAGCCGTATCCCAACATCATTTCTTTTGGGTATTCAGTAGTATTCAAGCTATGTATTTTGACCAAAGCCAAGGCATAGTGTTTGGTAGCTGTTGGGTATTCATTTGTTGCATAGATAGATGAGTTGGTTTGGGACAGTCGTTCTGCCGATTGGCCAAAGTCAGGGGCATGTGCGAGTGGGTTCAAATTGACAAGATAATGATGGGTAGAACTTGGTATGTGACTTATGGCATTTTGGCCAAAGTCCAGGTCATAAGAGCATGGGGAAAAAATCATATCGGGAGTTTCTAAAGAAACTGAAACTTGCCAAGTATGCGCATACCTTCTGGAGTGTGATAACATGAGTGGATTCCTTCATGTTATCAAGCGATGAGAGTTGGATCCCGATTCCCAATAATGAGTTGGTTTACTCTTCGGGTGATCCCGATTGATTCTTTTTTCAGGTTTGGAGAAGAATTTGACAGTACAGTGGGAGGTTTCCTAATTAGATAAAGTGATAACCATTCTGATCTAGGTTAGAGTGCACGCAGAGTGTTTCTTTTCTCTCTCTCTTTGGCAGCGACCTTTGACCGACCCTAGACTATGACTCAGTGACCAAGTTGACCGAACCTTCTTAAAATACTGGCTTTTGGATTGTCTAAGTTGCTTAAGTCATTGACACTCCTTCTTTTACCTTTTGCATTTCTCAGAACACCCCGTATCACTACGAACATCCACTTCAATTGGTTAGATCCATCATATGGTTATATACGAACTCGAAGGGACTTCTTCGAGATTGGATCCAGGTTAAAGAGAAATTGAATTGGTTTATTCTGTTGTCTTTTATCATCACCTTCTCTCAGGTTGCGAGGGCTCCTTAGTTTAGAAGAGTACACCTATTACGCTTATTAGATAGTATTCTTCCAAAAAATAGGCAGGTGCCGAAAGGTAGGGAATGAAGAAAACCAATTAGCCTAAGTAGGGTGTACAGAAGGTAATATGTAAAGACAATATAAAGGATTAGAAAGAGGGTAAAGTAAATTGCGACTGCTATCATTCACGAATAAACCACGTACTTCATCGCCACTCCTACTTCACCTTTGCTTTTTTCCCCAGTTCGAGAGAAATAGAATAAGGTATTATTCAGTTGTCTTTTATCATCACCTTCTCTCAGGTTACGATTACTCCTTGGTTTAGGAGAGTACACCTATTATGCTTACTGGATAGTCTTCTTCCAAACCATAGGCTGGTGCCGAACGGTAGGAAAAGAAGAAAACCACTTAGCCTAAAGGAGTGTGCAGAAGGTAATGAATAAAGACAAATAAAGGGAGTTGGAGGGATGGCAAAGAAATATACGGTTAAATTCATGAATTGGATTATGGAAGAGGCATTACTGGGAATACCAGGATACCCCTACGAAACATTTTCATGTTTCAGTTTCACTGTGCGTTGTTAAAGGAAAATTGATTTCCCGATTAGATACTTACTCCAGGGTATGTATTTACCATGTATGATTCTCACATCTGTATGGTTTTACAGATGATGAGTGGGAGTAAATTATTGAGAACTGGGTGATCATCCTCATTATATCGGAATTCATTGTAATTGGTGATATTTGAGGAAGTCGCCTGGGTTTTTTGCCGGACGGCAAGTATTTGGTTTTGAGTATCCGTTGTTGTGCACCAATTTCAAACTGATATATCTGTATGTTTATTTTTATAAAGTGAGATATAACTTTTTGAAATTATGTCCGTGACATTTACCTATATCAGTTGTCGATTGGGTAAGGAGCATTGAACAGCGGAGTAGTTCTTAACCATAAGTTCAGTTTTCAACCTACGATGCACAGGTTCTGAGTTATTCAACTCAGGGGACTCATACAGAGTATTGTATGTTGTCCAGTGTCCATCAGGATAAAGGGGTTGGTCCTCGTACTATATTCTGTTTATTTGTGACTTCTCTAGTTTTTAGACAAGTGTTTCCTAGAAATACAAGGTCTAAGTTTTGAGAAGTTATGGGTATAGGAATAAAGTAGAGAACCAGATGTCCCAAGTATCGGGATTTTTCAGAGAGATCGAAGATGTATATACTTGTGATTGGTATTCAGTTGATAGTAATGGTTTTAAGAAACTTGTTTCTCTTTCAGGTTACTCATAATTGGATGCATTCCTAAGTTGAGTAATGCTGATCGGCCTCTCTCCATTAAGTTGATATGCACTGGAGACAGCTGCATGATTTGAATCCGGTTCCAATTAAATAAGTGCCAATGTTTCTATATTGGATATAGAATGGTTCATATCTTAACGTTGTTAAGGTACAGGGAGTTGTCCGGCTTATGCTTAAAACCAGACTCTGGATAACTCAGGGCACGTTTCTGTAATGGCAGTTTGTGGGTTGGCCCAGGCTATGGCAAGAGTTGACTTTCTACCATTTGCAAGATCAATAGTGATATTGTTCTTGACTCGCCACAGTTTTAGTAAAATGGATTTTTTTCAGAAAACAGTTGTGGGAGTATGGTAGAACTGGAAGTGATTCCAGAACCGCAAACGATTACGGAAAATTTAATAGGACCTAAAGATTCAATCAGGTTTGACATTCCATTAGCCACTCCGCAGATATGGTAGGTAACCTCAGACACCCGAGAGGTACACCGGTAGCCTCAAGGACGGTGACAGGGAGGTTCTTATTTACCCAGACTTGACACTACTGTTGTTCCAGGTTATGAGACCCGGCAGGAGTTTAAGTATAGCGTCGTTCTAAACTAGCTTTAGAAGTGCACGTATATATTATTCTGCCAGAGGGTTGTTGTGGTCAGTGGGAGCAGCGGAAGCATAGTGGGCAAGGAGCTTATGTCTATTCATAGACTTGAGCAGATATAGCGGAGATAGATCATCTAATTCTGATGTGACAGTCATGGGTTTGACTTCATCAGAATAAGGGATGGATCTGTTAAGAAGGTAGTAGGGTGTGATGTCCTGGTATTTGGATAACATACACAGAATAGGATGTAAAATTCCTATACTACGATCGGTTATACTGTGGTCGTCACACAGTTTTTTTTCCACAATGGATATGGATATAATATCTGACATTCTGGTTTCTAGATCTATGGTTTTAGATCTAGATTTGGGTAGTTTCCCAATATGGGTACTTTGACAGTATTCTAATAGTATTTTAGAATAGTTGACTCCTGGCATGGTGGTGTACCTGCAGGTGATGGAGTCACCCTCTTTAAAGGTGTCTTACAGACTAAAGGGGAGAGGGATGTGAATGATTGGCAGATCACTTGCTTAGGAAATTGAGTCAATCGTGAGATGTCAAGTACCACACAAGATGTTGTTTTTGCACTAGATGCGATAAGTTTATATTAATCCAATCCTTAAGAAACATAAGGAAGCAGTTTTAGAACATAAGTGCATGTTCTACGGATTTGATGAAGGCAGCCTCCTTCGGGGGACGGTTATCATTCCAGGCTTCAAAGGTGACATGGATGACAGAGTGATTGTCAGAGTTATAGTTTTCCCTCTGACGAAGGGAGCAGTACTATAGACAGGTGGTCCTAGAGGATACTGTGGGAGGCATGGTGCAGGATACAGATTAGGTTCAGTTATCGATACAGTCTATGAAGTTTGGATTTGGAGTTCATTTATGAACTAGGTCCCATCAGATATCCAGACATATTCTAAGATAGGTATTACTCAATTCGGGAGATGGCTTTCTCCATGAACTTGAGATGAAGAGAGACATAGAAAGAAATATCGGGGCGGATCCACTCACTTAGGCTATTTCTCGAACAAAAGAGTTTTACAAACGGGCTTTGTGAAACTGATTAGTAGAGGAGTTGGGTGTTCGGTATCACACGGGCTGTGAGTATGCGACATCGCAATAATTAGCCTTAAGTGCAAGTGGGAGATTGTTGGATATAGTGCCCTCAAAGTCAATTATTGGATCGCAGGTACATAATTGCAATGATTGAAGAGGACCTATACCGGTAGCACAATCTTACTCGAGATGATAGTATGCTATCTGGTTTGCCTTTATCAGTCATGTACAGGTTCAGGTGACTGATCACTATTACACGTTGATAGAGCTCTTAGGATCTTGCTTGATTACCAACAGTATGATGGCGATCATATACGTGAGAGTTGGGTACTTTATAAGCACATACTTAATAGAGGTCCCTAGTCATGAGAGTTTCGAGACTGGGCATCGATACTCCGGAGTAGACTAGTGTATACAGTCGAGAGCCCGACGAGGGGCGGTGGCCGGTCTCACAAGCCACTGGTGTCAGTTGGATCACCAAAGATGTATACGGGTGCTCATTGGGTTATGAGTACACCGGACAGGACTCGCCGGGAACCTGCTAGTTGGTATTTAAACCTAGCGTCAGATAGCAGTTCCCTGGTGACATGTGTACAGGTTAGTTCATCGACCTGAGGTCGTCATTTGTCTCGTGTGAGTTCCCACTATGCTTTGATTTCTACCCTACCATGGCTCAAAGGAGTCGTGCAAACAGGTCTTTTTTAGGTACAGTCCCGAGCCACATGGAGGCAAGTGAGCGGATCGGCAGGGGATTTGTCTCTCCCGGTATTGGGGGTGAGATCGCGCTGTGTCTAGGAGAGCCATTACACAAAGCCCTTGGCCGAGGTAGGAGATTTACTGGTAGGTACACCAGTAGTATCTCAGGGTGTTCTGGGCTACACTTTGACACGACTTATGTTAGTTATATGTATGCCCTAGAGGCCATTACTGTACATTGGATGTATATTGTAGTGGATGCTGGGACATATATAGGTAGGACTTTCTTGCTCCACATGATAGTACGCTATCTGGTTGCTCTTTATCTTAACATGTATACTTTCAGTCTCTCTGTTACATGTTGATAAAGCCCTTAGGATGTGTACTCGACTTCCAGGACTATGATGTAGATCATACTAGTGGGGCCTGGGTAGTCCATGAGTGCATCCTTCAATGTTCCTAGTCGTGGGAATATCGAGATGGGGCATCGATATTCCAGAGTAGACTAGGGTATATCTTCTCGACCCATGTGATGGGCGATGGATGATCCTATATCCATTGGTGTTTGACATCGGAGATGGTATGCGGGTGCTCAGTGGAGACTGGGTACACTGAACAGACTCGCCGAGAACTCCCAGATGGTATTATACCTCACGTCAGATGGCAGTTCTCTGGTGACACTGGTACAGCTTAGTCTGTTGACCCGAGATCGTCATAGAGTCTTGTGTGTCTCCCACTGTGCTTTGATTTCCACCCTACTACGGCTCTACTGATTCGTGCAAACCGGTGGTTTTTGGGTACAGTCCCGATTCACATGAAGGCAATGACCGATAGGAGGGGATTCGTCTCGCCCGGTATTAGGGGTTGATGTTGCGCTATGCCCGACTGGCCATAACTGGAAATCCCTGGCCAGGGTTGCAGTGATCTACTGGTAAGTTTTATCAGTAGTTTCACACATGTTATGGACCTCATGTCAGCATGACTTATCAAGCTATTGGGGTCTGACGTTTACCACCCCTAGGCGAGATATGCGACATATCAGACGAACAGACCGGACTATACGGTAAGTGTTACTGGTTGGATTCACAGGAGTGTGAGCGGGCTTGCTCGTCGATCTTCTGATCGCTCAATACCCGGGTGGCCGTTACGTTTAGCAGACCGATTGCGGCTTGTGGGTGTTTGATATGATCATCATCTGCTGCCGGCGTATTGACAAGTCTTTAGAGTCCTACACGGAGGTTTCCTGGCTCAAGCGAAACGAAAGAGGAGCGCATATAAGATATGTGCGGGACCGAGAATAATGCGTGTATGTGATACCGTATTCTATTCTCGCGATGAATGTATCGAATGGTTGTATGTGATATAACCTAGTTATCGAATCGAGGATTGATTCGATAAGTCGATACATTGGATAATAGTCGGTTATATGCGACATGACCGGATCATTGAATCAAGTGTTGATTTAATGATTTAATGTATAATTATATATTTGATATATTACTTTATATTAACTAGTATTGGTTCACTCAAGATTGACTTTCTCACTTGAAATGCACAAGTTGTATATGTGATATATTTTTGTGCACTTGTTTTTACCATGTTTGATGATACATGCAAACTTGGGTTTGTGTAAGACTTAAACCATGTTTAGTGAATGGTTAGGGTTTCATTTCACTTATTTATTTATCTATTTATTTTTGTTTAAAAGAAAAAGGAAAACAAAATGGTTGCTTCATACAAGAAGCTTCTTGATGCTTCATGCATTTTTGACTAAGTGACCATTTTTGTCTTCATCTCCTAACCCTAACCATTCAACTAAACCCTAGTTAATTCTCTACACTAAACCAAGGTTGCAAATATGATAAGTATCATTTTATTTTCTATTTTGAAAATACTTATCATATTCTTTTTCTTCTTCTTCTTCTTTTTCAACAAGAAGAAAGCTTGCTACCATCAATGGCAACATGAGAAAAAGAGTGAGAAATCCAATTCTAAAGTGAACCCACTTCCTAATTCTTCATCCTCTACCACTTGCCAAGTAGTATAGGGTGTTTTCTTCACAAGTTTCATGACTTGGTGAAGTTGGAGCTTGATCTTGAGTTGCCTCGACGTAGATCATCTTCGGCATCGAAGTCGACGACCTAGCCCGATCATTTCTCCGACGAAACCTTCGCCAGAGTCCGGATTCCGATAGGTACAGCGGAGGGACGTCATCACGGAGCATAGGAAGTGGAGGACCGGATCTACAAAGGTTGTAGTCACCTTCCTTTAGCAATAAAGTTGTTTACTTGCTTGCCTCGCCTTATCATCTAGTTAACGATCCGTATTAGGGTTTGTAGGCACCTGAAAAAATTTGAATTGGGCATGTTTGATCTATTGTGAGACCTCATTAGTGTGCCTAGGAACCTTACAGTGGTATCAGAGCCTTGCTAGAGCCTTAGGCGATGCGTAGACGGAGTTAGAAACCCGATCGAACCCGAAACCCTAATCCATGACCCCTCTCTGTACATTTTTTCAAAACTGGGTTTTTTGCAGATTAAAAATTCTTAAAAAATTCAGCAGGAAGTTATAAGAATTATAGTGCAAAACGAGCTCCTGAATCATCTAAACCGCCGCGGAACCGCGGCAGAAGCTTGGCTTCTGCGGCGGTTCTGCGGCTGTACGGTCGCATCATTCATTTTAATTTGCACAGTAATTCCTATATTGTTGTGCTGTATTTTCTGGGAATTTTTAACTTCTACTCAAGAGTTGAGTTTTCTGGGTTGTATTGGGAGTTCGTAGATTTGATCGGATTATCAAACTTTGTCTATGTGTTTTTCCGGGTAATTTTAGAATATGTTAAAAAGTTCGACCGGATATAAATACCCACTTTTCCCCCTGCCGGGAAATTTCCAATTGTTGGATTTTTCCGTAGTTTAATCATGTTCTAAGTAGTGCAAGTAACGTGATGGTCCCTCTAGAAGACAACAAAACTTAACTCGATTATGTGACCGTCTTGAACTGCCCTTTGAAACTTAGGGTTTGGGGCAGTACGGCGTGCCACATGTGAGGCGTTGGCTTGACCCTTCTACGGCTGGACCGTTGGTACTGAGGCACGAAGTGAATGTTTTTAAACTTATTTCATGTGTTGAGCTGTTTCGGGAAAACTTGGTTGTTCGATTGTTCGATCGGAAAGTTTAACATTTTCTATTTATCCGGAATGTGATACAATATTTGGAATCCACAAGTAGTTATGAGATAACTGAATGAATGTTATAAACATAGCAGTTTAGTCTCACTTGATCGGTCGCCACGGAATTTTGATGTGATCAAAAGTCCGTCGCAATCACGTAGCGTACGTGGATACTTGCCGGGTAAACTTAATTGACAGCCTCACCCCATTGCCCCGACCAAGTGACTATAGGAGAACCCCGTCGCCGAAAGCATCCGTTCAGGTGCTCGCGGCAGTGGTGTTCCGCCTTGGTGCACTTCGTCGACGGCATCAGGGGTGCGGCCGCCTACTAAAGTTTGCGACGAGCATTCGATCGTGATGCCGGGAATCCTGTTGAATTGCCCGACTTGATATTGAAAAGTGTTTCGATAATGAGACTAAAATGCGGGGTTTATAATTGTTAGGCATGCGATGTCTAAGGAATTCATTTGGTTAGGCATGCGATGTCTAAAGAGTTTGCGGATTCTAACTGTTGTAGTTTTACACTTTCTTTTCTGTGACCGTAAGTGTAATATGTGATATCGCCGATTTCGTTGCTATATGTCAACGACAATTGGGATGTGTATATTAACTTACGTTGATGACTTGTGATGTTATGTATTGCTGGATATGTTATATTGGATCGTCGTGTTTGAATAACCGGGGGGTTTTTATGTGAGATGAGTGTTTTTCATTTTCATTCATGTAAAAACTTGTATATAATATTCTTTTATTGGGGCACTTCCAGGTTGCGGAAGATGTCACCGTTGATGTATATTATTTTCTTTTCCGCACTAGGATAGACCCAAGGAGGAGGGCACAAGTAACCGGGTTCTGGGGTCCAGTGGGAGACCATCTTGAGGAGTCGAGTCTGGGTCTCCTAACCCTAGAATTGGTCGGGTTGCTTGCCGCTCTCGTAGGGGTCTAGGGGTGTGGGATTGGCTATTCATCACGACCGTGGAATCCGTGTTTTATACTGCCTCGTATTAAAAACACGGACGTCCTAGTATATCGAATATTTCATATGATATTTTCTGCTTCGTTATCTGTGATGTGATCATGTGATTTGTTCAGATAGATATTATATATAGTATATTTGATATATTATATAGACGTTGCTTATGTTTTACACCCGCGCTAGCCCTGCCTCGCTCTGGCGTTAGTTACCTAACCTAACGGTGCAGACGGGACATCGACGCGAATGCGGATGGCATAAGCGTACGTTATATTCATCTGTGATGTTTAGCTGGACTTAAATGATTGGATATTCATTAATGAGATTAATGAAAGAAAATAAACCTAAAAGATGTTGTGGAATCGAATTTTAAAATAAAAACAGGTAGCTACAGTTCTTGCTTTGCATCGCGGTGTTCCTTGTAGAACATCCAGCACCTTATTCGATGAGGAAAGGACCGAGATCCCTTCACCGGGAGTGACTCCTTTAGCAATAACTGGCAGATGCTACACACTCGGTTTGTCTTTTGATTGCTTCTATAGTTTCTGCTTTGCACGGTGATATATATGATATATCCCGCACCTCTTTCGACGAGGAAAGGGCCGACGATCCCTTCACCGAGAGTGACCCCTTTGGCAAAACTAGAAAAGCCTAAAAAACACTCCATTTAAAACCATTTGATTCCGCAACGAGATCAAGTTCAAAGCGTTAAAGGTTTTCATAAAAAACATTCGCAACCCTCCGTCATTTTAAGAAGTAGAGTACATAGTATTCGTGTTGTGTTTGTTGACCTTAGTTAAGGCACAGTGGACGGTAGCTAAGTGATGTCATCCTACACCGCATATGATGCGATTAGTTAGGACAGTCGCGTGACTTTGTTGACCTTAGTTAAGGGTCATGTGGGTGGGTCTAATTAATCACGAAATGACGGGTAGAACTTGACTGGTACTTATGATTTGTTGACCATAGTTAAGGTCATAGGTGCTAGGGGTAAAAAGCTTTATCGGGAATTTCAAGTGTTGAAATTTGCAATGAGATTGCATACCTTCTATATGATAGTTGGATCCCGATACCCACTGCGAGTAATTGTTACTCCTGGGAGAGTTTTGCACTTTGCATTTAGCCGATCAAGTAGGTGTCTAGAAAGGTGTCAACGAGGTTACGCCTCTGGGAAAACGAGGTTTACTGTAATTAGGTCCGTGCGAAAGCACGGGGAACCTCCCTCAAAGTACCGACACTGGCCTGGCTGAAAGATTGGCGAACTTGTAGAGTGCAATTAATACCGGCTAGTCTTTCCTTTTAGGGTTTGAAGGAAGATTTGATAAAAACAGTGGGAGCCATCCTGATTAGATAAAATAATAACCAATCTAATCTTGACAGAGCGTACACATAGTGTTTTCTTCTCTCTCTCTCCAGGTAGCGACCATATCACGTCTTAATCAAGATAATAATACGGATATATTGACCGAACCCGCTTGTTATACTGAGCTGGGGAACGTTGGTCCCGCTCCAACTTATAATTGTTATAAGACAGAGCAGGAATTGGGGAATACCAGATTTCCCGTGCCGCCCAAACGAAGAAAGTGCATGTTGATGCATCAACTTCAGGTGTGTTCGTTACAAAGAACCGTTTCTCTGTATTCTCTACGTCCTGGGTATTTGATACCGGATCAGGATCCCAGATATGTAATCTGTTACATAGGGCTACAGATAGGTAGAGAACTGAGAACGGGTGATCAGTTTCATGAGACAGAAAACGGAGCAAGTGTTGCAGCCAAGTCTGTTGGTCACTGTCACCCTGTATTATCAGTACATTGATTCTGAACGAATGTTATTAGATACCGAACCTGATATACAAAATCATATCAGTCTCTTTATTATTAATGAAATGATAAAATTTTGTATTATTGGATAATGTTTTGAACATTTCCTATAACAAAAGTTGATCGGTTCAGGCACGTTATCTAAAAGCATTGATGTTCTAAATCAAACTACAGTTCTTAGTATACGGAACACACACAAGAGGAAGAGTTCAGAAATGAACGGATCCTTCTTGAGGTATTGTAGACTAGGTCATATCAATGCGACCCGACTGGCTAAGTTGCACATAGATGCATATTTAAATCTGTTTGAATTTACATCTTGTGAAACTTGCCAGTCATGTCACAGAGATAAGATGACCATAGCTCTGTTTACTGGAAACAGAGAAAGAGTTAGTGAACCCTTGGGACTGATACATGATGATGTATGTAAGGTCCCCTGTCTACACATGCCAGGACTGGTTCTTTATACTTCATTACGTTCTCTGATGATCTCTCAAGATTCAGACATATGTTCCTGTTGAAACACAAGTCAGAACCTTTTGAGGTATTCACAGAATATAAGTTAGAAGTAGAGAACCAATAAGGGAATAAGTATTATGTCCTTTGATGAGATCAAGGAGGAGAATACTTGTGCATAGAATTCCTGAACTATTCTAAAAGAGAATGAGATTCTCTCTCAGCATTACTCCTCCGTATACACCACAGCACGATGGTATATCGGGGTGGAGCAATAGCACCCTATGTTATATGGTGTGCTCTATGATGAGTACTACTGAGTTTCCTATTTCCTTTTGGGAGTTATGCGCTTAAGAAGCTGCATACCTATTGAATAGGGTTCAAACCAAATCAGTTGCCTACCACTTCATATGTGATATGGAAAGGGAAGAGCCTATATCTTAAGTTAGTTAAGATTTGGGGTTTTCCGGCCAATGTCTGAAAGCAAAATCCGGACAACCTCGAGGCAAGGTCTGTTATGTAGAACTGGAAATGTTCCAGCTATACAAACTGCAGCTGATGATTTGAAAGAACCAAAGGATTCAATAGTTACCGACGAACCTCAGCCTCTCCGCCGATCTGGTAGGGTTCCTCATCCGCCTAAGAGATACTTCGGTTTCTCGATGACAGTGGGAGCGAGGATTGCATCATGAGATGATGACCTAACTAGTTTCGACCAGGCCATCGAGAGTAGGGACTCTGTAAGAATGGCTGGATGCTTAGCGATCTGAGATGGAATTCTTTTACCCCAACAAAGTATGGACTTTGGTTGCTTTATCTGAAGGGTTAAATCCCCATTAGAAGCAAGTATATCATGAGAAGATTACTTGGTGTAAATGGAAAAGTTGAGACTTTCAAAACTAGACATGTTAAAGGTTTTCATCATTGATCAGGCATGGATAATGATGAAACCTTTTTCAGTGGCTATGCTTAAGTCTATCCAGATCCTACTTGCCACGGCTACATACTATGACTACGATATCTGGCGGTTGGGTGCCATTACTGCTTTTCTAAATAATGTTTTAGAAGAGTGCGTCTATAAGTACACAGCCAGAGGGCCTCATAGACAGTGGGAGCAGCGGAAACGTGTGCAAGATGTTTTATGTGATAAAGCAGGCATCGCGGAGTTGGAACATCTGTTTTGATGTAGTAGTCAAAGAGTTTGACTTCATCAAAATGGTAGGTGAACCTTGTATATACAAAAAGGTAGTAGGGAGTATGGTGGCGATCCTTGTAGAGTACATGGATGACATACTCTTGATAGGGAAGGAGTTTCCTATGCTACGCTCGGTCAATCTCCGCTTATCACAAGGATTCTCTATGTAGGATCAAAATGATACCTACTAAATCCTGGGTTTTGGATCTATGAGATAGATCTAAATGGATGTTAGGATTCTCACTTGTTGAAGTGAGATGGTATCAAATGATCCTGGGGAGAATCACTGGAAGTGTTCCAGGGTGATGAGAATGACTGAATGTCAGTCACAGGCATTGTCTTTACCCTCAGTAAAGGGACGGTATGTTGGAAGAGTTCCAAGCTAGATACCGTGGCATACTAGACGATTAAGGCTGGATACATCGCTACTTATGATGCTACCAAAGAGGCAGTTTGGGTATATATTGGTTCATAAGATGAACTAGATTCCTATCATTGTATGACAATGAAAGTGTGGCTTTGGCCCAGGAACCCTGGTCCCATCAGTGACCCAGACATATTCTGAGGCAACATCACCTGATCATGGAGATAGTTGATCTCCAGGGTGATCGAGGTTAGGAGAGTAGACTCAAAGGACAACACGGCGGATCCACTCACAAAGGCTTTTTCCCAGAGAGAGACTTATAGGGGATGGTTGAGTATGTGATACTACAACCACTGCTACAGATGGCCCTAGTGCAAGTGGGAGATTATTAGTTATATGTATGCCCTAGAGGCTATTACTGTACATTGGATGTATATTGTAGTGGAAGCTGGGACCGATATAGGTAGGACTTTCTTGCTCGACATGATAGTACGCTATCTGGTTGCTCTTTATCTTAACATGTATACTTTCAGTCTCTTTGTTACATGTTGATAAAGCCCTTAGGATGTGTACTCGACTTCCAGGACTTTGATGTAGATCATACTAGTGGGACCTGGGTAGTCCATGAGTACATCCTTCAATGTTCCTAGTCGTGGGAATATTAAGACGGGGCATCGATATTCCAGAGTAGACTAGCGTATATCTTCTCGACACAAGTGATGGGCGATGGATGATCCCATATCCATTGGTGTTTGACATCGGAGATGGTATGCGGGTGCTCAGTGGAGACTGGGTACACTGAACGGACTCGCCGAGAACTCCCAGATGGTATTATACCTCACGTCAGATGGCAGTTCTCTGGTGACACTGGTACAGCTTAGTCTGTTGACCCGAGATTGTCATAGAGTCTTGTGTGTCTCCCATTGTGCTTTGATTTCCACCCTACCGCAGCTCTACTGAGTCGTGCAAACATATGGTTTTTGGGTACAGTCCCGATTCACATGGAGGAAATGAGCGATAGGAGGGGATTCGTCTCTCCCGGTATTGGAGGTTGATGTTGCGCTATGCTCGACTGGCCATAACTGGAAATCCCTGGCCAGGGTTGCAGTGATCTACTGGTAAGTGTTATCAGTAGTTTCACACATGTTATGGACCTCACGTCAGCATGACTTATCAAGCTATTGGGGTCTGACGTTTACCACCCCTAGGCGAGATATGGGACATATCAGACGAACAGACCGGACGGTACGGTAAGTGTTACTGGTTGGATTCATAGGAGTGTGAGCAGGATTGCTCGTCGATCATCTGATCGCTCAATACCCGGGTGGCCGTTACGTTTAGCAGACCGCTTGCGGCTTGTGGGTGTTTGATATGATCATCATCTGCTTCCGGCATACTGACGAGTCTTTAGAGTCCTACACAGAGGTTTCCTGGTTCAAGCGAATCGAAATAGGAGCGCCTATGAGATATGTGCGGGACCGAGAATAATGCGTGTATGTGATACCATATTCTATTCTCGTGATGAATGTATCGAATGGTTGTATGTGATATAACCTAGTTATCGAATCGAGGATTTATTCGATAAGTCGATACATTGGATACTAGTCGGTTATATACGACATGACCGGATCATTGAATCAAGTGTTGATTTAATGATTTAATGTATAATTATATATTTGATATATTACTTTACATTAACTAGTATTGGTTCACTCAAGATTGACTTTCTCACTTGAAATGCACAAGTTGTATATGTGATATATTTTTGTGCACTTGTTTGTATCATGTTTGATGATACATGCAAACTTGGGTTTGTGTAAGACTTAAACCATGTTTAGTGAATGGTTAGGGTTTCATTTCACTTATTTATTTATCTATTTATTTTTGTTTAAAAGAAAAAGGAAAACAAAATGGTTGCTTTCATACAAGAAGCTTCTTGATGCTTCATGCATTTTTGACTAAGTGACCATTTTTGTCTTCATCTCCTAACCCTAACCATTCAACTAAACCCTAGTTAATTCTCTACACTAAACCATGGTTGAAAATATGATAAGTATCATTTTATTTTCTATTTTGAAAATACTTATCATATTCTTTTTCTTTTTCTTCTTCTTCTTCAACAAGAAGAAAGCTTGCTACCATCAATGGCAACATGAGAAAAAGAGTGAGAAATCCAATTCTAAAGTGAACCCACTTCCTATTTCTTCATCCTCTATCACTTGCCAAGTAGTATAGGGTGTTTTCTTCATAAGATTCATGACTTGGTGAAGTTGGAGCTTGATCTTGAGTTGCCTCGACGTAGATCATCTTCGGCATCGAAGTCGACGACCTAGCCCGATGATTTCTCCGACGAAACCTTCGCCAGAGTCCGGATTCTGATAGGTACAACGGAGGGACGTCATCACGGAGCATAGGAAGTGGAGGACCAGATCTACAAAGGTTGTAGTCACTTTCCTTTAGCAATAAAGTTGTTTACTTGCTTGCATCGCCTAATCATTTAGTTAACGATCCGTATTAGGGTTTGTAGGCACATGAAAAAATTTGAATTGGGCATGTTTGATCTGTTGTAAGACCTCATTACTGTGCCTAGGAACCCTACAACTTATACCGCTATTGGGGGTCTGACGTTACCAGCCCCGTAGACCCGATATGCGATACTCATAGACGAACGGACCGGACTGTATATATATTGTCACTGTTAGGCTCAGTAGGGTTCCAGGATGAGCTCGCTCATCGGCTTCCCTTGAGGTCAGTACATGGGCAGCCGTTACGCACTGCTAGTGCCACTGTCGTGCTTGTAGTTAAATCCACTGCCAGGATACTGATGAGTCATTAGAGTCCCCCACAAATAGTTTTCGAAGTTCGGGCGAAACGTTGTAGAGGCCGTATGGTTTTATGGAAGGGTTCCGAAAATGCACGTGCATTTATGCACGTGTCATATTTCGGGAAGATAATACTGGTGGGCTTTGGTTTAAGACGGATCCATGTATTGAGTCGGAATATTTTAGTCTCTCGTATTCGTATTCGGTCGGCATATGGATACAGGTATGTATATACAGGTGAGGGGTATTTTCGTTATCCGTTACGAGAATATTTTAGAAGATGCATTTCTTTTGGTTAATCATTTTAGTTTAAATGGTTAAAAGGGTTTTGGAAAGGGTGACTCATGTTAATGACTCATTTGTTCTAGCGTGTTCCTTAGTGACTCATGCTAATGAGTCACTAAGTGAGTCATGATAGCATTAAATGAGGTTTGTTTTGGGTTTAGATATTTGATGGATATTTTCATAAGATATTTTTCTTTCTCGACCATTTATATATCTATTCACAACATAAGAAGAAGAAAATAAGTGAGAAGTTATTATGCTTGAGTTTTCTTTTTGCTCACTAGTTTTCTTGAGTTCACTATTTCCAAACCCTAGCATCTTCTACTACCTCCACCCTATCCCTCTCATGTGATGAGAACCCTAGGGTGTTTGAGACAAAATATTTTACTCGTTCTCTACTTCATCTTGGTCATCTCTTTTAGCAGACTTGATGACCGAGTTGCTTCGGTATAGAGGTGGGAGCCCGTTTGAAGATCCGTAAATGTGGTGCCACCTCGACGAGGAGCAAAGAGATCGGAGTTGCCGTGAGGAGCGTGGGATGATGGATAAAGACCGAAGGACTCGGATCGATCAGTATAGCCTTTCTATCTCTTTACTGTTAGTTAGTTTAGCGTTAATGGCATGATCCGGGTTATAGTATGCGATAGCGCCAGTTAAAAAGTTTTTGTTCCGTGTTTGGCGTCAGAATGACGGCCGGGGCGGTACCGTAGACTTACACACACGTAGGGGTATATGATTGATGTTTGGAAGAAAGGTAGGGATGAAGAATAAAAATGATGTTTTTTTGAGGGTTGATTTGATTTCTAACATTTTTTCATGACTATTAAGATAGGGCTTGTGACAACTGAAAAGGTAGTATAGTTGGAAACTGTAATTTTCAAAGTATTTCTTTTACAATTCTTATCTTTACATGTAACTTTCACGGTGTAACATTTCAGAAAATATAAAATATTATTTTTGGAATTTAATATTAAAATAATATTTTTCCCGAAAACTGCCCGATTTGCGAAATTGGGGTTTTCGAAATAGGGTATAAATATATACCAATAATTTTTAAATAAATGAAAATTATAAAGATTTATTCATTTAATAATATAATTAAAGGATTTGGCATTTTTAAAATTTATTATATGAAGTTTTGAAAAAAAAAACGATTAGTGCACTGATAATCGCGATTATGCCATATCAGCATTTTTACAGTTTCCATGGTTAGTAGACCATGGCATGTTTCATTTTGTTACATGTTTCATTTCATTTAGGTTTTGTGTTATGGTTTATTGGTGGTGAGAAAAGAAAAAGAAAAATAAAAGTCAAAAGGGGACATAATGATTAAGGGTAGGTGTATTTTTGTGAGAGAGTGAGAGTGAGAATAATGGAGTGAGAGAGAGAAGGGGGTGCTGCCATGAGCCCTTTCCTCCACCATTTTCATCTTCTTCTTCATTTTAGTCACTGTCATCTCCTTCCACCTTCAAACCCCAAATCCATCTGCAAAACTCTATCCAAACCATATACCCCTTTTACAAAAAACGATCCCCTGTTCATGCACTTCGCATTGAACCAAGAAAAATGGGATTTTGGCAACTTTGGGACTACTAGGGTTTTGTTTGGGAGTAATCATGAGGTATATCTTTTTTTTCATGTAGAGTAGTTATGATTTCCTAGCTTTTCTTTAAGTCTAGATGTTGTTTAGTGATGGAATGGTGAACTTGAAAAATTCCAAGAGAAGGGATTGGGAAATTGGTAATGTTAGAGGTTGTTAACTAGACTTGGGTGCTGTTTAATGACCTGGAACAGAGCTTAGAAACCCAAAAACATGGATTTAGAAACCCCGACATCGGATAAATGTGTGAATTGTGAGGGTATTTTGGAATCTGGAGCAACCCGGGGACACTAGAAATGATTTTACAATTACCGGGAGTCGTGCAGGCACCTAGAAAGCTACCACTGAGACCCGAGCCCCTAACTCAAACCCCAAGCCGCAAATTTATTCAATCTGGCAGCAATTTGTGGCCAGAGTAGGGTAGAATTGATTCAGTTTGGTTCCAAGGCCTTATCTTCAGTAAATTTGACCCTCCATATATGCAAAATTGACCAACTTGGCTTAGGGTAAAATCTGGGAGCACATTGGGGTGTTTTCACTATGATTTCCGTATTTTGAAATGTTAATTCTTGATATTTCGATTTGTATTTGGTTGTTCGATGTTTGTACATCGACAACAGGGGTTGTTTGATTGTTTTTGCACTTGTAGGCCATAGGTTCTAACCTAAGAGCGCACCGTGCGCCGTATCGGTTTTCCGGATTCGATTTTAATACGCATTGTGACTGTTGATTATTGTAAGTATCTTCGCGTGGATTCCGAGGCGACGGAGCGTGGCGTCATCGACTTCGGCAAGCAAGAAGCAAGGTGAGTGGATCTATATCCATGGGGGAAGTCAGGTGGATGGCGTATAGCACCCCCGCAATGTATTGATGGAAAACTAATTATAGAATATGGTTAGGAAACCGAGATTAGGAAAATAGGGTTAGAATGAAGATAGCTATGTAACCATATTAGAAACTAGAGGATAGTTAGAAGTGAAATGTTACGACTATCATAAGATGGAGTTTAGCGATATTGCCGTTTAGGGTACTGTAGGACTAGATAGTCGAAGTAGACGCGTCATCGGAACGATACCTTTTTCTAAACCAAAGAATCGTATGTATCTTTTAAATATATACCATGAGGGATGTTATGGATTTTCAAATGATATCATTTTTCTTAAAAACACCGTAACCCCTATTTTCAAAACTACGATTCGCTTCTTTAAAACTCTGATTGTATGGTTCGGGTGTGAAAGTTAGATTAGATACTTATACTTAGTAGAGATAGAATGTTTATGTAAATTCGATTGGACGTGTGATATAAATGCGATGAAAGAATATAAGACGGATATGATGATATGATGATATATTGATATACGGATGCGAGTCGATCAAGATGATTTATACCATGCCAGTCCCCTGATGTGAGATTGTTGCAGATGTGAATCAGGACATAGGTACATAGATATATATACATATATAGAATGTTGTGAATCGTGGATGATAGGCCGTAAGAGATATTAGGCCGTACCCTCATTTGTCGTATAGGATGATAGGATCCCTATTAACTTAATGCCGCCGCACGATGATTTTCCGTGCATGATGAGTTTGACTTTATGTTTGATCCATACCCTCGATTAGAGGATGCCGTATGACGGATTATACGGTACGTGATGCTGTGAGGCTAGATGCCGATCGATAGATTCACCGACTCAGAGTTATGATAGTTACGTATACCTTATAGCTTTTAGCTGATGATTTACCTTATGCTGCATTCATGATACTATTATTGCACTGCATATACCTGTTATAGTACACCTGCACCATTATCGATGATGCGTATGTTACACGCACACAGACTGTAGGCTCACACACTTCATCATCGATAATTGCCATGTCACAACACAGTAGGATTGCTGCATTATGATATGACTCTTCGCATAACTTGCTCGCGTATATACATTGATACATCTTTATTTGCGCACGCACACATTGTATATTCATATTGGTGCACATATACATTGATATATTCATATTGGTGCACATATACATTGATATATTCATACTTGCGCACATACACATTGTATATCCACATTGGTGCACATATACATTGATATATTCACATTGGTGCACATATACATTGATATATTCATACTTGCGCACATACACATTGTATATCCACATTGGTGCACATATACATTGATATGTTCACATTGGTGCACATATACATTAATATATTCATACTTGCGTACATACACATTGTATATCCACATTGGTGCACATATACATTGATATATTCACATTGGTGCACATATACATTGATATATTCATACTTGCGCACATACACATTTTATATCAACATTAGTGCACATATACATTTATATATTCACTTTGGTGCACATATACATTGATATATTCATACTTGCACACATACACATTGTATATCCATATTGGTGCGTATATACATTGATATATTCACATTGGTGCACATATACATTGATATATTCATACTTGCGCCCATACACATTGTATATCCACATTGGTGCACAATACATTGATATATTCATACTTGCGCACATACACATTGTATATCCACATTGATGCACATATACATTAATATATTCACATTGGTGCACATATACATTGATATATTCATACTTGCGCACATACACATTGTATATTCACATTGGCGCACATATACATTGATATATTCATACTTGAGCACATACACATTGTATATCCACATTGGTGCACGTATACATTGATATATTCACATTGATGCATATATACATTGATATATTCATACTTGCGCATATGCACATTGCATATCCATATTAGCGCATATACACATTGCTACCTCAATACTTGCGCATTTACATATTGTGCCTATATTGATAACTGGTTTTATTGGAAAATTGGGAACCACATGTTATATATTAAAAACTAGAATCATTAAAAAGAGCGGTTTTCCCTTAACATGTCATATCACTTTTCCATGTTGCATGATATACGGATATGCTTACATTTCTATTATATGTCGCATACATCATGCTCCATGATTTTACGCATTGAGATATGCTATTTTCATGAGATTTCTGGATTTGAGAACCGTGGACATTTTAAAAGAGATTTTGTGTTGTTTTAGAAACCCAGTTTCTCTTGATATGATATTTCAGTGCGGCCACCATATGTTTTCTCGGTTCTAAGAGCGACATGTGAATTCCGATTCGAGGAGGTGGATGAGGCTGATTACAGGTACATGGTGGACCCGGTATGGTACCCCGTGGTGAGAGAGAGATTTCGTGTGGATGACGATGAGCCTGGCAGAGGGACTACTACCTACCGGGGATAGCATTTGGGCTCGGCGGATATCCGGAGGATACCGACCGGAGTCGAGAGATGATATAGGTGTAAGTCCACGTTGCGACCCCCGGTTCTTACGGGGAGGCGGAAACGGTATAAAATCAAATTTTTAGCGCAAGGGGCAACATGGACTAAGCAAAGCCGGGATCTTTGACTAAACTAAAACTAGCATACATAGCTAAAGAGAGTTAGCTACTCGGATGGGGGTTATACCTAGCTTGTCTTGAACTCCTTCTCTTCAAGCTCCGATGGTGGTCCGATGGCTCCTTCTCGTCGTCTCCGTACGCCGAAGATAGATCCACTTGAAAGCTCCAACCTTTAGCTCCTTCTTCGTTCTTTGAAGAAACTAGTTCACTTGGTTTGCTAAACCTAGTGAACTAGAATGAGTAGAGAGGAAATAGAATGGGATTTTATCTATGGTTCTTGATTCTCAACTCATGAGACAAGAGAACCATAGATCAAGAGAGGGAGCAAGAGGTTGAGGGTGAGAGCAAGTGGAGAGCTCAAGAACAAGAGAGAGAATGAGCAAGAAAGAATGAGCAAGTATTTTGTCTCTCACCCTCTCATAATCCAAAGCAATGATAACTCATCATATCAACAAAAGTCTTATGTGATGGTTGAAGCAACCATAACCTTATCATGTCATGCACTCATTTTACTCAAATGAACAAGCAAATAAAAGTCTTTGGCATGAAATGATAACCATGGTTATCATGATGGTCAACTAGTCAAGCCTAGTCAACCGGTCAACAAAGTCAACAAGTCAACAAAAATCAACAAGTCAACAAGGTCAACAAAAGTCAACAACCAAGTCACCATAATACTTAATTAATATAATAGTTAATCGCATATCATATTCTCAT
The DNA here is from genome assembly GCA_030015575.1 of Agapanthus africanus. Classification (NCBI taxonomy): domain Eukaryota; kingdom Viridiplantae; phylum Streptophyta; class Magnoliopsida; order Asparagales; family Amaryllidaceae; genus Agapanthus; species Agapanthus africanus. Next base: position 431,874,501 of record CM057337.1, read on the forward strand.
TAGGGTTGAGCAAAAAGTCAAAAAGTCAACGGTCAACTGTCAACAACCCTAATGAGAATCCGCTGCCTCTGCCTCCCTGTCAACTGTGCATACACACCCGCATCCGCGTTCCGAGGAACACGAATGCAAACTGGATAAATCCAATCCCATAAGGTACACTAGGATCTGGCTTAAACCAAAGCCCGCTAGTGTAAACTGTCCGGACACTGTACGTGCACAAGTGCACGGATGTGACCGAACCCTGTCGCAAAACCATGCGACCTGTCGCAATACCATGCGACCTCTACTCTTTTGCCTAAAGGCGAAAAGCTTTCTGTGTGGGACTCTAAAGACTCGACACTACGCTGGCAGTGGGTTTAACCACAGACCGCAAGCGGCACTAGCTGTGCGTAACGGTCCCCAGGTAATGCCGACAAGAAGACCGACGAGGCGAAACCCATCTGAACTCCTACTGAGCCTGAGTGTGACATTCTCCGTACAGTCCGGTCTGTTCGTCTGATACATCGCATGGCGGGCCTAGGGGGCGGTAAACGTCAGTCCCCCAATAGCGGTACAAGTCGTGCCGGAGCGAAGCCCAAAACACCCTGAGATAACACTGGAAACCTACCAGTATATCTCGTTTGCCCTGGCCAGGGACTACTCGTGTAATGGCTCTCCTAGACACAGCGCGTTGTCAACCCCCAATACCGGGAGAGACGAATCCTGTCTAACCGTCACTGCCTCCAAGTGCTTCGGGACTGCACCCAACCACTACCTGTTTGCACGACTCCTTTGAGCCGTGGTAAGGTAGTGATCAAAGTACAGTGGGAACACACTCGAGGCAGAGTGACAGTGTCAAGTCAGCGGACTAAGCTGTACTCATGTCACCTGGGAACTGATAACTGACGATAGGTATAATACCAACTAGTCAGTTCCCGACGAGTCCTGTCCAGTGTACCCGTAACCTAACGAGCACCCGCATACTATCTCAAGTACGACGTACTGACGGCTGTGGGACAGACCGTCTCCCACACTGGGATGAGAAGCGCATGCGCTGGTCTACTCCGGAGTATCGATGCCCTGTCTCGATAGTCCTGCGACCACGGACCTGCATAAGGATGTGCTTATAGATTACCCAGCCCCACTAGTGTGACGGCCATCACATCGCTGGTAATCAAGCAAAGATCCTAAGGGCTCCACTAATGTGTATAGGCGATATACAAAATATAAACACATGTACACATTGAAGTAGAAACAAACCAAGTAGCATACTACTATTTTGAGCAAGATTGTATATACAAGGTGAATATCCCAAGCATCCATTAAGTAATATACAAACCAGTATGATACAGTAATGGCCTCTAGGGCATATACACTAACAATCTCCCACTTGTACTAAGGCCATGTACTGGCGTATCGAAGACCTATCATCTCGATCAGCCGCTCGAACTGAGTCTGGGGCAGGGCCTTGGTGAATGGATCTGCAGTGTTATCTTCTGAAGCGACTCTCCGAACCTCGATCTCCTGGCGATCCACGATCTCCCTGATCAGGTGATGCCGCCTCAAGATGTGCCTGGATCTCTGATGGGACCTGGGTTCCTTCGCTAAAGCTATAGCCCCGTTGTTGTCGCAATACAGAGGTATTGGATCAACAATGGACGGAACCACCTGAAGTTCTTTCAAGAACTTCCTCATCCAGACAGCTTCTTTTGCGGCATCAGATGCAGCGATGTATTCCGCTTCCATCGTCGAGTCTGCAACGGTTTCTTGTTTGGAACTCTTCCAACACACCGCCCCTCCATTGAGAGTAAAGACAAAGCCCGACATGGACTTAGAATCATCCTTGTCACTTTGAAAGCTGGAGTCAGCAAAGGCCTCGATCTGGAGGTCTTTTCCGCCATACACCAAGAACATCTCCTTAGTCCTTCTCAGGTACTTGAGAATGTTCTTTACCGCTATCCAGTGTTTCTCCCCAGGGTTTGACTGATACCGGCTTACCACACTCAGTGCATAAGCTACATCCGGTCTGGTACACAACATCGCATACATTATAGAGCCTACCGCAGAAGCGTAGGGTATAATAGACATGCGATCCCTCTCCAAATCAGTCTTGGGAGACATCTCTTTAGAGAGGGTGATCCCGTGACAAGCCGGTAGGTTACCGAGCTTGGAATCTTCCATACTGAATCTCTTCAGTATGGTGTCGATGTACCTGGACTGTGATAGTCCTAATATCCTCTTGGATCTGTCACGGTAGATCCGGATACCCAGAATGTACGAGGCATCACCCAGGTCTTTCATGGAGAACCTGTGTGACAAGAACCCCTTGACAGATTGTAGCATAGGAATGTCATTTCCTATTAAGAGAATGTCATCCACGTATAAAACGAGGAATACTACAGTTCTCGCTACAAATCTACTATAGATGCATGGTTCATCTGGATTTTTGATAAAGCCAAATTCTTTGACCGTTTCATCAAAGCAGATGTTCCAACTCCGCGACGCCTGCTTTAGTCCATAGATGGACTTAAGCAACTTGCACACCTTTCCGCTGCTCCCACTCTGAATGAAACACTCCGGCTGGTCCATATAGACACACTCCTCTAAATTTCCATTTAGAAAAGTTGTCTTTACGTCCATTTGCCAGATCTCATAATCGTGGAAGGCAGCAATGGCAAGAAGGATCCGAATGGATTTCAGCATGGCTACTGGAGAAAAGGTTTCGTCATAGTCCAAGCCAGGTCTTTGACGAAAACCCTTTGCTACCAGCCTCGCTTTATAGGTCTCAACCTGTCCATCTACACCAATCTTCCTTTTGAAGATCCACTTGCATCCTACGGGTTTTACCCCGTCTGGAGCAATGTCCAACGTCCATACCTTGTTGGTGTACATGGACTCCATTTCGGTCCGCATTGCATCCAGCCATTTCACTGAGTCAACGCTCTGAACGGCCTGCTGGAAGCTAGTAGGCTCATCATAATCTATGATGCAATCCTCTCTATCCCCGTCTATGAGAAAACCGTAGTATCTCTCGGGCGGATGAGACTGCCTACTACTCCTGCGGAGCGGCGTAGGAATGTCTTGTTCTGTTGAACCCTCTGGTTCCACTAAACTTTCAGTAATAGTCCGTGGTTCTGGAATTTCTTCCAGTTCTACTGTGCTCCCACTTATCTGGGTTTCCAAAAACTCAGTTTCCAAGAAGTAGGCATGACGAGAAACAAGGACTTTTTGTTCCTCTTCACAGTAGAAGAAATATCCTTTGGAATTCTTTGGATATCCCACAAACTTGCACTGTACTGAGCGTGCCTCGAGCTTGTCCGCATGCTGCTTTTTGACAAAAGCTGGACATCCCCATGTCTTAATATGCTTAAGATAGGGTCTCTTCCCACACCACATCTCATATGGTGTAGTAGGCACGGTCTTAGTAGGAACTCGGTTCAAAAGGTATGCGGCTGATTCTAGCGCATACCCCCAGAATGATCGCGGCAACTCAGCGTTACTCATCATGGACCGCACCATATCCAATAGGGTGCGGTTCCGTCTCTCCGATACACCGTTATGTTGCGGGGTGTATGGAGGAGTAAGCTGAGAGAGAATTCCGTTCTCTTTTAAATAGTCCAGGAACTCGGCACTTAAGTATTCTCCACCTCGATCCGATCTTAGAATTTTAATACTTTTGCCGGTCTGTTTCTCTACTTCATTCTTATACTCCTGAAATTTTCCAAAGGCCTCAGACTTATGTTTCATCAAGAAGACATAACCGTACCTTGAGAAGTCATCCGTAAAAGTAATGAAGTAAGAATGTCCGCTTCGGGCATGTGTAGACATTGGACCGCACACGTCACTGTGTACGAGTCCCAAGAGCTCGCTCGCTCTTACTCCTTGTCCAGTAAACGGAGTCTTTGTCATCTTTCCTTTGAGACAAGATTGACAAGTGGCATACGATTGATATTCGAACGCATTCAAATATCCTTCTGTATGTAACTTAGTCAACCTTCTCTCATTGATGTGACCCAATCTACAATGCCATAAGAAAGTCTGATTTATTTCCGGAGACTTTCTTTTGTGTGTATTCTGGACGTTGAAAATCTGTGGTTGGTTTAACACGTATATACCATTACTCAATGTACCTGACCCAATCAAAACTTGATTAAGGTGAATGTTTACAACATTACTTACAAACGCAAATTCATAACCTTCTTTAGAAACTAAAGATACAGAAATGATATTACAAGTTGCGTTGGGTACAAAAAAGCAATTACGCAAAACCAAAACATGTCCATCTGACATTCCCAGGTGATAGTCCCCCACGGCTTTAGCATCCATGCTAGCTCCGTTCGCAACTTTGAGGGTCATGTCACCTGCCTTCAAAACCCTACGGTTTCTCAACGCCTGCAAAGAATTACAGATATGAGATCCTGATCCGGTATCCAATACCCAGGAAGTAGAGTTTATTGAAAGACAATTTTCAATAACATACACACCTGAAGCTGAAGCTGCAACCTGCTTCAATTCCTCTGTTCTGGCCTTCCAGGCCCTGCAATCATTCTTCCAGTGTCCTTTCTTATGACAATAGAAGCATTCTTCCTTATCCACAAGCTTCCCCGCTATCTTTGTTGCTTTACCTTTTCCCTTCGTATCCACTTTACTAACACCGCCCCTTGGTTTGGCGAGGGCCTTCTTCTTCTTTCCCTTGGCTTTCGCCTTGGACCTAGAAGAAGATGATCCTCCTACAAACAAAGTGGATGTATCCCTACCTTTCTGTAGGGTGCCCTCTGCGCTCCTCAGCATGTTGAGGAGCTCTGAAAGTTCAACCTCTTTTTCTTGTAAGTTGAAGTTCAGTATAAACTGGGCGTAAGTGGAAGGAAGGGACTGGAGAACTATATCCGTATATAGCTCACTCTCCAATGTGATCCCTAGGTCAGCGAGCTCCTCAATGAAGCCGATCATCTTTAGCACGTGCTCGGCTACTGATGATCCGACGGCCATTCTTGTCGAAAATAACTTTTTCGACGCTTCGTATCTTGCGATACGTGATTGCTCTCCATACAGTTCTTTTGTATGAAGCAATATGGATTCCATGTCCATATTCTCATGCCTCCTCTGATGTTCGTTGTCCATCAAGGCAAGCAGGAGGCACTTGGCCTTCGCGCTATCAATCTCCCAAGTCTTGCGGATTTCCTTATCCGCGACGCTGGAAGTTGGACCAGGGACAGGGGGAGCTTTGGTGGTAAGAAGATACCCCAGCTTGTCATAAGTGATTGCTATCTTGACATTCCTGACCCAATCTTTGTAGTTTGGCCCTGTCAGTTTGTTTTTATCTAGGAGTAACTTAAGTCCAGTCATGTTGATTGGTCGCTGCAATTAGGAGAGAGAAGAAGAAACACTCAGCATGATGCTTTTGCAAGTTTAGAGTGGTTTTTAGTTTGTCTAAACAGGATGGCTCCCACTGTTTCTCGAATCCCTCCTCAAACCATAAAGGAAGAATTAGCCGGGATCAATCCCACCGCACAATACTTGCTTAACCGTTCAGCCAGGCCGGTGTCGGTACTTCGAGGGAGGTTTTCCAACGCTTTCGCGAAGTTCCTTAATTAAAGAACCTCTTTTCCCTGGGGGCGTAGCCCCGCTAACACCTTTCTAGGCACCTACTAGGTTTATAGCATTGATCGATTAGTGAGAAATTTCCCGAGGAGTAGCATATACTCACAGTAGGATCGGGATCCAAATATCATTGCGTGACGAAACTGAAGGAATCCTACCAGAATCATCACACTCCAAATGGTATGCAAATCTAGCAAGTTTCAGTACTTATGAAACTCCCGATGTGGATTTTTGCCCCATGCTCTTATGACCTTGACTTTGGCCAACAAATCATAAGTCACATGTCAAGTTCTGCCCGTCGTTCTCCAGGTTAATTTGAATCCACCCGCACCTACCCTTGACTTTGGCCAACAAGGCAGTACGACTGTTCCAAACCAACGCATCTATCTATGCTGCACATGAATACCCAATAGCTACCAATCACTGTGCCTTGACTTTGGCCAACAAACACAGCTTGAATACTATTGACTATTTATGTGAAACGACGGAGGGCTACGGATGGTTTTGGCAAAACCGTGAACGTAGTGAACTTGATTTGGTCGATGGAACGAGATAGCTTTTAAAAGGAGTGGCTCAAGCTCCGTATTTAAAAGTTGTTTTGAAAAGAACCGAGTGGTTTTTCGAAAGTGTTCCAACGACTTTAACTTGGTTTATTATCTTGCATTAGTTCTTTTAATGCGTGATATTCTTGCATTAGTTCTTTTAATGCGTCCCATCATTTAATCCTACCATTGCAGAAAACAACCAAAATATGACGTACGCTTATGCCATTCGCATTCGCCACTGGGCCCCGTCATTACCCGTTAGATTACTTAACTAACGACAGAGCGGGGGCTGGGCTAGCGCGTCTGTAAAACATAAGCAACGCCTAAATAATATCATATATAGATATACTGCAATGATAAACATTTCAGATCACAGATAAATACATTGGATATACTAGCAATCTGTAATTTGTACGAGCCTGTAACAAAAACAGATAACACGGTCGCGGTGAATAGCCAATACCCCACCCAAGACCCCTACGGGTGCGGCAAACTACCCGCCAAGTACCCGAAGCGTAGCAACCTCCCTCATCTCCATGAGTAGGCCACTCGACACTTCGGCATACCCGGTAGTTTGTGCACCCCTCCATGGGTCTATCCTAGGAGCAAAAACAGTAAAAAGAAATTATACAATGACGGCTACAACCCCGACCCGGTTGTGCGGCCATACAAATAATTATTACATCAATTTACAAATTTACATGAATTGCAAGAAAAGAAAACTCTCGTCTCACAACCCCCGGCTATTCACCCGCGACAATCCAACATATTTATATACACATTCCAATATCAAACACAGATCATGTATAACCCCGACCAATCGACTTATAGCGATTAGCCGACATTCAATACATGCAAGCATCACAGATATAACCATCATAGTCAAAGTGCAGTGAAGTTCGGAAAAATACGGAATTATAGGACCCCAAAAGGAAATTTCTTTTCTGGAAAATCTGGGAACATATAATATATTTCAAAAATCCCAAAACCAACACAGACACATACTGCACGAAAAACGATGCAGAGAAGACGACAAACCGCGGCGCTTCCGCGGCACATGCCTACCTAGTGCGGCGGAAGCGCGGCGGTTTGAACGAAACAGTGGACCGTTTTTCATGGGTGTTCACACAAAACCCTGAGCCGAATTTAGGAGTATAAAGTTTTTCATTTTGACCAGAAAAAATTTCAACAGAAACTCAGGTTTTGTAAAAGTTAGGTTTTTGGATTTTTTTCGGTTCCGAACTTCGTTACACTTTACTACCAAGCTAGTTTAAGTTTAGTTAGGCTCTGATACCACTGTAAGTCCACGTTGCGACCCCCGGTTCTTACGGGGAGGCGGAAACGGTATAAAATCAAATTTTTAGCGCAAGGGGCAACATGGACTAAGCAAAGCCGGGATCTTTGACTAAACTAAAACTAGCATACATAGCTAAAGAGAGTTAGCTACTCGGATGGGGGTTATACCTAGCTTGTCTTGAACTCCTTCTCTTCAAGCTCCGATGGTGGTCCGATGGCTCCTTCTCGTCGTCTCCGTACGCCGAAGATAGATCCACTTGAAAGCTCCAACCTTTAGCTCCTTCTTCGTTCTTTGAAGAAACTAGTTCACTTGGTTTGCTAAACCTAGTGAACTAGAATGAGTAGAGAGGAAATAGAATGGGATTTTATCTATGGTTCTTGATTCTCAACTCATGAGACAAGAGAACCATAGATCAAGAGAGGGAGCAAGAGGTTGAGGGTGAGAGCAAGTGGAGAGCTCAAGAACAAGAGAGAGAATGAGCAAGAAAGAATGAGCAAGTATTTTGTCTCTCACCCTCTCATAATCCAAAGCAATGATAACTCATCATATCAACAAAAGTCTTATGTGATGGTTGAAGCAACCATAACCTTATCATGTCATGCACTCATTTTACTCAAATGAACAAGCAAGTAAAAGTCTTTGGCATGAAATGATAACCATGGTTATCATGATGGTCAACTAGTCAAGCCTAGTCAACCGGTCAACAAAGTCAACAAGTCAACAAAAATCAACAAGTCAACAAGGTCAACAAAAGTCAACAACCAAGTCACCATAATACTTAATTAATATAATAGTTAATCGCATATCATATTCTCATTAGGGTTGAGCAAAAAGTCAAAAAGTCAACGGTCAACTGTCAACAACCCTAATGAGAATCCGCTGCCTCTGCCTCCCTGTCAACTGTGCATACACACCCGCATCCGCGTTCCGAGGAACACGAATGCAAACTGGATAAATCCAATCCCATAAGGTACACTAGGATCTGGCTTAAACCAAAGCCCGCTAGTGTAAACTGTCCGGACACTGTACGTGCACAAGTGCACGGATGTGACCGAACCCTGTCGCAAAACCATGCGACCTGTCGCAATACCATGCGACCTCTACTCTTTTGCCTAAAGGCGAAAAGCTTTCTGTGTGGGACTCTAAAGACTCGACACTACGCTGGCAGTGGGTTTAACCACAGACCGCAAGCGGCACTAGCTGTGCGTAACGGTCCCCAGGTAATGCCGACAAGAAGACCGACGAGGCGAAACCCATCTGAACTCCTACTGAGCCTGAGTGTGACATTCTCCGTACAGTCCGGTCTGTTCGTCTGATACATCGCATGGCGGGCCTAGGGGGCGGTAAACGTCAGTCCCCCAATAGCGGTACAAGTCGTGCCGGAGCGAAGCCCAAAACACCCTGAGATAACACTGGAAACCTACCAGTATATCTCGTTTGCCCTGGCCAGGGACTACTCGTGTAATGGCTCTCCTAGACACAGCGCGATGTCAACCACCAATACCGGGAGAGACGAATCCTGTCTAACCGTCACTGCCTCCAAGTGCTTCGGGACTGCACCCAACCACTACCTGTTTGCACGACTCCTTTGAGCCGTGGTAGGGTAGTGATCAAAGTACAGTGGGAACACACTCGAGGCAGAGTGACAGTGTCAAGTCAGCGGACTAAGCTGTACTCATGTCACCTGGGAACTGATAACTGACGATAGGTATAATACCAACTAGTCAGTTCCCGACGAGTCCTGTCCAGTGTACCCGTAACCTAACGAGCACCCGCATACTATCTCAAGTACGACGTACTGACGGCTGTGGGACAGACCGTCTCCCACACTGGGATGAGAAGCGCATGCGCTGGTCTACTCCGGAGTATCGATGCCCTGTCTCGATAGTCCTGCGACCACGGACCTGCATAAGGATGTGCTTATAGATTACCCAGCCCCACTAGTGTGACGGCCATCACATCGCTGGTAATCAAGCAAAGATCCTAAGGGCTCCACTAATGTGTATAGGCGATATACAAAATATAAACACATGTACACATTGAAGTAGAAACAAACCAAGTAGCATACTACTATTTTGAGCAAGATTGTATATACAAGGTGAATATCCCAAGCATCCATTAAGTAATATACAAACCAGTATGATACAGTAATGGCCTCTAGGGCATATACACTAACAATAGGCCGATCCGGACTGACGTCGCCCGTGGGCCGATCCGGACTGACGGATCCCGATATATAAGGATTTACGTACCGATGCTGGGCACGGTTTTCATGATGTTTTCGAGTGTCGATGCTAGGCACTCAGGTACCATGATTTTTGATGTGTCGCGAGGGACACACATTGATTTATGTCATCATGCTTACATGCATACTTACACTGATTATATAGTTGGACGAGATCCACATGCATACATACACTGATTATATCGGTGGACGAGATCCACATGAATACATGCATTGATCATTACTATTGGATGTTATCTGCATGCATATAGGTATTGACAACCCTGTTGGCACATATACAGACCCGGTCACCCTAGATATCATAGTATTACCTGTATGATATAGTTGACTTAGGAGTCGTTGTTTATTCGATTTCTATCTGTTGATATTTTTCTACTCACGAGTTGGAAACTCACCCCCGTTGTGCCACAGTTCTTGCACGTTGACCGCTTGGATCAGTAGCGGCTTCGCTGGCACAGAGTTGCATTCGGGTGTATTGCATTGGATGGTGGGACATTCGTATCGTACCCACTCTTGTATCTATATTTCTTATTGTATCCAGTTAACTCCTTCAATCAAAACTTGTAAATTGTGTAAGTAATGAGACTTAGTGAGATTGTGATTGTGAGACTTAGAGCGAGGGGTTGTTCGCTACTTGTGGTTTGATATCTTGCTTATTTACTTATCTTTTGTGGTGAACTTCGCCGTTGGGCATCGTATACTCATTTATATCGTGGTTGTGATCCGTCGTTTGGCGAAGAGCTAGCTCCCGCTTGGGGATGCCATTATTCTTATTATGTATTTGCGGTTTTGGATCAAAATATACAAAGGAGGTGCTGCCAAAATTTTTAAAAGACGAAACATGTTTTCAAACTAGTAAATTTCACTTGCATCATTCATGTTCCTTTTCTATGCATTAAGAAAACTTGATTTCATTATACCTTTATTTCAAAACCTCACATCCTTTATTTTCTTAAAAGGTTTAGATTTCTAGGTTTCAGCTTACTTGAATTCCGTTACGCCTTTAGACGTTGCGTGATTCAAGTTCTGGTCACGAGCTAATATTTCAGGTCGTGACAAAGTTGGTATCAGAGAGCTAGGTTTAACCTTGTTCGAGTCTATGTTTGACTATGCAGAGTCTAGGGCGGGTGTGTATTTCGGAACCTAGGCTTGACCTTACAGAACTTAGACTTGAACGGGGGGTATTAGACCCGAACATTCGTTTCATAGGCTGACCCTGATTGATGGAGTAGATAGCTTGAGTAGAGTGACGTACCGTACGTATGTTCCACGGCATATTTATGATACGATACTCCACTTAAGAAACCTTAGGATGTACATATTTTTGAGACTATTGATTCTCTTCATATCCATGATTATACATCCATTGGAGATCCTTGATTTTATTTGTTTCCATGATCATACTTTCATTGATGATGTTCCTTCTTATGATCATGTATCCATTCTGGATCTGTCGTTTCCTCTCATGCCGTTGATCTGCTTTCTTCGATACTCGATTGAGGTTCCTGTCACCATGGTCTGAGCGCAATTTGAGCTGCTGCTAGTATTGCGGTCAGGGCGAGCTCGTTTGGTACGAGGGTTGACCATTGTGTTTTTCTGGTGACATGGGAACGTCTCGATGTAGTGTGGTGTTGTGACCACCTGTTGAGGCGAGTGTTTGGTTTTACACCTGATGATCGGGCCATTGTCAGAGCTGCCAGTTGATAGAGGACTGTTGATGTACAACATACCTCAGAGATTTTGATGTCGCCTACCGTGCAGACAGGTGACCCAGCTGTTGCTCAGATGACGTGATGTCGCTTCCAGAGCTTACGAGCTAGGATCGCCGGAGCTTCCAGGAAGAAATGCGACAGATGATAGATAATCTACCCCGATTTGAGAGACGAAGGTGATTCATCAGATTGATGCACCGAAGCAGGACAAGTTGAGTTGAAAATTTCCAGTGTGGACAGAATCTTACTCAGACCTAGAGTAGACCGATCCAGAGATGACCTTCGGAGTATCGCCTTCCCTGGAGGATTAAGGCGTTGTTTAGCGTGCAGGCGAAGAATATTCACATATTGTATAGGCGAAGCTAAAAAGTTCGGACGAGTGTCAGAAACCCATTTTTCCCAAGTTTAAAGTGTTCGGAGGAACATGCAGGTAATTCTGTAGACCCTCTAGAAGAATGAAACCCTAACTCGACTTGATGACAATGGAACCGCTTTGAACCTTAGGATTTATGGAAGTTTAGCGGTGCCATCAGTGACACTTGGGTTTTCCCTTCTACGGTTGGTCCAGAGGTACTATAGTATGTGCTAGCTATTTTTAGACTGTGCTCAGGTGCTGAGCCTTCAGGAAATTTTGGGACCTTGATGACTCGATCGAAAAGTTTGACGCCGTCCGGATACCATGTGATAAGAGATCAGTAAGCTGACCAGCTTTGGATAGAGGTCCTCACCCAGAGGTGTTATGAGTTGATCGAGAACGGACGAGTATTGAGTGTTCCTCCGATGGTTGGGGCGAGTTCCCGAGGACGTATTCAGCCAGATATCTTCTATCGAGTGATGAAGATACCGAGTTCGTGACTTCGAGTCCATGTGAGAGACTTCGGATTGACCGTGGCCGAGAACAGTTGCAGTGCGCAGATAGCATGGCGTGACGTCATAGTGGACGACGATAAAGATAAGTGGAACCAGAGGTTCGTGCGAGACGGTAACGAGCTGTCATTACTCCCTGTCGAGACTAGAGACCTGATACGCTTACAGAGGCATTGGGGTACGGCCAGTTCCGAGGAAATGTGTGCGGAACACGCAGATGTCCAGAAAACCAAAAAGGATTATGTGAGAGTACCAGCCTCTCTACAGTTCGACATAGGTGAGATCGGAAGAGACCTTGAGTAGGATTCCTTCCAGGACACTGCTGCAATAAGATTTGCACCCAGGATCAGATGTGTCACATGTATTGAGAGGACCAGAGGCCGATGCCAGTAACGTGCTGCTTTACGATTGGTAGTGATGAATGACCGGGAGATGACCAGAGAAGTGCTAGAGCGGAATCGTTCCCGTTAGCACACCTGACAGGGCCGATGAGCCGATGGATTGCGAGATTGGTAATCCGAGGAGAAGATAAGTACCCAGAGACAGAGGGCGCCAGACCATGAGAAGGAGGCGATCGGATGTTCTTGCCTTGCCAGTTTTGGACGCACCGACTTTTTTCGACATTGTAGTAGGTGTACCTCGATGTCCTTTGTTGCGATTGGCGTTTGTGATCTGAGTATCATGCTTATATTGCTTGGATTTGAGTCTTGATGATGAGTTTTTGTTAGTTATATGTATGCCCTAGAGGCCATTACTATACATAGGATGTATATTGTAGTGAGTGCTTGGACATATATAGGGAGGTCTTTCTTGCTCGACATGATAGTATGCTATCTGGTTGATCTTTACCTTAACATGTACACTGATTGTCTCTCTGTTACATATTGGTAAAGCCCTTAGGATGTGTACTTGACTACCTGGACTATGATGCGGATCATACTAGTAGGGACATGGTAGTCTATAAGTACATCCTTCAAAGTCCCTAGTCATGGGTATATCGAGACGGTGCATCGATATACCAGAGTAGACTAGCGTATACCTTCTCGACCCATACAGATGGGCGATGGATGATCCCATATCCATTGGTGTTTGACATCAGAGATGATATGCGGGTGCTCAGTGGAGACTGGGTACACTGGACGGACTCGCCGAGAACTCCCAGATGGTATTATACCTTACGTCAGATGGCAGTTCTCTGGTGACACTGGTACAGAGTAGTCTGTTGACCTGAGATCGTCATAGAGTCTTATGTGGTTCCCACTGTGCTTTGATTTCCACCTTACCACGTCCAAGAGGGCGTGCAAAACGGTGGTTTTTGGGTACAGTCCCGAATCACATGGAGGCAATGAGCGATAGGAGGGGATTCGTCTCTCCCGGTATAGGGAGTTGATGTTGCGCTGTGTTCGATTGGCTATAACCGGAAATCCCTGGCCAGGGTTGCTGAGATTTACTGGTAAGTGTTACCTGTAGTTTCTCGAATTGTTATAGACCTCATATCGACACGACTTATCGAGCTATTGGGGTCTGACGTTTACCACCCCTAGGCGAGATATGCGATATATCAGACGACGAGACCGGACTGTACGGTAAGTGTTACTGGTTGGATTCACAGGAGTGTGAGCGGGCTTGCTCGTCGATCTTCTGATCGTTCAATACCCGGGTGGCCGTTACGTTTAGCAGACTGCTTGCGGCTTGTGGGTGTTTGATATGATCATCACCTGCTGCCGGCGTATTGACGAGTCTTTAGAGTCCTACACAGAGGTTTCCTGGCTCAAACGAAACGAAATAGGAGCGCATATGAGATATGTGCAGGACCGAGAATAATGCGTGTATGTGATACCGTATTCCATTCTCGCGATGGATGTATCGAATGGTTGTATGTGATATAACCTAGTTATCGAATCAACGATTGATTCGATAAGCCGATACATTGAATATTAGTCGATTATATGCGATATGACCGGGTCGTTAAATCAAGTGTTGATTTAATGATTTAATGCATAATTATATATTTGATATATTACTTTGCATTAACTAGTATTGGTTCACTTTAAATGGATTTTCTCACTTGTTGTGCACATTGTATATGTGATATATTTTTTTGTGCACTTGATTGTATCATGTTTGATGATACATGTAAGTTTGGGTGTATGTTTGGTTTAAACCATGGTTGGTTAATGGTTAGGGTTTCACTTGATTTATTTTCTTATTTATTTATTTATGTATTTATTTCTTTTTGGCAAATGAAAAGAAAATGGTGGCTTGATTTGTTTTCTAGTTGAAGCTTCATGAAGCTTTGACCAAGTGACCATTTTGTCTTCATGCTTAACCCTAACCCTTCAAACTAACCATGATATTTTCTCTACACCTAACTATGGTTTGTATATGATAAGTATCCATATTATTTTCCTTTATCATAATACTTATCATATCATTATCATCTTCTTCTTCTTCTTCTTCATGAAGAAAGCTTTCTACCAACAATGGTGAAATGTGAAAATGAGTGAGAAATCCAATTCTAAAGTGAACCCACCTCCTATTTCTTCATCCTCTACCTCTTGCCAAGTAGTATAGGGTATTTTCTTCACAAGTTTCATGACTTGGTGAAGTGGGAGCTTGATCTAGTGATGCCTCTGTTAGTTGTATATATGTCCAAGCATCCAATATAATATACATCATCTGTACAATACTGGCCTCTAGGGCATACATACAACTAACAATCTCCCACTTGCACTAGGGCCAGCTGCTGTAGTATCGCATACCGAGCATCCCGAAGAGTCTCTCAAACTGTATCTGGGGAATGGCCTTCGTGAGTGGATCCGCCGTGTTGTTCTTCGTGTCAACCCTCCTGACCTCGATCTCCCGGCGATCAACTATCTCCCGGATCAGGTGATACCGCCTCAGAATATGCCTGGATCGCTGATGGGACCTGGGTTCCTTGGCCAAAGCTACCGCTCCATTGTTATCGCAATACAAAGGTATTGGATGCTCATTGGATGGAACCACTCCAAGTTCAGTAATGAACTTCTTGATCCAGACACCCTCTTTAGCAGCTGTTAGTTATATGTATGCCCTAGAGGCCATTACTGTACATAGGATGTATATTGTAGTGGATGCTGGGACATATATAGGGAGGACTTTCTTGCTCGACATGATAGTATGCTATCTGGTTATCCTTTACCTTAACGTGTATGCTGATTGTCTCTCTGTTACATGTTGGTAAAGCCCTTAGGATCTGTACATGACTACCTGGACTATGATGCGGATCATACTAGTGGGGACATGGTAGTCCGTAAGTACATCCTTCAAAGTCCCTAGTCGTGGGTGTATCGAGACGGGGCATCGATATACCAGAGTAGACTAGCGTATACCTTCTCGACCCATACAGATGGGCGATGGATGATCCCATATCCATTGGTGTTTGACATCAGAGATGATATACGGGTGCTCAGTAAAGACTGGGTACACTGGACGGACTCGCCGAGAACTCCCAGATGGTATTATACCTCACGTCAGATGGCAGTTCTCTGGTGACACTGGTACAGAGTAGTCTGTTGACCCGAGATTGTCATAGAGTCTTGTGTGGTTCCCACTATGCTTTGATTTCCATCTTACCACGTCCAAGAGGGCGTGCAAAACGGTGGTTTTTGGGTACAGTCCCGAGTCACATGGAGGCAATGAGCGATAGGAGGGGATTCGTCTCTCCCGGTATAGGGAGTTGATGTTGCGCTGTGTTCGATTGGCTATAACAGGAAATCCCTGGCCAGGGTTGCTGAGATTTACTGGTAAGTGTTACCAGTAGTTTCTCGAAGACTTATAGACCTCATATCGACACGACTTATCGAGCTATTGGGGTCTGACGTTTACCACCCCTAGGCGAGATATGCGACATATCAGACGATCAGACCGGACTGTACGGTAGTGTTACTGGTTGGATTCACTGGAGTGTGAGCGGGCTTGCTCGTCGATCTTCAGATCGCTCAATACCCGGGTGGCCGTTACGTTTAGCAGACCGCTTGCGGCTTGTGGGTGTTTGATATGATCATCACCTGCTGCCGGCGTATTGACGAGTCTTTAGAGTCCTACACAGAGGTTTCCTGGCTCAAGCGAAACGAAATAGGAGTGCATATGAGATATGTGCGGGACCGAGAATGATACCAGTATGTGATACTGTATTCGATTCTCGCGATATGTGACATTGATCGGTTATATGCGATATAGCCGGGTTATCGGATCAAGTGTTGATTCGATAAGTTGTTACTGTTGATATTAGTCGGTTATATGCGATATGACCGGATCATTAAATCAAGTGTTGATTTAATGATTTAATGCATAATTATATATTTGATATATTTCTTTGCATTAACTAGTATTGGTTCACTTTAAATGGATTTTCTCACTCGGATTGTACACATTGTATATGTGATATACTTTTGTGCACTTGATTGTATCATGTTTGATGATACATGTTTACTTGAGTTTGTGTAAAGATTAAACCATGGTTATTTAAATGGTTAGGGTTTTGTTTTTCATATCTATTTATTCATTTATTTATTTATTTTCTTTTTGGAAAATGAAATGAGAAGAATGGTGGCTTTCTTTGTTTGTAGTTGAAGATTCATGAACCTTTGACTTTGTCCACCATTCTTATCTCATGCTTAACCTAACCATTTGATTTAACCCTAGTTTAATCTCTACACTTGACCATGGTTTAGATTATGATAAGTTTTGATTTTTCTTTTCTTTTTTAATTAACTTATCATAACAATTTCCTTCTTCTTCTTCATTTCTTCAAGTGAAGAAAGCTTGCCTCCATCAATGGCAAGTGATGAAAAAGAGTGAGAAATCCAAATCTAAAGTCTACCCACTTTCTATTTCTTCATCCTCTACCTCTTGCCAAGTAGTAGAGTGTGTTTACTTCACAAGTTTCATGACTTGGTGAAGTTGTGAGCTTGATCTAGCGATGCCTCGACGTAGATCATCTTCGGCATGGACATCGACGACCTAGCTTGCCCATTCTCCGATGAAGCCGACGCTAGAGCCCGGATTTGATTTGGACAGCGGAAAGGACCTCATCTCGGAGCCGTGGAGGTGGAGGACCGGATCTACAAAGGTTGTATTTCCGTATCTCTTAGTTAATTGTTAACTAGTTAGCTTTTTCGCCTAGATTTCTAGCAAACGATCCGTAGTTTAGGGTTTCTCGGCACCGTAAAATTTTATAATGGCATGTTCGATGCCTTGTGAGACTTCATTAGGGTGCCTAGGAACCCTACAGTGGTATCAGAGCCTAGTTAGAGCCTTAGGCGAAGTCTAGACTGATTTTGAAGTCCGAACGACCCAAAACCGAAACCCAAAATATGCTCTCTGTTCAATTTTTAAAAATGTGGATTTTTAAAGATTAAAAATATCCAGAAAATCAAGCAGGGTTTATTATGAAATACTGTGCAAAACGGAGCTGCAACTCCGTCATGACGGCGCGGAACCGCGGCCTAAGCCCACGTGGCGTGGCGGTTCCGCGGCGAGACTGTAGACTCTTTGACTTTTCTTTGCACAGTAATTCCTATTTTCTGGAGTTGGATTTTCTGGGAATTTTTAATATTTATTCAAGAGTTGAATTTTCTGCAGTTGTTTTGGGGATTCGGTGTTTCGATCGGAGTATCAAATTTTGTCTATGTGGCTTTCCGGATAAATTTTTAGAATATGTTAAAAAGTTCGACCGGATATAAATACCCAATTTTTCCCCTGTCGGGAAATTTCCAAGTGTTGGGTTTTTCCGAAGTTTAACGACGTTCTAAGTAGTGCAAGTAACTCGATGGACCCTCTAGAAGACAACAAACCTTAACTCGATTATGTGACCGTCTTGAACTGCCCTTTGAACCTTCGGGTTTGGGGCAGTACGGCGTGCCACATGTGAGGCGTTGGCTTGACCCTTCTACGGCTGGACCGTTGGTACTGAGGTACGAACTGAATGTTGTTAGACTTATTTCATGTGTTGATCTGTATTGGGAAAACTTGGGTGTTCGATTGTTCGATCGGAAAGTTTAACATTTTCTACTTATCTGGAATGGGATACAATAATTGGAATTCGCATCAGTTATGAGATAACTGAATGAATGTTGTAAATCTAGCAATTTAGTCTCACTTGATCGGTTGCCACGGAATTTTGATGTGATCAAAAGTCCGTCGCAATCACGTAGCGTACGCGGATACTCGCCGGATAAAATTAATAGACAGCCTCACCCCATAGCCCCGACCAAGTGACTGTAGGAGAACCCCGTCGCCGAAAGCATCCGTTCGGGTGCTCGCGGCAGCGGTGTTCCGCCTTGGTGCACTTCGTCGACGGTATCGGGGGTGCGGCCGTCTACAGAAGTTTGCGACGAACATTCGATCAGACTGTCGGGAATCTTGTTGAATTGCCCGACTCGATATTGAAAAGTGTTTTCGATAATGAGACTAAAATGCGGGGTTTATAATTGTTAGGCATGTGATGTCTAAGTAATTTATTTGGTCAGGCATGCGATGTCTGAGGTGGTTGCGGATTCCAACTGTTGTAGTTTTACACTTTCTTTTCTGTGACCGTAAGTGTAATATGTGATATCGCCGGTTTCGTTGCTATATGTCAACGACAATTGGGATGCGCATATTTACTTACGTTGATGACATGTGATGTTATGTGTTGCTGGATATGTTATATTGGATCGTCGTGTTTGAATAGCCGGGGGTTTTTATGTGAGATGAGTGTTTTTCATTTCCATTCATGTAAAAACTTGTATGTAATATTCTTTTATTTGGGGCGCTTCCAGGTTGCGGAAGTTGTCACCGTTTGTATGTTATTTACTTTTCCGCACTAGGATAGACCCAAGGAGGGGAGCACAAGTAACCGGGTTCTGGAGTCCAGTGGGAGACCGACTCGAGGAGTCGAGTCCGGGTCTCCTAACTCTAGAATTGGTAGGGTTGCTTGCCGCTCTCGTAGGGGTCTAGGGGTGTGGGTTTGGCTATTCATCACGACCGTGGAATCCGTGTTTTATACTGGCTCGTATTGAAAACACGGACGTCCTAGTATATCCAATATTTCATATGATTCTTCTGCTGCGATATCTGTGATGTGATCATGTGATGTTTTGTGATAGATATAGTATATAGTATATATGATATATTATATAGACGTTACTTATGTTTTACACCCGCGCTAGCCCTGCCCTGCTCTGTCGTTAGTTACCTAACCTAACGATGCACGAGGGGACATCGAGGCGAATGCGGATGGCATAAGCGTACGTCGTATTTATCTTTGATGTTTAGGTAATTAAATGATGGGACTTCATTAATGTGATTAATGAATTAAAAGAAACCTAAGATGTTGTAGAATCGAATTTCAAAATAAAACAGGTAGCTACAGTTTTTGCTTTACACAGCGGTATATGTGATATATCCTGCACCTTATTCGATGAGGAAAGGACCGAGATCCCTTCACCGGGAGTGACTCCTTTAGCAAAAACTGGCAGATGCTACACACTCGGTTTGTCTTTTGATTGCTTTTAAGAGTTTTTGCTTTGCACAGTGATATATATGATATATCCCGCACCTCATTCGACGAGGAAAGGACCGACGATCCCTTCACCGGGAGTGACTCCTTTAGCAAAACTAGAAAAGCCTCAAAAACACTCCATTTTAAAAATCATTTGATTCTACAACGATATCAAGTTCATTACGCAATAGGTTTTCAGAAAAACCTGTCATAGCCCTCCGTCATTTCAGATAAGTATTAGTTAGTATTCGTGCTGCGGTTGTTTGGCATGCGTCAAGGCGTAGTGTACGGTAGCTAACTAGTGCTTATCTGCTAGCATATGATGCGATTGGATTAGGGTATTCGTACGGCGTTGTTTAGCATGCGTCAAGGGTCGTGCGGGTGGGTTTAATTCAATCAAGAAATGTACGGGTTGAACTTGACTAGCAGACTATGGGTTGTTTGGCATGCGTCAAGGTCATAGCGAGCTAGGGGCAAAATATTATCGGGAATTTCAAGTGTTGAAATTTGCAATGAGATTGCATACCTTCTATGAGATAGTTGGATCCCGATACCCGCTGCGAGTAAGTGTTACTCCTGGGAGAGTTTTATACATTACAATTAGCCGATCAAGTAGGTGTCTAGAAAGGTGTTAACGAGGTTACGCCTCTGGGAAAACGAGGTTTACATTAATTAGGTTCGTGCGAAAGCACGGGGGACCTCCCTCAAAGTACCGACACTGGCCTGGCTGAAAGATTGGCGAACTTGTAATGTGTAATTAATCCCGGCTAGTCTTTCCTTTTAGGGTTTGAAGGAAGATTTGATAAAAAGCAGTGGGAGCCATCCTGATTAGATAAAATAATAACCAATCTATTCTTGACAGAGCGCACGCTGAGTGTTTTCTTCTCTCTCTCTCTAGGTAGCGACCATATCACGCCTTAATCAAGATAATAATACGGATTATTGACCGAACCCGCTTGTTATACTGAGCTGGGGAACGTTGGTCCCGCTCCAACTTATAATTGTTATAAGACAGAGCAGGAATTTGGGAAATACCAGATTTCCCGTGCCGCCCAAACGAAGAGAGTGCATGATGATGCATCATCTTCGGGTGTGTTCAATATACAGAACTGTTTCTCAGTATCCTTTACGTCCTGGGTATGTGATACCAGATCAGGATCCCAGATATGTAATCTGTTACATAGGGCTACAGAAAGGTAGAGAACTGAGAACGGGTGATAAGTTTCATGAGGCAGAAAACGGGGCAAGAGTTGCAGCCAAGTCTGTTGGTCACTGTCACCCTGTATTATAAATACATTGATTCTGAACGAATGTTATTAGATACCGAACCTGATATACAAAATCATATCAGTCTCTTTATCTGTAAAGAAATGATAAAATTTTGTATTATTGGATAATGTTTTGAACATTTCCTATATCAAAAGTTGATCGGTTCAGGCACGTTATCTAAAAGCATTGACGTTCTAAATCAAACTACAGTTCTTAGTGTACGGAACACACACAAGAGGAAGAGTTCAGAACTGAACGAATTCTTCTTGAGGCATTGTAGACTAGGTCAGATCAATGTGACCCGACTAGCTAGAGTTACATATAGATGCATATTTAAATCAGTTTGAATTTATATCTTGTGAAACTCGCCAGTCATGTCACAAAGATAAGATGACCATAGCTCCGTTTACTGAAAACAGAGAAAGAGTTAGTAAACTCTTGGGATGATACATGTTGATGTATGTAGGTCCCCTGTCTACACATGCCAGGATTGGTTCTTTATACTTCATTACGTTCTCTGATCATCTCTTTAGATTCAGACATATGTTCCTGTTGAAACACAAGTCCGAACCTTTTGAGATATTCACAGAATATAAGTTAGAAGTAGAGAACCAAAATACGGGTATAAATATTATGTCCTATGATGAGATCAAGGAGGAGAATACTTGAGCACGGAAATACTGGACTAGTCTAAAGGAGAATGAGATTCTCTCTCAGCTTTACTCCTCCGTATACACCATAGCACGATGGTATATCGGGGCGGAGCAATCACACCCTATGTGATAAGGTGTGCTCTATGATGAGTACTACTGAGTTACCTAATTCCTTTAGGGTGTTATGCACTTAAGAAGCTGCATACCTATTGAATAGGGTTCCAATCAAATCTGTTGCCTACCGCTTCATATGTGATTGGAAAGGGAAGAGCCCATATCTTAAGTTGGTTAAGATTTGGGGTTGTCCGGCCTATGTCTAAAAGCAAAATCCGGACAAGCTCGAGGCAAGGTCTGTTATGTAGAACTGGAAATGTTACAGCTATACAAACTACAGCAGATGATTTGGTAGAACCAAAGGATTCAGTAGATTCCAACGAACCTTAGCCTCTCCGCCGATCTAGTAGGGTTCCTCACCCGCCTGAGAGATACTTCGGTTTCTCTATGACAGTGGGAGCGAGGATTACATCATGAGATGATGACCCAACTAGTTTCGAGCTGGCCATCAGGAGTGAGACTCTATAAGAATGGCTGGATGCTTAGCGATCTGAGATGGAATCCTTATACACCAATAAAGTATGGACTTTGGTTGCTATATCTGAAGGGTTAAATCCCCATCAGGAGGAAGTATATCTTGAGAAGATTACTTGGTGTAGATGGAAAAGTTGAGACTTTCAAAGCTAGACTTGTTAAAGGTTTTCGTCATTGACCAGGCGTGGATTATGATGAAACCTTTTCTAAGGATCTATGCTTAAGTCCATCCAGATCCTACTTACCACGGCTACATACCATGACTACGATATCTGGTGGTTGGGTGTCTTGACTGCTTTTCTAAATGATGATTTGGAAGAGAGCGTCTATAAGTACACAGCCAGAGGGCTTCGTAGACAGTGGGAGCAGCGGAAACGTGTGCAAGATGTTTTATAGGATAAAGCAGGCATCGCGGAGTTGGAACATCTGTTTTGATGAAGTAGTCAAAGAGTTTGATATCATCAAAATGGTAGATGAACCTTGTATAAACAAAAAGGTAGTAGGGAGTATGGTGGTGATCCTCGTAGAGTACGTGGATGACATACTCTTGATAGGGAAGGAGTTTCCTATGCTACGCTCGGTCGATCTCCGCTTATCACATGGATTCTCCATATAGGATCAAAATGATACCTTCTAAATCCTGGATTTTGGATCTATGAGATAGATTTAATTGGACATTAGGATACTCACTAGTTGTAGTGAGAAGGTATCAATCGACCCTGGGGAGAATCACTGGAAGGGTTCCAGAGTGATAAAGACGACTGAGTGTCAGTCACAGGCATTGTCTTTACCCTCAGTAAAGGGACGGTATGTTGGAAGAGTTCCAAGCTAGATACCGTGACATACTAGACGATAAAGGCAGGATACATCGCTACTTAAGATGCTACCAAAGAGGCAGTCTGGGTGTATATTGGTTCATGAGATGAACTACGTTCCTACCATTGTGAGACAATGGAGTCGTGGCTTATGCCAAGGAACGCCGGTCCCATCAGTGATCCAGACATATTCTAAGGCATTATCACTTGATCATGGAGATGGTTGATCTCCAGGGTGATCGAGGTTAGGAGAGTAGACTCAGAGGACAGCACAGCGGATCCACTCACAAAGGCCTGTTCCCAAAGAGAGATTCTTTTTTTATGGGATGGTTGAGCATGAGATACTGCAACCACTGCTACAGATGGCCCTAGTGCAAGTGGGAGATTGTTAGTTATATGTATGCCCTAGAGGCCATTACTGTACATAGGATGTATATTGTAGTGGATGCTGGGACATATATAGGGAGGACTTTCTTGCTCGACATGATAGTATGCTATCTGGTTACCCTTTACCTTAACGTGTATGCTGATTGTCTCTCTGTTACATGTTGGTAAAGCCCTAAGGATCTGTACTTGACTACCTGGACTATGATGCGGATCATACTAGTAGGGACATGGTAGTCCGTAAGTACATCCTTCAAAGTCCCTAGTCGTGGGTGTATCGAGACGGGGCATCGATATACCAGAGTAGACTAGCGTATACCTTCTCGACCCATACAGATGGGCGATGGATGATCCCATATCCATTGGTGTTTGACATCAGAGATGATATACGGGTGCTCAGTAAAGACTGGGTACACTGGACGGACTCGCCGAGAACTCCCAGATGGTATTATACCTCACGTCAGATGGCAGTTCTCTGGTGACACTGGTACAGAGTAGTCTGTTGACCCGAGATCATCATAGAGTCTTGTGTGGTTCCCACTGTGCTTTGATTTCCATCTTACCACGTCCAAGAGGGCGTGCAAAACGGTGGTTTTTGGGTACAGTCCCGAGTCACATGGAGGCAATGAGCGATAGGAGGGGATTCGTCTCTCCCGGTATAGGGAGTTGATGTTGCGCTGTGTTCGATTGGCTATAACAGGAAATCCCTGGCCAGGGTTGCTGAGATTTACTGGTAAGTGTTACCAATAGTTTCTCGAAGAGTTATAGACCTCATATCGACACGACTTATCGAGCTATTGGGGTCTGACGTTTACCACCCCTAGGCGAGATATGCGACATATCAGACGATCAGACCGGACTGTACGGTAGTGTTACTGGTTGGATTCACTGGAGTGTGAGCGGGCTTGCTCGTCGATCTTCAGATCGCTCAATACCCGGGTGGCCGTTACGTTTAGCAGACCGCTTGCGGCTTGTGGGTGTTTGATATGATCATCACCTGCTGCCGGCGTATTGACGAGTCTTTAGAGTCCTACACAGAGGTTTCCTGGCTCAAGCGAAACGAAATAGGAGTGCATATGAGATATGTGCGGGACCGAGAATGATACCAGTATGTGATACTGTATTCGATTCTCGCGATATGTGACATTGATCGGTTATATGCGATATAGCCGGGTTATCGGATCAAGTGTTGATTCGATAAGTTGTTACTGTTGATATTAGTCGGTTATATGCGATATGACCGGATCATTAAATCAAGTGTTGATTTAATGATTTAATGCATAATTATATATTTGATATATTACTTTGCATTAACTAGTATTGGTTCACTTTAAATGGATTTTCTCACTCGGATTGTACACATTGTATATGTGATATACTTTTGTGCACTTGATTGTATCATGTTTGATGATACATGTTAACTTGAGTTTGTGTAAAGATTAAACCATGGTTATTTAAATGGTTAGGTTTTTTTTTTTCATATCTATTTATTCATTTATTTATTTATTTTCCTTTTGGAAAATGAAATGAGAAGAATGGTGGCTTTCTTTGTTTGTAGTTGAAGATTCATGAACCTTTGACTTTGTCCACCATTCTTATCTCATGCTTAACCTAACCATTTGATTTAACCCTAGTTTAATCTCTACAGTTGACCATGGTTTAGATTATGATAAGTTTTGATTTTTCTTTTCTTTTTTAGTTAACTTATCATAACAATTTCCTTCTTCTTCTTCATTTCTTCAAGTGAAGAAAGCTTGCCTCCATCAATGGCATGTGATGAAAAAGAGTGAGAAATCCAAATCTAAAGTCTACCCACTTCCTATTTCTTCATCCTCTACCTCTTGCCAAGTTGTAGAGTGTGTTTACTTCACAAGTTTCATGACTTGGTGAAGTTGTGAGCTTGATCTAGCGATGCCTCGACGTAGATCATCTTCGGCATGGACATCGACGACCTAGCTTGCCCATTCTCCGACGAAGCCGACGCTAGTGCCCGGATTTGATTTGGACAGCGGAAAGGACCTCATCTCGGAGCCGTGGAGGTGGAGGACCGGATCTACAAAGGTTGTATTTCATTATCTCTTAGTTAATTGTTAACTAGTTAGCTTTTTCGCCTAGATTTCTAGCAAACGATCCGTAGTTTAGGGTTTCTCGGCACCGTAAAATTTTATAATGGCATGTTCGATGCCTTGTGAGACCTCATTAGGGTGCCTAGGAACCCTACAGCAGCATCGTTGGCAGCGATGTATTCAGCCTCCATCGTCGAGTCTGCCACGGTTTCCTGCTTGGAACTCTTCCAGCTAACCGCCCCTCCGTAAAGGGTAAAGACAAATCCTGACTGCGACTTAGAGTCGTCCTTATCACTCTGGAAGCTCGACTCGGTAAAGGACTCCACTTGGAGTTCTCCATTACCATACACCAAGAGCATCTCTTTAGTCCTTCGTAAGTACTTGAGAATGCTCTTCACAGCTGTCCAGTGACTCTCTCCAGGATCAGCTTGATACCTGCTCACTACACTTAGTGAGAATGCTACATCGGGTCTGGTACATAGCATCGCATACATGATAGAGCCTACAGCCGAAGCATAGGGTATCCCTTGCATGCGAGCTCTCTCCAAATCAGTCTTGGGAGACATCTCTTTGGAGAGAGTGACTCCAGAGATCGTGGGCAAGTTCCCACGCTTGGATTCTTCCATACTAAACCTCTTTAGTATGGTGTCAATGTACCTGGATTGGGACAATCCCAAAATCCGTTTGGATCTATCTCTATAGATCCTAATTCCCAATATGCAGGAGGCATCACCAAGATTTTTCATTGAGAATCTTTGTGATAAGAAGAGCTTGACCGATTGCAGCATAGGAATATCATTTCCTATCAAGAGTATGTCGTCCACGTACAATACGAGGAAGACAACCTTACTCTCTGCCACCTTCTTGTAAATACAAGGTTCATCTGGGTTTTTGACGAAATCAAACTCTTTGATAATGACGTCAAAGCAGATGTTCCAACTCCGCAATGCTTGCTTTAATCCATAAATGGATTTAAGCAGCTTGCACACCTTCCCGCTGCTCCCACTGTCTACGAAGCCCTCTGGCTGAGTCATGTACACGCACTCTTCTAAATCACCATTTAGAAAGGCGGTCTTAACATCCATTTGCCAGATTTCGTAGTCATGATAAGCAGCAATGGCAAGCATGATCCGGATAGATTTAAGCATAGCCACTGGAGAAAAGGTTTCGTCATAGTCCACACCTGGTCTTTGACGAAAACCTTTTGCAACAAGTCTAGCTTTGAAAGTCTCCACTTTCCCATCTACACCAAGTTTCTTCTTGAAGATCCATTTGCTCCCAATGGGTTTTACCCCTTCAGGAGCCACATCCAAAGTCCATACTTTGTTGGTGTACATGGATTCCATCTCGGACCGCATAGCATCCAGCCATTTCACTGAGTCCTTACTCGTGATGGCCTGCTCAAAGCTAGTTGGGTCATCATCCTCCATGATGCAATCCTCGCTTCCGCCGTCCATGAGAAAACCGTAGTATCTCTAAGGTTGGCGAGGAACCCTACTAGATCGGCGGAGAGGCTGAGGTTCATTGGGAGCTACTGAATCTTCTGGTTCCACTAAATCTTCAATTACGGTTTGTGTATCTGGAACCTCTTCCAGCTCAACCATTTTGCCACTAATTTCTTTTTCAAGGAATTCCTTTTCTAAAAAGGTGGCATGTTGAGCAACAAACACTTTTTGTTCCTCACTGTGGTATAAAAAATACCCATATGAGTTCTTTGGATATCCCACAAACTTGCAAAGAACTGACCGTGCCTCGAGCTTGTCCGGATTTTGTCTTTTGACATAGGCTGGACAACCCCATATCTTAACTCGTTTAAGATATGGCCTCTTCCCACTCCATATCTCATATGGTGTGGTAGGTACAGATTTAGATGGAACTTGATTCAATAGGTATGCTGCTGTCTCCAGTGCATATCCCTAGAATGAAATAGGTAACTCAGCTGTGCTCATCATAGAGCGCACCATATCCAATAGGGTGCGGTTCCTCCGTTCTGATACACCGTTGTGCTGTGGTGTATATGGAGGAGTCAGCTGAGAGAGAATCCCATTCTCTTTTAGGAAGTCCAGGAATTCATGGCTCAAGTATTCACCTCCTCGATCAGATCGAAGGATTTTAATGCTTTTTCCGGTTTGGTTCTCGACTTCTTGTTTATATTCTCTAAATTTCTCAAAAGTTTCTGATTTGTGTTTCATCAGGAACACATATCCGAATCTGGAGAGATCGTCAGTGAATGTAATGAAGTACGAAGAACCATCCCTGGCATGTGTAAACATGGGACCACATACATCACTATGTATCAGTCCCAAGAGTTCGGTAACTCTTTCTCCGTGTCCCGTAAACGGAGTTTTGGTCATCTTGCCGTTGAGACATGATTGGCAAGTGTCATAAGATGAAAATTCAAAAGGTTTCAAATATCCATCCTTATGCAACTTGGCCAGTCGTGTCGCATTGATGTGACCCAGTCTACAATGCCACAAGAAGGATTCGTTCAGTTCTGAACTCTTCCTCTTGTGTGTGTTTGTTATGCTCAGAACTGTTGATTGGTTTAGAACATAAATGCCATTGCACAATGTGCCTGATCCAACCAACTTTTGGTTAAGGAAAATGTTCATAACATTATCCTGTAATACAAAATTATATCCCTCTTTATTCAAGAAAGAAACCGATATAATGTTGCATATCAGGTTCGGCATGTAATAGCATTCGTTCAGAACCAATGTATTACCAGTTGGTAATGCAAGGTGATATTCCCCGACAGTCTTAGCTGCAACAATTGCACAATTTCCAACTCTAATGTCTTTATCACCTTCTCCAAGTTCTCTACCTTTCCTAAGCCCATGCAACTGATTACATATATGGGATCCTGACCCGGTATCTAATACCCAGGACGTAGAGCAAATGGAGAAACAGTTCTCTGTAACGAACACACCCGAAGAAAATGCATCAACATGTACTTTCTTCATTCGGGTGGCTTGGGAATCCTGGTATTCCCCTATGTCCTGTTCATTCCCATAACTTTTATAAGAAAGAACGGAACCAAAGTTCCCCAGCACAGTATAACATGCGGGTTCGGTCAATACATCCATATTATTATCTTTATTAGGGCATGACATGGTCGCTACCTGGAGAGAGAGAGAAGAAAACACTTTAGCGTATGCTCTTGCAAGATCAGATTGGTTATTATCTTATCTAATCAGGATGGCTCCCACTGGCTTTTTATCAAATCTTCCTTCAAACCCTAAAAGGAAAGACTAGCCGGGATTAATTACACACTACAAGTTCGCCAATCTTTCAGCCAGGCCAGAGTCGGTACTTTGAGTGAGGTCCCCTGTGCTTTCGCACGAACCTAATTAATGTAAACCTCGTTTTCCCAGAGGCGTAAGCCCATTGACACCTTTCTAGACACCTACTTGATCAGCTAATTGCAATGTGTAAAACTCTCCCAGGAGTAACTCTTACTCGCAGTGGGTATCGGGATCCAACTATCTCATAGAAGGTATGCAATCTCATTGCAAATTTCAACACTTGAAATTCCCGATAATACTTTTGCCCCAAACGATCTATGACCTTGACAAGGTCAACAAACCATAGACCGCAAGTCAAGTTCAACCCGTCATTTCTTGATTGAATTAAACCCACCCGCACGACCCTTGACAAGGTCAACAAGGCCGTACGACTACCCTAACTCAATCTGCATCATATGCATAAGCAGATAAATACTGGTTAGCTACCGCACACTGCGCCTTGACAAGGTCAACAAACGCAGCACGAATACTAAACAGGACTTATCGGAAATGACGGAGGGCTACGACAGGTTTTTCTGAAAACCTATTGCGTAATGAACTTGATATCGTTGTAGAATCAAATGAAGTTTTGAAATGGAGTGATTTTGAGGCTTTTCTAGTTTTGCTAAAGGGGTCACTCCCGGTGAAGGGATCTTCGGCCCTTTCCTCGTCGAATGAGGTGCGGGATATATCATATATATCGCTGTGCAAAGCATAAACTATAGAAGCAATCAAAAGTCAAACCGAGTGTGTAGCATCTGCCAGTTATTGCTAAAGGAGTCACTCCCGGTGAAGGGATCTCGGTCCTTTCCTCATCGAATAAGGTGCAGGATATATCACATATACCATTATGCAAAGCAAGAACTGTAGCTACCTGTTTTGTTTAAAATTTGATTCTACAACATCTTAGGTTTCTTTTCTTTAATTAATCACATTAATGAAGTCCCATCATTTAAATACCTAAACATCACAGAAAAATATGACGTACACTTATGCCATCCGCATTCGCCTCGATGTCCCCTCGTGCACCGTTAGGTTAGGTAACTAACGACAGAGCAGGGCAGGGCTAGTGCGGGTGCAAAACATAAGTAACGTCTATATAATATATCATATATACTATATAGAGTATCTATCACAGAACATCACATGATCACATCACAGATATCGCAGCAGAAGAAACATATGAAACATTGGATATACTAGGACGTCCGTGTTTTCAATACGAGCCAGTATAAAACACGGATTCCACGGTCGTGATGAATAGCCAATCCCACACCCCTAGACCCCTACGAGAGCGGCAAGCAACCCTACCAATTCTAGGGTTAGGAGACCCGGACTCGACTCCTCGAGATGGTCTCCCACTGGACCCTAGAACCCGGTTACTTGTGCTCCCTTCCTTGGGTCTATCCTAGTGCGGAAAAGTAAATAATATACAAAGGGTGACAGCTTCCGCAACCAGGAAGTGCCCCAAATAAAAGAATATTACATAAAAGTTTTTACATGAATGAAAATGAAAAACACTCATCTCACATAAAAACCCCCGGCTATTCAAACACGACAATCCAATATAACATATCCAGCAACACATAACATCACATGTCATCAAAGTAAATATGCGCATCCCAATTGTCGTTGACATATAGCAACGAAACCGGCGATATCACATATTACACTTACGGTCACAGAAAAGAAAGTGTAAAACTACAACAGTTGGAATCCGTAACCTCTTTAGACATCGCATGCCTAATCAAATGAAATACTTAGACATCACATGCCTAACAATTATAAACCCCGCATTTTAGTCCCATTATCGAAAACACTTTTCAATATCAAGTGAGACTAAACCGCTAGATTTATAACATTCATTCAGCTATCTCATAACTGTATATGAATTCCAATTATTGTATCCCATTCCGGATAAATAGAAAATATTAAACTTTCCGATCAAACATTCGAACACCCAAGTTTTCCCGAAACCGATCAACACAAGAGACAAGTTCAAAGACATTCACTTCATGCCTCAGTACCAACGGTCCAGCCGTAGAAGGGTCAAGCCAACGCTTCACATGTGGCACGCCGTACTGCCCCAAACCCTAAGGTTCAAAGGGCAGTTCAAGACGGTCACATAATCGAGTTAAGGTTTGTTGTCTTCTAG
This sequence comes from Agapanthus africanus, assembly GCA_030015575.1. Taxonomy (NCBI): domain Eukaryota; kingdom Viridiplantae; phylum Streptophyta; class Magnoliopsida; order Asparagales; family Amaryllidaceae; genus Agapanthus; species Agapanthus africanus. The sequence goes on from CM057337.1 coordinate 431,905,486, forward strand.
AGGGACCATCGCGTTACTTGCACTACTCAGAACGTCCTTAAACCACAGAAAAGTCCAACACTTGGAAATTTTCTGGCAGGGGAAAAGTTGGGTATTTATATCCGGTCGAACTTTTTAACATATTCAAAAATTATCCGAAAAAACACATAGACAAAACTTGATAATCCGATCGAATCTTCGATTCCCAATACAACCCCAGAACACTCAACTCTTGAGTCAATTTAAAAATTCCCAGAAAACTCAGCACTGTGAAATAGGAATTACTGTGCAAAGGAGGAGGGCTGACGTCATCATCACGCCGCGGAACCGCCGGATGCTTGGACATATATAGAGATGACTTTCTTGCTCGATATGATAGTATGCTTTCTGGTTACTCCTTATCTTGACATGTATACTAGTCTCTTTAAACTGTCTTATGGTTACATGTTGGTAAAGACCTTAGGATGTGTACTTGACTACCTGGACTATGATGCAGATCATACTAGTGGGGACATGGTAGTCCATAAGTACATCCTTCAAGGTCCCTAGTCGTGGGTGTATCGAAACAGGGCATCGATATACCAGAGTAGACTAGCGTATACGCTTCTCGACCCATGAGATGGGCAATGGATGATCCCATATCCATTGGTGTTTGACATCAGACATGGTATACGGGTGCTCAGTGGAGACTGGGTACACTGGACGGACTCGCCGAGAACTCCCGGATGGTATTATACCTCACGTCAGATGGCAGTTCTCAGGTGACACTTGTACAGGTTAGTCTGTAGACCCGAGGTCGTCATAGAGTCTTGTGTGATTCCCACTGTGCTTTGATCTCCACCTTACCACGTCCATGAGGGCGTGCAAAACGGTGGTCTTTGGGTACAGTCCCGAGTCACATGGAGGCAATGAGCGATAGGAAGGGTTTCGTCTCTCCCGGTATTGGGGGTTGATGTTGCGCTGTGCTCGATTGGCCGTAACAGGGAAGTCCCTGGCCAGGGCTGATCAGAGATTTGCTGGTAAGTGTTACCAGTAATTTCTTGACCCGTTATGAGCCTCACATCGGCACGACTTATCGGTTATTGGGGTCTGACGTTTACCACCCCTAGACTTAATATGCGACATATCAGACGAACAGACTGGACTGTACGGTAAGTGTTACTGGTTGGATTCACGGGAGTGTGAGCGGGCTAGCTCGTCGATCTTCTGATCGCTCAATACCCGGGTGGCCGTTACGTTTAGCAGACCGCTTGCGGCTTGTGGGTGCTTGATATGATCATCATCTGCTACCGGCGTATTGACGAGTCTTTAGGGTCCTACACAGAGGTTTCCTGGCTCAAGCGAAACGAAATAGGAGCGCATATGAGATATGTACGGGACCGAGAATAATGCGTATATGTGATACCGCATTTCATTCTTGCGATGAATGTTTCGATTGGTTATATACGATATGACCTAGTTATCGAATCATTGATTCGATAAATCGATACATTGGATACTAGTCGGTTATGTGCGACATGACCGGATCATTGAATCAAATGTTGATTTAATGATTTGATGTATAATTATATATTTGATATATTACTTTTCATTAACTAGTATTGGTTCATTTTAAAAGGATTTTCTCACTTGAAGTGCACATTGTATATGTGATATATTTTTGTGTACACATGTTTGTATGATACATGTTAGCTTGTGCTTGTGTAAAGATTAAACCATGGTTATATGAATAGTTAGGGTTTTATTTACTTATTCATTTATTTATATTGATTATTCATTTTGGAAAGGAAAAGAAAAATGGTGGCTTTATTTGTTTCTTTCATGAAGCTTCATGAAGAGTTGAATAATTGACCATTTTTGTTTTCTTCTCTTAACCTAACCATGCACCTAACCCTAGTTTGCTCTCTACACTTCACCATGGTTAGTATATGATAAGTAATGATATTATTCTCATTTTTAATCTAATACTTATCATATTCTATCTTCATCTTCTTCTTCTTCTTCAAAGAAAAAGCTTGACACCATTATGGCACCTTGAGCTAAAGAGTGAGAAATCCAATTCTAAAGTGAACCCACCTCCTATTTCTTCATCCTCTACCTCTTGCCAAGTGGTTTTGGGTGTTTTCTTCACAAGTTTCACAACTTGGTGAAGTTGGAGCTTGAACTTGTGATGCTTCGATGTAGATCATCTTGGCACGAAGCCGACGACCTAGCTCGCCCATTTCTCCGATGAAGCCGACGATTGAGTTCGGGATTCGAGATGGCCAGCGAGAGGACGCCTACGTGGAGCTAAGGAAGTGGAGAAACGGATCTACAAAGGTTGTAGCCTCTCTCCTTTAGTTAAATCGTTAACTTGTTTAATGTTTCGCATAGAATTCTAGTCGACGATCCGTATTAGGGTTTCTCGGCACCCATAAAATTTGAAATTGGCATGGTTGATGCCTTGTGAGACCTCTTGAGAGTGCCAGGAACCCTACAGCCTCGACGTAGATCATCTTCGGTATCGAAGCCGACGACCAAGCCCGCCTATTTCTTCGATGAAGCCGACACTAGAGTCCAAGATCCGATTTGTACAGCGGAGGGGACGTCTACATGGAGCTATGGAGGAGGAGGACCGGATCTACAAAGGTTGTATTTCCGTTCTACTACTTAAGTTGTTAACTAGTTGCATGTTTCGCCTAAAATTCTAGTTAACGATCCGTATTTAGGGTTTCTCGGCACTTGTAAAATTTGAAATTGGCATGGTTGATGCCTTGTGAGACCTCATTAGCATGCCTAGGAACCCTACAGTGGTATCAGAGCCTAGCTAGAGCCTTAGGCGATGCGTAGACGAAGTTTGAAACCCGAATCGAACCGAAACCCTAAACCCAAGTTGCCCTCTGGACATTTTTCAAAAACTGGGTTGTTTTCCAGATTAAAAATGCTTAAAAAAATCAGCAGGGAATTACAAGAATTACGGTGCAAAAATTTCTTGATGATGTGTCAATTACGCGGCGGAACCGCGGCAAAAGCATGGCTTCTGCGGCGGTTCCGCGGCCAAATGAAGGGAGATGCCTCTAATTTTTGCACAGTAATTCATATTGTCAGGTGCTGAGTTTTATGAGAATTTTTAATATTTACTCAAGAGTTGAGTGTTTTGGGTTGTATTGGGAGTTCGTAGATTCGATCGGATTGTCAGACTTCGTCTATGTATTTTTCCGGATATTTTGGAATATGTTAAAATGTTCGACCGGATGTAAATACCCAATCTTTCCCCTGCCGGAAAAATCTCCAAGTGTTGGATTTTTCTGTGGTTTAAGGACGTTCTAAGTAGTGCAAGTAACGCGATGGTCCCTCTAGAAGACAACAAACCTTAACTCGATTATGTGACCGTCTTGAACTGCCCTTTGAACCTTAGGGTTTGGGGCAGTACGGCGTGCCACATGTGAGGCGTTGGCTTGACCCTTCTACGGCTGGACCGTTGGTACTGAGGCATGAAGTGAATGTCTTTGAACTTATTTCATGAGTTGAGCTGTTTCGGGAAAACTTGGGTGTTCGATTGTTCGATCGGAAAGTTTAACATTTTCTATCTTATTCGGAATGTGATACAATAATTGGAATTCACAATAAGTTATGAGATAACTGAATGAATGTTATAAACATAGCACTTTAGTCTCACTTGATCGGTTGCCACGGAATTTTGATGTGATCAAAAGTCCGTCGCAATCACGTAGCGTACGCGGATACTCGCCGGGTAAACTTAATAGACAGCCTCACTCCATAGCCCCGACCAAGTGACTGTAGGAGAACCCCGTCGCCGAAAGCATCCGTTCGGGTGCTCGCGGAAGCGGTGTTCCGCCTTGGTGCACTTCGTCGACGGTATCGGGGGTGCGGCCGCCTACTAAAGTTTGCGACGAGCATTCGATCAGTAAATCGGGAATCCTGTTGAATTGCCCGACTTGATACTGAAAAGTGTTTTCGATTTTCAGACTAAAATGCGGGGTTTATAATTGTTAGGCATGTGATGTCTAAGGTATTCATTTGATTAGGCATGCGATGTCTATGGAGATTGCGGATTCCAACTGTTGTAGTTTTACACTTTCTTTTCTGTGACCGTAAGTGTAATATGTGACATCGCCGGTTTCGTTGCTATATGTCAACGACAATTGGGATGCGCATATTTACTTACGTTGATGACATGTGATGTTATGTGTTGCTGGATATGTTATATTGGATCGTCGTGTTTGAATAGCCGGGGGTTTTTATGTGAGATGAGTGTTTTTCCATTTTCATTCATGTAAAAACTTGTATGTAATATTCTTTTATTGGGACACTTCCAGGTGGCGGAAGATGTCACCCTTTGTATATTATTCACTTTTCCGCACTAGGATAGACCCAAGGAGGGGAGCATAAGTAACCGGGTTCTGGAGTCCAGTGGGAGACCAACTCGAGGAGTCGAGTCCGGGTCTCCTAACCCCAGAATTGGTAGGGTTGCTTGCCGCTCTCGTAGGGGTCTAGGGGTGTGGGATTGGCTATTCATCGCGACCGTGGAATCCGTGTTTTATACTGGCTCGTATTGAAAACACCGACGTCCTAGTATATCCAATATTTCATATGTTTCTTCTGCTACGATATCTGTGATGTGATCATATGATATGTTCTGTGATGGATACTATATATAGTATATATGATATATTATATAGGCGTTAGTTATATTTTACACCCGCGCTAGCCCTGCCCCGCTCTGCCGTTAGTTACCTAACCTAACGGTGGACGAGGGGGACATCGAGGCGAATGCGGATGGCATAAGTGTACGTCGTATTTATCTGTGATGTTTAGGTACTTAAATGATGGGACTTCATTAATATGATTAATGAAATAAAAGAAACCTAAGATGTTGTAGAATTGAATTTCAAAATAAAAAGGGTAGCTACAGTTCTTGCTTTGCACAGCGGTATATGTGATATATCCTGCACCTTATTCGATGAGGAAAGGACCAAGATCCCTTCACCGGGAGTGACTCCTTTAGCAATAACTAGCAGATGCTACACACTCGGTTTGTCTTTTGAATACTTTTAAGAGTTTTTGCTTTGCACAGTGATATATATGATATATCCCGCACCTCATTCGACGAGGAAAGGACCGACGATCCCTTCACCGAGAGTGACTCCTTTAGCAAAACTAGAAAAGCCTCAAAAACACTCCATTTCAAATTATTCGATCCTACAACGATATCAAGTTCATTAAGCAATAGGTTTTCAGAAAAACCTGTCGTAGCCCTCCGTCATTTCAGATAAGTAGTAGTTAATATCCGTGCTACGTTTGTTGGCCTTTGTCAAGGCATAGTGTACGGTAGCTGACTGATGCTTATCTGCTTATGCATATGATGCAGATTGGATTAGGGTAGTCGTGCGACCTTGTTGGACTTTGTCAAGGGCCGTGCGGGTGGGTTTAATTCAATCAAGAAATGACGGGTTGAACTTGACTAGCAGCCTATGGTTTGTTGGCCTTTGTCAAGGTCATAGGAGGCTAGGGGCAAAATTATCGGGAATTTCAAGTGTTGAAATTTGCAATGAGATTGCATACCTTATATGAGATAGTTGGATCCCGATACCCGCTGCGAGTAAGAGTTACTCCTGGGAGAGTTTTATACATTACAATTAGCCGATCAAGTAGGTTTCTAGAAAGGTGTTAATGGGGTTACGCCTCTGGGAAAACGAGGTTTACATTAATTAGGTTCGTGCGAAAGCACGGGGGGACCTCCCTCAAAGTACCGACACTGGCCTGGCTGAAAGATTGACGAACTTGTAGTGTGTAATTAATCCCGGCTAGTCTTTCCTTTTAGGGTTTGAAGGAAGATTTGATAAAAACAGTGGGAGCCATCCTGATTAGATAAAATCATAACCAATCTATTCTTGCAAGAGCGCACGCTGAGTGTTTTCTTCTCTCTCTCTCCAGGTAGCGACCATATCACGCCTTAATCAAGATAATAAAACGGATATATTGACCGAACCCACTTGTTATACTGAGCTGGGGAACGTTAGTGCCGCTCCAACTTATAATTGTTATAAGACAGAGCAGGAAATTGGGGAATACCAGATTTCCCGTGCCGCCCAAACGAAGAGAGTGCATGCTGATGCATCATCTTCGGGTGTGTTCATTACAAAGAACTGTTTCTCAGTATCCTCCGCATCCTGGGTATATGATACCGGATCAGGATCCCAGATATGTAATCTGTTACATAGGGCTACAGATAGGTAGAGAACTGAGAACGGGTGATCAGTTTCATGAGACAGAAAACGGAGCAAGTGTTGCAGCCAAGTCTGTTGGTCACTGTCACCCTGTATTCCAAATACATTGATTCTGAACGAATGTTATTAGATACCGAACCTGATATACAAAATCATATCCATCTCTTTATTAGTAAAGAAATGATAAAATTTTGTATAGTTGGATAATGTTTTGAACATTTCCTATAATCAAAAGTTGATCGGTTCAGGCACGTTATCTAAAAGCATTGATGTTCTAAATCAAACTACAGTTCTTTAGTATACGGAACACACACAAGAGGAAGAGTTCAGAAATGAACGAATCCTTCTTGAGGAAGTGTAGACTGGGTCATATCAATGCGATCCGACTGGCTGAAGTTACATTCTAGATGCATATTTAAATCAGTTTGAATTTACATCTTGTGAAACTTTCCAGTCATGTCACAGAGATAAGATGACCATAGCTCCGTTTACTGGAAACAGAGAAAGAGTTAGTGAACTCTTGGGATGATACATGTTGATGTATGTAGGTCCCCTGTCTACATTTGCCAAGACCGGTTCTTTATACTTCATTAAATTCTCTGATGATCTCTTTTGATTCAGACATATGTTCCTGTTGAAACACAAGTCAGAACCTTTTGAGATATTCACAGAATATAAGTTAGAAGTAGAGAACCAATACGGGTATAAGTATTATGTCCTTTGATGAGATCAAGGAGGAGAATACTTGAGCACGGAATTCCCTAGACTTTTCTAAAGGAGAATGAGATTCTCTCTCAGCATTACTCCTCTGCATACACCATAGCACGATGGTATATCAGGGCGGAGCAATCACACCCTATATGATAAGGTGTGCTCTATGATGAGCACTACTGAGATACCTATTTTGGGAGTTATGCACTTGAGAAGCTGCATACCTATTGAATAGGGTTCAAATAAAATCAGTTTCCTACCACTTCATATTTGATATGATAAGGGAAGAGCCCATCTCTCAAGTTAGTTAAGATTTGGGGTTGTCCAGCCTATGTCTAAAAGCAAAATCCGGACAAGCTCGAGGCAAGATCTGTTATGTAGAACTGGAAATGTTCCAGCTATACAAACTGCAGCTGATGTTTTGAAAGAACCAAAGGATTCAATAGTTACCAACGAACCTCAGCCTCTCCGCCGATCTAGTAGGGTTCCTCACCCACCTGAGAGATACTTCGGTTACTCTATGACAGTGGGAGCGAGGATTTCATCATGAGATGATGACCCAACTAGTTTCCAGCTGGCCATCAGGAGTGGGACTCTGTAAGAATGGCTGGATGCTTAGCGATCTGAGAAGGAATCCATGTACACCAACAAAGTATGCACTTTGGTTGCTATATCTGAAGGGTTAAATCCCCATCAGGAGCAAGTATATCTTGAGAAGATTACTTGGTGTAAATGGAAAGGTTGAGACTTTCAAAGCTAGACTTGTTAAAGCTTTTCGTCATCGACCAGGCGTGGATAATGATGAAACCTTTTCAAGTGGTTATGCTTAAGTCCATCCAGATCCTACTTGCCACGACTACGATATCTGGCGGTTGGGTGCCAATGACTGCTTTTCTAAATGATGTTTTAGAAGAGAACGTCTATAAGTACACAGCCAGAGGGCTTCGTAGACAGTGTGAGCAGCGGAAACGTATACAAGATGCTTTATAGGATAAAGCAAGTATCGTGGAGTTGGAACATCTGTTTTGATGTGTTAGTCAAAGAGTTTGACATCATCAAAATGGTAGATGAACCTTGTATAAACAAAAAGGTAGTAGGGGAGTATAGTGACGATCCTCGTAGAGTACGTGGATGACATGCTCTTGATAGGAAGGAGTTTCCTATGCTACACTCAGTCAATCTCCGCTTATCACAATGATTCTCCATATAGGATCAAAGTGATACCTCCTAAATCCTGGGTTTTGGATCTATGAGATAGATCTAATTGGATGTTAGGATTCTCACTAGTTGTAGTGAGATGGTATCAATCGATCCTGGGGAGAATCACTGGAAGGGTTCCAGGGTGATAAGGACGACTGAAAGTCAGTCACAGGTATTGTCTTTACCCTCAGTAAAGGGACGGTATGTTGGAAGAGTTCCAAGCTAGATACCGTGGCATACTAGACGATAAAGGCTCGATACATCGCTATTTAAGATGCTACCATAGAGGCAGTCTGGATGTATATTTGTTCATGAGATGAACTTAGTTCCTCCCATTGTGTGACAATGGAGTTGTGGCTTATGCCAAGGAACGTCCGTCCCATAAGTGATCCAGACATATTCTAAGGCAGTATCACCTGATCATGGAGATAGTTGATCTCCAGGGTTATCGAGGTTAGGAGAGTAGACTCAGAGGACAACACGGCGGATCCACTCACAAAGGCCTTTTCCCAGAGAGAGACTTTTATGGGATGGTCGAGTATGAGATACTACAACCACTGCTATCAGATGGCCCTAGTGCAAGTGGGAGATTGTTAGTTATATGTATGCCCTAGAAGCCATTACTATACATAGGATGTATATTGTAGTGGGTGCTTGGACATATATAGGGAGGACTTTCTTGCTCGACATGATAGTATGCTATCCGGTTGATCTTTACCTTAACATGTACACTGATTGTCTCTCTGTTACATATTGGTAAAGCCCTCAGGATGTGTACTTGACTACCTGGACTATGATGCGGGATCATACTAGTGGGGACATGGTAGTCCATAAGTACATCCTTCAAAGTCCCTAGTCGTGGGTATATCGAGACGGGGCATCGATATACCAGAGTAGACTAGCGTATACCTTCTCGACCCATACAGATGGGCGATGGATGATCCCATATCCATTGGTGTTTGACATCAGAGATGATATACGGGTGCTCAGTGGAGACTGGGTACACTGGAAGGACTCGCCGAGAACTCCCAGATGGTATTATACCTTACGTCAGATGGCAGTTCTCTGGTGACACTGGTACATAGTAGTCTGTTGACCCGAGGTCGTCATAGAGTCTTGTGTGGTTCCCACTGTGCTTTGATTTCCACCTTACCACGTCCAAGAGGGTGTGCAAAACGGTGGTTTTTGGGTACAGTCCCGAATCACATGGAGGCAATGAGCGATAGGAGGGGATTCGTCTCTCCCGGTATAGGGAGTTGATGTTGCGCTGTGTTCGATTGGCTATAACCGGAAATCCTGGCCAGGGTTGCTGAGATTTACTGGTAAGTGTTACCTGTAGTTTCTCGAATTGTTATAGACCTCATATCGACACGACTTATCGAGCTATTGGGGTCTGACGTTTACCACCCCTAGGCGAGATATGCGACATATCAGACGACGAGACCGGACTGTACGGTAAGTGTTACTGGTTGGATTCACAGGAGTGTGAGTGGGCTTGCTCGTCGATCTTCTGATCGCTCAATACCCGGGTGGCCGTTACGTTTAGCATACCGCTTGCGGCTTGTGGGTGTTTGATATGATCATCACCTGCTGCCGGCGTATTGACGAGTCTTTAGAGTCCTACACAAAGGTTTCCTGGCTCAAGCGAAATGAAATAGGAGCGCATATGAGATATGTGCGGGGACCGAGAATAATGTATGTATGTGATACCGTATTCCATTCTCGCGATGAATGTATCGAATGGTTGTATGTGATATAACCTAGTTATCGAATCAACGATTGATTCGATAAGCCGATACATTGAATATTAGTCGGTTATATGCGATATGACCGGGTCGTTAAATCAAGTGTTGATTTAATGATTTAATGCATAATTATATATTTGATATATTACTTTGCATTAACTAGTATTGGTTCACTTTAAATGGATTTTCTCACTTGTTGTGCACATTGTATATGTGATATATTTTTTTGTGCACTTGATTGTATCATGTTTGATGATACATGTAAGTTTGGGTGTATGTTTGGTTTAAACCATGGTTGGTAATGGTTAGGGTTTCACTTGATTTATTTGCTTATTTATTTATTTATGTATTTATTTCTTTTTGGCAAATGAAAAGAAAATGGTGGCTTGATTTGTTTTCTAGTTGAAGCTTCATGAAGCTTTGACCAAGTGACCATTTTGTCTTCATGCTTAACCCTAACCCTTCAAACTAACCATGATTTATTCTCTACACCTAACTATGGTTTGTATATGATAAGTATTCATTTTATTTTCCTTTATCATAATACTTATCATATCATTATCATCTTCTTCTTCTTCTTCATGAAGAAAGCTTTCTACCAACAATGGTGAAATGTGAAAATGAGTGAGAAATCCAATTCTAAAGTGAACCCACCTCCTGTTTCTTCATCCTCTACCTCTTGCCAAGTAGTATAGGGTGTTTTCTTCACAAGTTTCATGACTTGGTAAAGTGGGAGCTTGATCTAGTGATGCCTCGACGTAGATCATCTTCGGCATCGAAGCCGACGACCAAGCCTGCCTATTTCTCCGATGAAGCCGACACTAGAGTCCAAGATCCGATTTGTACAGCGGCGGGACGTCTACACGGAGCTATGGAGGTGGAGGACCGGATCTACAAAGGTTGTATTTCCGTTCTATTAGTTAAGTTGTTAACTAGTTGCATGTTTCGCCTAAAATTCTAGTTAACGATCCGTATTAGGGTTTCTTGGCACTTGTAAAATTTGAAATTGGCATGGTTGATGCCTTGTGAGACCTCATTAGCGTGCCTAGGAACCCTACAGTTTCCTAATATATATTTTATACACCGTTGTGTTGATTCGCGATTTGTGCAAGCTTATTGCATTTGTTGTCGATTTTATACCTGCGTAGCATGTGTTTATGATTTCATGGATTTCATATGGATGATTTGATTTTTGCACTCGGTATAGCTTATATGTGCTTGTAGTGCATTGATACGTATTTTGTGCACCACGGTTGCACCTGACTTCGTTTTGATGTCATTTGAGATACTTATTGTGATTTCATGCCTAGGGCATGCATATGATTTGATTTATGCTTTCCGCATAGTTTTCATGCACTTTTAGTGTTTGATTTGCTTTTGTGCATGTTGATGCACATGGTTGTGCGATTATATACCACGGTATACCTGATTTGGATTTGGATTGAAATGTGTTGTATACTGTCAATTCGATTTTGATACTCGATATTGTTTTGTGCATCTTGTGCACCTGATTGGATTCTTGTGCATATCAAATGCACCCGATATTGTTGTCGTGCACACTCGTTGCACTGGACAGATGCTTTAGTGCACACCCGTTGCCCGTAGTTTTGGGCTTTTGTACATATTGTGGCACCTGTATTTGGATTTGATTTCCATGTGCACCAGACGCATGTGATTATTGGATACGCCTTTTGAGTCTGATTTGCTTTTGAGCACCTTGTTTTCATGTTGGGCACTATATTGTGTAGTAGCTAAACAGGACTGATCTGAGGACAGTACCTGAGTACTCTGCATGCATTAAAAGATTACCAAAAGGGTTTTCAAGAGGAGCTATAGTCTTGATATTTTCCTACGTGCCCGTGGGTGCCACGAATGTTTATAAAGGAAAAGCTTTTGGGATATTTTGAAAACGACGGAACGCGTGTTTAAGAAAACATATATGGATATATATAATTATTTTAAAA